>JAVKLF010000064.1:4744922-4761103 GCA_034783495.1 Millerichthys robustus | reverse complement strand
CCCCCCGCCCTTACCCTGAAAAAACAGGAGGCAGGCAGAAGCCAAACATAACAGAAACTCTGTGACTGCTGGTCGTCCACTTCTAGAGTACATTGCCACTTCTTTGAGCAGCTCATTCCCGCCTCTCTCCTCTACGGATCTGCTGCTGTTGAGCTGCTGAGTCTCGCTCGCAGCGGAAGTCGTTTTAAGTTGCTGCTTGATGATCTGTTCATACTACGCAAGCTACAGCAGAACACAGAGGCAACTGTAGACCTGAGCCGAGTTACTTTCCGTTAATCAAAACGCCACGTACTGCACGTGAATGGGGTCTTTTGTGGCTGGACACGTACAACAAACATATTCTCTTACAATGTTTTGTTTTTTCACTACAGCCAACTGCAGTTTGCTGTTTTTTATTTTATTAAGCGGCGAACCACATGGCTTCAAAACAACCCGGGCACAGTTCTGGTGAACAGTGGGTCAACTGACGCCTTTAATTAGCTGATCAGATGCATACGTCAAGTCAAACAAAAACTCTGCTTTACAGGTTTTCACAAAAATGTCATGGAAAATTAAACGGTCATGCCACGTTCTCTGCTCTGAAAATAGCACCCAGGCCCCTTCAGAATAAGCAAAGTGCAGAGATAATTTTGACGTGTGGTTTTGGGGGTTAAACTTCATTACAATTCCTGGCTCTCTCCGTGTGTGTATCTAAATGTTCCAGATGTATTTCTGTGTACTTTTGTCACAGATTTATTTGGAAAAACGGACCCCTTTGGGAGCAGTTCCTTTGGAGGGAGGGGAGGTGGATTTGCTGACTTTAGTAAGATGTCAAAGGTAAGCTGTGGATGCTGGAGCAATAAATCAATCGCACCATAAAGCAGAATGGTTCACAGAAACTGTCACGCTCTGTTGTAAATTTTACTTCCATTTTGCGTTTTTTTTTTATCTCTATAGCTTGGCAGCACTTGTAATTTTGTTAACCTTTTCTTTATGTGAGCAGAAGGCCGACAATCCTGTGGTTCCAGCAAAGAAAAATGTGCCTAACCGGCCCGCACCCCCTTATGGTAATCCCTGACCTTTTTATATATGCATGTGTATGTTTGTGTGTGTAAACATAATCGTAATTATAACAAGAACCATCTTTTTTATTTATCATGTAATCATTATCATTTGTCTAAAACCATTACCTTTTTAAACTACATGTTGTATAATTAGTAGTTTCTTTACTACTTTGTCACAAAATATGTACCAAATAATGTGTAGCATTTGAATGTTCAGCTGGAGGGATTAGTTTTCTTCTATAAATGTGTTTTATGCCTTCATGTCATGTGTAGAAAAATACCCATCTTCTTCAATAAGCTGTGAGATTGAAAATATAGTACTGTAGTTTCTTCCGTTTTTGCAAACAGGAAAACTGTTTGGCAGAGATCTGATGGTACTATAGGTTCACAGCATGCTCTGCCCTTGTTTCTATTTTGACAGTTTTTATTTTAAATATCTTCTGCTATTAGCCAGTGCAAGTAAAGTTAAATTTGCCTACAGTGAGAAGAGACTGAGAATGTCTTTCTGTTGCTTTTTTGTGCATTCAGTGCTGTGTTTATCTTGCTTTTTATGTATATGTGAAGTCACACAACACCTACAGACCTTTCCCAGGCCATGCCCTTCCGTTGTGACCTTGCACTTGTTCTTTAAGCAGAAGCCACAGCCTGAGAAAATTGGTGTTCCCTTTTGCTTTACCACACACAACAGGCTAGAGATGAGTCTGCACGGTTTGCCAGTAAGCTTGTTTTAGCTATGTGCCTCATGTGTATAAGGGAAGTGGGAGGCCCACTCCTAAATTCATGAACTGTTCTAAATATCTGCATCACAGACACAGTTGCTCAACTAATCCCAGTCCTCTTAGGGGCTGTAATTGATTTGTTTGCTTTCATTTGTGTTGCAGCATCCTTTGTTTACAACTGTGACACTTGTTTGGTTTTGTAATAGAAGTTTAATTAGACAAATGATGGGTAAACATCATATGAGCCCTCGAGGTTTGCTTGAGTTTAAAAGATAGCGGTGAACAGTTTTGAAAAAAAAAACAACAAACATTATTGGAAATGCATTCAGAGCTTACAGTATTCAAGGGTGTGTCTGTTTTGTACTGTCATATGTTCCAAAAAAGCAAGACTGTGCATGTTGAAGCACCAACGCATCAGTGAGTTTTACTCAAAAATGTGGTTAACACCTTTTTTAAAACCATTATTGCTTTCCCCTGAGTAACTACTCTGCATGCTGAGAGCATGAAGCTGTTGACTTCCTGTGAATATTTAGTGGCACACTAAATACCCACTCACCTTTTTAAAGTGTGAGTTGATTTTCCCAAGCAGGCGGGATGGGGTTGGGGGGGTCTGAATGTTTTTGGATTTGAAGAGAAGATGCCGCATTGTGCCTTTTTTCTTACCCCCATGGTGTTAATGTTTTTTATTTATTTATTTTATTTAAATGTTTATCTTTTCCAGTAGGTGTGCTCACTTTGAGTGCATCAGAGCGACTTCAGGGCGTTTGCTCTTCTGCAGTCAGTACAGACTCTTTTGTTACAACACACTCGAGTAAAGCATCTAAAGACTGTCCTGTGGGTTTTGCAGAGTTTGGCTCTGTAAGTGTAGTCCGCCCTCAGTTTTCTGTCGGGTCAAATATCTTTGTCTGCATGAGCTGCTGATCTCACAGTTTAACGGGCTCAGAGGTGCCGTCTTGTACCTCTGGGCCTCGTTTACCTCGAACTACAAGCACTCACAGAAAAGCTGTGTTTACTGGCTGTAGACTAACAAATGAAACATCTGAGTGCTTTTTGACATTTTGGTTTACAATAGAGTTAAATGTTTGCATGACTGAATCGTACAGTCCCAATATTTTATCTTATCATGTCGAATGTTTTGTTCCTTTCTCTTTTTGGCAAATGGGCTTACATGGTTTTATGTCATCATGTGCTGCAGTTTTGTTTTTTGTGTGTGTGTGACAGGAAGTGAGGATTTATGAACTCTTCACTTATCAAAGTGGTGAACTTGCCTGCTCAGGTAGCACTTGGGGAGCTTTTCTTTAAGCCGTGAAATGCAAGCTAAAAGCTTATTTGTTGTCGAAGCACGACATGCCTCGAAGCACAGCAGAGTAAATCTACCTCTTTGTCTCCCACCTTCCGTTTTCTTCATTCTGTATATGCCAACAACTGAGCATGCTCCCAGGTGGAGAGATGATGCATGGCTTTTTTGTACCTTTTGACATGACATGAATTTATTTTATCCTTCATGCTAGCATGATTGTTGTAAAAGGGATTTACAGATTTTATATCAAGCTCTGTATTGCAATTTTTGTGTTTCTGCCAGGATCTGAGAAAGTGAAGGTAAGACTGTGTAAGGGTGTGGTGATCAGTCCTTTGCATGTGAGCAGCCTCTCTGCTCAGAATAATCTGAATAATGTGATTCATGTGCAGTTATTTTCTACAATTATGTTCTGTGACAATGATTTGCTTTGGGAAGTGTGAGCATAAGGATTTTGTATTAGCATATCATTGTGCTTTGTAAAAAAATCTTTTAAGCTTTTAGTTTTGCTCTCTGCTTATTGTTGTGAACTAAATGAGCTGCAACCACTTCTGCATCGTTTTTACAGTTTTGTTAATTGACTGCTCTATATTTAATAAGGTTAAACTTAATTTGAAGTCTGTCCAGTGTGTGTGCCGTGCCACAGCTTTTTATTTTTTATTTCATTTTTTTGCATTTTATACTCAAATCTAATAATAGTTTGTCTGTTGTAGTTTGGAAGTGAGAACCAGCAGCTGGAGTGGGCCAAGCGGGAGAGTGAACGTGAGGAGCAAGAGAGGCTGAGGAGGCTGCAGCTGCAGGAGCAGAAGGACCTGGAGCTCGCCATCGCTCTTAGCAAAGCTGACTTGTCCAAGTCTTGACCACGTCCACTTCCTGCACAGCTCTTTGTCCCCTTCATTCTGCCTTACAGTCTTCAATCTGCAGGCTCAATTTCAGCACTGACTCCTGTTAACTAGTGTTTTTCCACTCGTGATTGGGCTCATGAAATAACTTCATTTTGATCAGCAGTTTAAGGTACATTGCATCTAAACTACATGTATAAACAGGGAGAATGCAAAAGCACTTGGGATAAGCTTGGCTTCACGTTAGAAACTTATAGTGATATAAGAATTAGATACTTGACTGCAGTTTTATTTAACTCAGTATCTGGTTGTGAATAGATAACCTGTTTTTTTGTTTAACCCACTAAAAAGAACCCCAACTAATAAGACTAAAGGTGTCTCACCAGGCTGTGACTGTTGAAATTCAATTGGTGACTCAAAATTGTGGTGAGAAACTGAATTTGTACTGAACTGTTGTGGTCCGTTTTAGAAATCACAGCCTACTTAAATGCGTTTAATGGCTTGCAAAACTGCATTCTTGGTGAAAGAGAAAAGTTGTCTCACAATTTCTTTTGAGTATGTTAAAAAATCAACAGATCAATAAATGCATGATGCATACAAAATAAAAACTAAAATGTTTTTCCACCAGCAGCCAGTTCAAGTATGAGTTCAGTTCTGGTGTATTTTATGTTTCCCCCATGACAAATCTACAACAAGAAGTCATCTTACTTTTTTAAGTGGAGAAGCAAGCTTTTTCATCTCACTTGAATAGACCGGTAACGTTGATAGTACCGCCACCCTCATCACAGTTCCGTAGTGTCACAGCTTCTAACAGAGTTTTCAGGAACAGGTGGGTGTTTTTTGGTCAACTTGCCACTTTTGTCAGTTGATCTTACTTTAAACAAAAAGTTAAAGTTAAGCACCAGCCAGTGTCAAACTGTCCTTAGTTGAAGTGCAACCCCCCCCACCCCCACCCCACACACACACACACACACACACACACACACACACACACACACACACCCAGCTTGTTATGTTTACTTTAAGCAGCTGATTACAGGAGGTGGAGCTCCTCCACCAGTGTTGAAAGGCTGAAACACACAGCTTGGCTCTCGGCTTGTTTTCTTACCTCACTCATCTTCTGAATTTCTCTGAAGCTGTTTAAGGGCATTTTATTTTTCAACCTTTACCCAAAAGAATGTTCTCAAAAAGGGCATTAATTATTTTTTTTATATTGCAGAAAAAACAGTTTCAGTATTTGAAGTTTGACATTTTTGCAGCCAGTTTTAATTTATTAAGCCACACAAGTCATATTAGTTGGGGTTCAATATTTAAAGCAATAAATTTATAGTATATGAAGTAAAATGGACTAAAGTAACCATGAGTAACTCCAAATAGTTTTTATTGAAAGCCAAATAATGCTCGCCAATCTCTGTTTGGTTTGTGCATAAGTTTGTTCATTACCAGATGTTTAATAGAACTTTTTGTCTTCTGGAAATATTGATTGATAGCCTTGCTTTCTTAAAGGACTGGATCTTAGTGATTATATCATGACTTGGTTTTATTTCAAATGTTACAAGTGTTTTTAGTTATTTGTCTGCATTTTTGATATTTATGGCCTTTTGAAGAGCACGAGATGAAGAAATATTTGGCGATAAAGCCTTCGAGATGCTTGTGATATTAACTGATGTATTTGTTTCCTACAAACTCTTTCCCGTCCTTCAGATTTGTCAGATCGTTTGAACATCAGTTGCCTTGTTGGGACACTCTGATAAACTTGCACTCACAACTAAAAGCCTCGATAAAATGGACAAGTGTAAACCAACATTATTTATTCTGGTGCTGTTACAGATAGAGTTGTCCTTTTTTTTCATTCTTACTTTAACTTTTTTTCACACTACAAAATATGCAGAGTTACAATATTTTTGTTTTTCTCACGATAAGATTGTGCATTAGATGACTTTATATTTTTCTCGTGAATATGTTTTTGTCATGCCTGTTTATATGTGGAGGAAAGATTTTGAAATGCCTTAAAATAATGCATCTTTCTCCAACACATCAGGTCTATTTTGCAAGTAAATGCTCTGTATAGTCCATGTAGGACATGTACAGCCTGCCAGAGCCTTACCTTTTCAACAGATCAACACTGTAACACGTAATATTGCACAGTATGTGTGTAATTATTACAAAAAGATCCCCGCAGATTTTGATTTCCTGTCATTTGTAACAACCTTTAACTGAATAAATGAGATTTTAACATTCCTGAAACAAGTTTTTTTGAAAACAATTTTCACAAATAAAGAAGCCAGTAAGTTTATCTGTGATTAAATGATAAATGCTACAAATTGTATTTAGTGGTTTGGCAAACAGTAGCTCTCATTAGCTGTGATATTTTCTGAGAAATTATTGCTGCCATGCTTCTTTTTCCTCACTGCAGATCTTATAATAGTGTTCCTGCATATCAAAAGTTTATGCATGGTTATTGGAACTACAAAAAATGAAATGAAAGTGACACATTTGCATCAGTTAGTGTAGATATTTTTGACAAAGTATGTGCTTCCCCTTTTTTTTCAATAATATCAATTCATGTGTGTTGATGGAAACTTTTCAGTTCGTTTTCTTCTTGTTTTATTTTCATATTGTTACAGGTTGATTGAAAATCTTAGGCACCTGGAGCTGACACGGTTTTTAATAAACCTGTGGGGATTTTATCTAGTAAATGCTTTTTAAAAATGGCACTGAAAGCAGTAATCTATCTATTCTGAAGTTCCATCTGGCTTTGATATTGGCATTCAAAGCAGTCTTTTATGCAGAAGATACAAATGCTTGCTGACATTGTATGTGTATTATAAGCATGGACTTGAATACTTTGAAACTGTAGCGTAGAGTCTGTGTAATTGTAGTATTAAGGCCCTTTGATGTCTTGCTATAATTTCTACCCATCAGAAAGGGAGTCTAAGGGCTCCCTGATGAGGGTTTGCTGTGCCCCTCTGTCCAGACGGCTCCTGGCCTCACTCTGTAATTATGAAAATGGAGTGTTTGTATTTATAGGCTAAGCCCACAAGCGGCTACTTTTCTGTCTTGCAGCTGCAAAACTTCACTGTGGAAATCAAGTGTTTTAAAAGGCTGCCTCCAACGGTTGCGAGGTGAACTCTGTGTGACTGAGCTGCACCTATTTTCAAGCAGTTGTGAAACCATTGTTGAGTGGGTGGATGTGGTTAATCAAAACCCCTGAAAAAATATTTAAAAAATAAATAAATGAGCAAAACAATAAGGAGGACTCAAGTCAAAGAGTTCAAATTCATTCTTTTTTTAATATTTACAATAAATACACATTTTACAGTATAAAATCCATGTACTCATTTGTATAAATTTAAGTAAAAAATAATGCACAGGACGTCAAGCCCTGATAGTGTACAGTGGGGCTGGATCCAAAAGTCTTACACCAAGTATTTAAAAGTTCCACAATAGAAAAAGTTCCGAAATGAAAAGGCAGTTCAGACACTGAGGCAGTTTAAACAAAACATTGTCTCTGCACTTGTTAGGCAACTGTATATGTGCATTTTACCACTGTCAACAAGAACATTTACTATATTTTCTTCCCTTTGGCCTTTGTCGTTCTGTCCCAAAGAATTTTACAGTAGCACAGTCATAGAAAGGCACTTCTGTGTCAAACACAGCATTCCAGTTCTGTCAGAGGAGAGTAGTATATACAGGGCCAGCCCCTTCTTGGTCTGCCTGCTCTTAAGCAAACAAAGCTTTTCTAAAGCTCTTTTTACAACCAAAGTAGTACCAGCTACGTTATTAGAAAATAACACTAAAAACTTTTTGTTCAATTCAGTATTATATATAAAAAAGATTTGGCCACATGGAGAACATTTTAAATAAAAAATACAGCTGAATCACAATACAAAATAATACAATCCCCTGTGATCCCAGAGTCTTTTGGTGGGCTCTTTCACATGTGTCTCTTCATGTGAAGTGCCAAATGGTCAGACCTGGAGAAGGCGCGCTCACACAGGTGGCACTGGAACGGCCTGTGCCCGGTGTGTTTCCGGAAGTGACGGGTCAGCTCATCCGAGCGGGCGAATTTCCATCCACAACCCTCCCAGCTGCAGTGATATGGCTTCTCACCTGCGAGGACAGACACCGTGTTCATGAGTATGGAGTTAAAGATTAGCAAGAGAATGTGGAACGCTGTGCGTAATTGCGCACGACGGCCGTTTTATTTGCTAGGAGCTGAAACTTACCGGTGTGAGTTCGGAGGTGCGCCTTCAGGTGGGAGCTCTTGGTGTACGTTTTCCCGCAGCCAGCGAACGTGCAGGTGTGGGTCGCCGTGCGCTTGCGCGGCCAGGTGCGCCGACCTCTCTTTGGTTTGGACTCCAGCAGCTCCAGTGGGGAAGAGGGTGGAGTGAGCATCACCCTCTGCGCGCCTGGCTGTAGGTTGAGCCCTTCGTCATACATGCCGAAGCCAGGGTGCGGGGCGTGGTAAGGCATCTGCATCTGGGGAGCCTGGGGGTGGTGCTGGAAGGCCGCTGGAGTGTGGTATTTCTGCTGGAAGTTCATGGGCTGGCACAGCTGTGCCTGGCAGTCCGTGGCTCCCTGATCGTCGGGGCTCAGAGGCGGGGTCATGTTGCTGGCTGCGCGCGGAGAGATGGCCACCCGCGGCTGCTCAAAGGACATCATGCACGAAACGTTGCCCTCTTGCTTGATTTTGCTGCAGGTCTGGGGCACCATCCCCAAAACGGGACCGTAACTGTCCATGCTTGGCTCCATTTTGATGTCCGTTCGGGGGAAAGGCGCCGTGTTGACGTAGAACCGTCCCTGGATGCCTGGACCGCGCGTAACGCCAAAGCTGCCGGTTCCTTCGGAGCGCAGGAGCTCCGTCATGAGGCTGGCGCCGTACGGGGGAGGCGGGGAGCGGTGGTCGTCTGCGGGGTAGGATGGCACAGAGTTCCCAGTGGTGAACATGCTGTGGTCGGCTGGGCCAGCGTACTCCACCGATCCAGTCGTGTTGGAGAGAATAAAATCCAGATCCAAATAATTACTCAGATCCTCGTCGTCCTTTCTGCTCGGACTGTCCAGGTTTTGTACCATCTCAAGCATGGAGCAACTTGTTAGTTTGTCCATTTCTCCTTTCCACCTCTGGAAGAGAAAAAGAAATTGTGGAGACATGAGACAAGAAATTCAATCTGAATGTATATTCATTCACTAATTTGCAGACATTTGTCTAAAAAAACGTTACAAATAGCCTCCAATCAAAAGAAATCTCTGAAGACTACAACATTCTGCAAACAAACTTACGTTTTCCCAGGTTTTTTCTCTTTGGTTAGAGAATGTCGAAAATGAGGGTAGCATCACTTCTGATAAGGCCATCGATCGGTGAGATAATTACAACTAAAACGTCTCGTCAAATAATAATAATAATATAAAAAGTCTCGTTGAACAGAGAGTCCGTGCGCGCGTGCTTCACGGTCGCCCCTCTCCACAGCTGCGCTCCGAGCACATGAACAAGTTTTAAAAAGTGGTAGGAGGTCCTCCCGACCTTATAACTGTCTGAGCGGACTCGGCCCGGCCAATTGTGAGAGCTCAGGAAACAACGTAAAGTTCGGTAAATTTAGCTCTTTATAAAGCAGAAGCTGCAGGCAGCCGCGCTCAGTCCGCAGTTTGAGGCTGAGGAGCGCAGGGCTGCCTATAAACAACAGGTCCTCCTCCACGGGCTGACGCGCTCAGGCCGAGGCCCCGCCCACACGCGCACACACACACACACACACACACACCACACGCACACACACACACACACGAGCTGTATAGCAACCATAGATAGGCTACTTACGTAACGTGCTTGAAAAGAACAAGTTTAATGACAGAAACTGCCAGAGGGCAAGCCGCACCAAGAGGCTGTCAGCTCTGCTTTACAGACACAGCTTGAAGGTAATCAGTCATTACACTTTATTAAATCACGAGGGAGACATGAAAGGGGGAAAAACATTTAGGTGTGAGATTACACTACATGCCGAAGAAACATTACCATATTAGTTTCTTTAATTTTCCAATCTAACCTCTTCTTTGTGCTTTTGTGCAACTTTTCCAATGTTTTTTATTTACAAATATTTTCTGCAAAGACGCACACCAAGATATTTCAGTTCATTCAAAAACACTGCTCTCTTTCTTATCTCTTTTTGCTATTTTAAACTCTTAATTGACCTTTAGCTACGTTAACTTTTCGCCAGGGTTTGTTCTTTTTAGCTAGACCATTGCTACTTTTAGCTTTTAGTTTATCTTTTGCTGTGTTGGTTGCTTTTTTTCAGCCAGAAAAACGTCGCAGGGTTTCATCTTGGCGTGTCTCTCGCCTCATCCTCATTAATGGAAGCTGTTGTTGTTGTTGTTGTTGTTCTCTCGCAGCGGGCTTGTCCAAACAGGCGCCAGGCTCGTCTCAAGACGCTTTTCAGAGGTTTCTCTTTTTTTCCTTCCATACTTTGACCTCTCGTGATGTAAACATGATTTACGGTAAGGTCCCATTCAGGTGTAAATGTCAGATTTACATCACAACACTGCAGAGTTTCTGACACGAAGAGGCTGAATCCGTTTCAAGATGAAACTTCTTTCTTCTCTCTGTCTGTTTGTGCTAACGTTTGTCCTGAAACCCATTTAACAAACAGCAGATTGGTCACAAAAGCATAAAAAAGAGCTAATTCTAAGATAAAAGCTGCAATGGAATATTTTAAACTGAGATCAAGATCGTTGAAGGCTTTCGCTTGTGTCTGTTAGTAAAATATCTCTTGAATCACTGAATGTATTTTAATCAAAGATTCAAGGAATAATTATTGGATGTTTATCTTCAACTGATTAACTTTTGGAGTCAATCTAGTTAAAGATGGCAGCAACAGTCTACTATTTTTAGAAAA
The DNA here is from genome assembly GCA_034783495.1 of Millerichthys robustus. NCBI lineage: Eukaryota > Metazoa > Chordata > Actinopteri > Cyprinodontiformes > Rivulidae > Millerichthys > Millerichthys robustus. Next base: position 4,750,315 of record JAVKLF010000064.1, on the reverse strand, counting down.
CACATTAATAACTATAACTCTGTCAAATTTACAGATGTGTTAAATTTGGTGTGTTGGTAGCTCAGAGTCATCACCAACAAAATCCCTGAGCGCGATATATTTGCTTTAAACTTTATTATTGCAGTAAATTGTTGAAGTCAACCTTGTTTGTCTTTGAGCCAAATATCTTGGGACTCACTTGATGAATTTTAAAGAAACTTTCAAACTACTGCATGTATGTCAACAAATGATTAACTTTTCAAGTCAATCTAATTGAACATAGCCACTGTAGCTAATTAATATTAGCAGTTTAGTCAGTTTATACAAATATTGGGCTAAAGTTCAGCGTGGTAGTGACTGAGAATCATACACAGTCCATTTCCTGAGCAGAACATCTCCCATCATCTTGAGATTGCCCAGAACAAGGATGGAGTAATATGCATTCCTTCAAGAATGACCAGACCATACAACTACAGCGTTAACGCACAGTTTTCCAAGCAAATATTGTTTACAAACTCCTGTGCTTGCTGTCAGAAATTAACCTTTCATTAAAATATTACATGTAGGCTTTACCTTCAAAATGAATATGCAGTTTATAGCTTTAATGATTATTTTTTAGAAACTTTAATATGTTGTAGAAACGTTATTTCTCTGTTTATTCACTGAAATTGTTTTGCAGCAGCTTTTTCAAACCAATAAAGGGAATACAAAACCCTTCTCAAAACCGTTTCTACCTTCTGTTTAGTCTAAGTCCTCCATGCTTTTTTTCATCTTGTTTTGTAGCAGATAAACTGCGCAGACCCTCTGTGTGATGGTTTGGTTCACGCAGCTCGGTGCCGTGTGACACTGATCCATCGCACTGCCGTGTCCTCCATCACCAGTAAAACTGTCTTGAGTGCAGCTGGGCGGTTTCCACATCCTAAAGCCTGAGCTGTTCAGTGGAAAAGTGCGTCACTCAGAAGAGGTCCAGTAATGCCTGAGAGGAAATGTTTTTTTTTTTTTGTAGCAGCAGAGCAGCTGGCCTGATGTTTGAACCACTGACCCTGACTCTGACCTCTGCTCTTTGCTGCAACCCTTCTCCGCTGTGCTATCAGTGAGAGTGAGAGCACTTTCACTTCCCCTGTTGCACAGCTACCTTTACCACATTGTAATTCCTTCAAGATTCAATTTAGGGAACTTAGTATTTGTTGATTAAAATCATAGTACTTGTTGTCATTTTACGTTATTTTCATTATAACCAACACAGCTTCAAAGATGTTTCACAAAAGAAGATTGGATTTGGAGCAGATTTTTAACGAACAAACTTTAATTATATGTGTCCGGAGCATGAGAAACAGCCAAAATAATGAGAATAATATTTTATTACAACTGATATCATCATGCTTTATGCGAGCAGCAGACATTTTGGGGTTTGCAGCTGAGATTAGTGAGAAACCTTTAACTTTCCAAGGTGGAGTTTTGACTTCAGTGAACTTTTAAGTTGACTTTTCCCAAATTGGAATAACAAAAAATTCATCTGACTTTTTGTGTACAATAAAAATTGAGCCAATTCTATGTGGTTTTGCTGCAATTTTTGTTTGCTGTGTGTAAGAGTATTGATGGAAAAAAAAATCTTGACCTATTAACCTTTTGTGAATCATCATAGAGTTCAGTAAAGTTTCAAAAAAGCAGTATGTTCATGTACAGTACAATCTGGCAACTTTGTTTAATAACTTAAAAGCCATAAACCAATTATTTTGAATATTGCAAGTAATTCAACCTAATAACAGATTTTAGAACTGTGTTAGGACAACTGTCAGACAGCAGCAGCCTGAATTTTTCTGTGCCTGAATGGCACAGAAAGTGAAATGCAACAAAAGGATATCACAAGGGGAAAAAAAGGAAAACATTTGGCAAGTCTAGTGGGAGCACTAAGTAATCCAAATGACATGTTTATGAGACAGGTTTTTATTTCACTCTGAGCTGTCACAGTTTGTGAAGAAATATGCTGCACGTACCCGATGAGACAATTCCATCCAGGCACACAGTCAGGACATAAAGGGTGGGACAATATTCTGACCACAGAGGCCCGTGCTACTAATCAGAAAAGGTTGAATAAAAAAAGGAATTTGTAAGAAATTGAAAAAGAAAAGAAACTTGCTTTCCCACTCTGGAGAGAGAGGTCAGAGATCACAAACACCTTGGAGCTGATGGAGGATCCAGAGTGCTTTTTTGTTTTTTCTTTTTAACCAAAGCTGGACCCTCCAACTTGCAGTCTCATGGGACTTCTACAATCGCCCTCCTCGTGAATATTTAAACGTGAAGGAGCAACGATTCCCCAGAATCATAAGAAAATACTTTCTGTGAACTGACATTTGCACAATCTCATTGGGCAACCCCAGTGCCATTTCACAATTGTTGACTCCGCAGCCTATCATTGCTGCTGTTTATCTGAACAGTTTATGTCAACTAGTTGTCAAAAAGCTAGTTAAAGAATTGCGTTTTGTCTGCCACCAAACTTCAACGTCTTTTTGTGCGTGTTCGCTTGTAGCCTTGACAAAATATTTCCTGAACCATTGGAACGTTCAGAAATGAATCATTGAACGTACAAAAAAACGGTCAACTTTTGGAGTCAGTCCAATTCAAGATGGCTGACATGGCCAACTGACTTTCGGAAACACATAAATGGTTTTATTTCAATTAATTTTACATGTACCGGGTTAAAACTTGGTGAGGTAGTAGCTGAGAGTTGTTTACAACATATGCTGAGTGCTAACAGTTCATACATGAAATTGTGCATGTTGTTATTTTCAAAGTTTGACCTACAAAACTGCAACTTGTATTTATTTCTTAGAGGATTTTAGAATCCAACTCTGGGATGAAAGATGGTGGGTGAAAGGCATTCCTTCAAGGACTGCTGGGCCTTTAATTTATTTCTGTTTGAAATTGAATTACTGTCCAAATCAGAAAATAAGCTTTTAAAAAGAAGTTCTTTATGCTAGTGCATTCACAGTCAGAAACTGAAAAGTAGCTTTCTCAGAATTTAAAGAAAAAAAAATGGGTACAAGTAACCAGAACAACCAATCTACAATCTCCTAAAACGTCAATATTTTCTGTTTTTAAATGTTAAGAACATATTTTAAATGAGGTGTTTGTATTCAAATCTGGGTTGTGTTAGAATGTCCCACGCTACAGAACTTCTCATACTCTCCATGATGAAACCTCATGTTTTTCTTTCTAAGTTGTAACTGGGCAGCTGTTATTAGAGAAATGAATGCCGGCATGCATCACGTCTGTGTCGAGTGTCTAAGTGCTTCATCACTGCTGCGAGGATCAGAACAGAGCGGCTCTGCCTCATGGAAAAACAGAGTGTGAGTGTGAGAGCTGGTCCTCCATGGACCGTCCTGACTGAACACGAGTCAGTGGGAGTTTGAGAGCGGCTGGGCTCCTGCTCTGGGCTTATATAGCCCAGTTATTTTTAACCACCACCCCTTTGCTTATTACAGCGTTTTCCCCCCTTGAAACATTCAGGAAGCACGTTTGGCTCCTTTTCCTGCCGCTCACATGCAGCCAGATTCAAACAGAATCAAAGAATGATAGCATTGAGGCTCTCCATTTCCCCTGCTGGAAAAAAAAAAAGAAGTGGGGGATGGAGGCAGAAATGTTTAGTAAAAAGTTGGCACGCGCCAAAGGCATGACATGGAGTTGGCTTCAGGTCTACTCCAATTTCACAAACCCTCAAATATTTGTAAAATAAAAAACAGCTCAGGGACAACCCTGGTCTCAGAACTGTACCTGCTTCAGGCTTTGGTGAGATGTCCAAACTAAAAAGTTGTTGACTTTCACAAAACCAAACTCAGGTTTCTTGCCAGTCAACTTATGTGCATTTGAATAATGAATAATCAGGACCTTTATTGTTTACATTGTTAAGTAAAACAGACAATACTGGAAATGACAGACAAACCAGTTCAAGCTTTGATTTTACCACAAAAATACTTTGTTTCAAGTTTTTCGAGTGTTTCTAATGTGCTGTCCTGACTTTCTGACAACAAATATTTTTTTTTAAAACCATGTGTCTTGAACAACAGTGAATTAAATACAAACCATTATCTCTGATGTTTAAATGCAGCACCACAAATGATTACAGACCAGTTTCAGTTTCAACAAAAGCTGAACAAATACTTTTATTAAAAAATATCATGTTTATGTATTTTAGCATTAGGCAACACATCAATGGCTATTATTCAGTCAGATTTATAGACACTGAACTAAAGCTTGGTGTGGTTGTAGCTGATAGTTATCTTTAGCACATACTCTGGGTGCTAACACGTCTGGTGAGATCTCCCAATACTGCACAAGATCATGGGTGACAAGATTTGACCAGAAACCTCTGAAACTCCCTCTTCTTTGTGTACAATAATTTTAGCTTAAAACTCTGGCACGAAAGGCAGCAAGTGATAATATATTCCTTCAAAGAATCCTGAGGATTTCAATTCCAGGCTGTTTGCTAAATCAAAATTCCTAATAATAATGACCTATGTATTGTCATCAATGCACTTTCTCATACAAAGACAAAATTAGTGCTGTGCATTTGACCCATAAATAAATTGTTACCCATTACCCAGCTTCTTAGGCCGCTCGGTTTGCTCCGTCATTCACACAATCAAGTCACAAAACTCATGTCTATTGTTGAAAAACTCTTGTTAAAATAATCTGTGGATATTCTGTATGTAAAAAAAGAATAATTTGTATACTGTGTTCCTGATAATAAAGTTGTGATAGTGACAATTGGTGATACAAAGGTACATACAGGCCCGTGCTTCGTTTCATAGCAGATCTGCATTTAAACAGCTTGAAGTCTGGCTTCTACAGAAACGAAACATGTGTTCCATGAACCAGCACGCCTTTCAGCAAGTGTTATAGAAACCCACCTTTTAAAAATATGCAGCTTGCTGCAGCTAACATGGCAGGAATAAGGGCTACATGTGGCTATAATTGAGCCAGTTGAGCACTAAGGGGATGGGCTCTGATTTATTAGCTGTTAACACCAGAAACCAGTGGTCTCTCTCATCGCACCACATACACACACACACATACACACAAGCACGTGCGCACATTCTACTATCTTTATGGGGACTTTGCATTGACTTACATTAATTTCTACAACTTAACTCTGACCCCAAACCCTAAACCTAACCTCACAGGTACGAACCTAACCCTAACTCTATCCTAAACTTAATTCATACCTTAGGCCTAAACCTCACCCCTGACTCGCAAATGGCAATTGATCATATGGGAATGTCCCATAAGAAGCAGTTGGTCACCACAAGTAGGTAGGTCTTTTTGTCCCCACATAGTAGGGAACACACACACACACACACACACACACACACACACACACACACACACACACACACACACACACACACACACAC
>JAVKLF010000064.1:4698552-4715926 GCA_034783495.1 Millerichthys robustus | reverse complement strand
CCTGCTCCGATCGACACAAAACAAAGTGCCAGTAATGAAGCTGAAGTCTTCATTTGTCTGACCACCTCCGTGAAAACGAGCGTTTTTTCATTTTGCTGCTCGGGAGCGTACAGGTCTGGAAGACCAAGGAAGAAAAGTGAAGCACATTTAAAACAGCTGCCAAGTCCAGTAAAACGAAGTTCCTTCATTTAAAAACATCACAGGGCATCAATACAAACGTGAAACGTATTAGAAGTATTTTATTACTGTTTGAAAGAGACAGGTAGGTTAACTTGTCTGCTGGAGTTCCCCAGGCTAATATTTTTTTAATTGTGGACCGTTACGCTGAAAGAAGGAGTCAGAATGTTCCTGCTTGTTTAAGGAAACAAACAGCAAAGAAAGAAAAAGTGTAAAATGTATCAGCAATAACTCAGGGATAAATATTAGATTATTCTGACAAAACCTGTTTAAAGATAATAAAAACTACAACTGTTTTTGTCCTTTTGTTCATTTTTAAAGGGTTGAGAACAACCTAAGACATTTGTGTTCCAATTATTAGAAAGACCGTATTTAAACTATGTATTTATGTGATTATCAGTGTATGAATGTGTGTGTGAATGGGTCAATGACTGTAGTGTAAAGCGCTTTGGAGTCCGTAGGGACTTGATAAAGTGTTATATAAGTACAAGCCATTTACCATTCATTTTTACCATTAAGATTAATAAATCTAGAGAGAAGAAAAACAGACCACTTTTGAGTACTGGCTTATTCCCCAAAAAAATCATAATCATAATGAAAAACATTCATACAGCACAACATTTTAGATTCAACAGATTTCAGTTCAGGTTTTAAATGTTTGAGTTCATGAGCGTGTTTGAAGAACTCAACCAAAATGCCTTTTTTTTGGCAGGTTTTCCAGGAAAAAAACTCTTCTCCCTGAAAAGGACAAGACAGCAGAAGTGAAGTTTACAAAGAACAAACCACAAGACGTCTGGAACAACATCCTTCAGACAAATGAAACTAAAAAGAAGATTTTTGGCCTGAAAAACACAAAAAAATGAGCATGGCAAGCATGGCTGCTACACAGAAATAGTATTTTTTGCTACGTCTTGCTGGAAAATTTTGCTTAAATATTTAAAGTCTGTTCACTGAGCTGTTTTATCCTCAGATTCTATGAAGTCACAGATTTTTTCCACCGCAAAAAAAGAACGATTCACTGAAATATACCCAGGAGTCACCAAACTGCCTGGATTGTGTCTTTACTTGTTAAGGCACTTTTTTTTATAATAGACACAACAATAACAATTTAAAATAGACCATTATCATTCCTGACCCCTGTGGATGAACAAATCTCTGCAACTTTATAGAAAAGAGTGAGGAAATACTCCCATAAGAATGCAAAGAAACAAAAAATCTATCAAAAACTATGTATCCCTTTAGATATTTGGAAGATTTATTGTGAAATCTTATTTTTCAAACTGACCTGATGAGAACTTTATTTCTTGGGTCATGGTTTGTAAGCATCTCATTGTGATAAATTTGCTGCATGAACAGATAAACACTGTTTATTTTCAGGTGAGAACATTTTGTTTTACAAAGCAAAACAACTTCTTGGCGTGTTGGCTGTACATATTGTTTGACAAGAACTGCTGGAAGCACGTGGGAAATGTTCTGCTCTACTTAAAGACGGGGTCGGCTAAGGTGATAGGTAGTAAATTGCTTAGCAGCGTCGTTGTAGGGTAAAATATTTTAGATGCTTCTGCGTATATAAAAATTCCTTTCTCCAGTGTCAGTGCCAGTGCGTAATCCTGACTGTGTTGTTTTGTTACCCAGAAAAAGTACAAACGTGATACATCTAGGGTTTCTACGTACAAAAGAAAAGGCACAATTACCCTTTAAATATTTTAATTTTAGCAGATGTTCCCGGTCAATGGAGTGACTCTAAAGTTATTCCATTACAGAGAATAAGTAAAAAAAATAATAATTACACATAAATGTTTCCATGTATACATAGAAACAAATCTGTCATAACATTTTGCTGGATTTCCCATTAATCCAAACTGAGTACACACAAAAGAAATCCTTTCCAGCAACCTATACACACAGTTAGATAAGACAAATCAAGATCCTGTAAAACTCTTTGGCACAGACTAAGTATTTGCTGCAGATTAGATTAAAATCTGGCACATCCCCAGATTCAATAACCTCTACTGGAAACGTTTTATTTATACTCAGCCAAAGATAAGGCCTCAACTTTTGCAAACAGTTCACCTCAGTGTAAATTGCTGAAAAACAAAAGCAAAGTGTGTTCTGACGGATGCAGCCTGACAGGCCTTCACAAACCTCCCAGATAAAACGTGCTAATTACCCAACACTGACCTGATCAAACCTCAAACACTGAGCTGACAGGCGAGCAGAAGACAGGATCCAAAGACGTTAGAGGGGCATGTCCCAGCCTATACCACACGCCATAATTATCCCTTCCTTTTTTTTTGTTCTGTTTCAGATTAAATTGTCTCTTTGATGAACTTATGATGAGTAATAAATAATTGGATGAACCGTGTGCAGTCTTGTCCTTTTGTTTAAAGCAGTAATGATGAAAAGAATGCTCCCGGTTGATCAGGATGCTATAAAAAGACAGTACACAAAGTTCGGTACATTTCAAATGAATAATTCTGACTCAAACAAATTGGGAATAATTTTTTTTTTCAATTATTCTACCTTTTTTGAGCACATTTTTTCCTTTGAAACAGAAAGGGATTTTATATTTCAATGCTTTTGCTAATAGGATGTTGTTTTAACTGCAAAAGGCATGATGGGACTAAATAATAAGATCACAATAGTTTTCTTTTGCTAACAGGAACTGTTAGAGAATTTTGGCAGTTTGTAAATAGATATCACAGGAAAGACCTGATACTTTTGGTTTTACTTTACAGGCAAAAAACAACAATGTGACCTTTCAGGTGCCCTTTGACTTCAACAACACTCGTGTGGCGTTTCTTTGAGCACAACCTCAACAGAAGCTCTTATAAGAGACTCGACTCAGACTAATATGTAACTAATGTTTAATGTGCACAGAGTTACTCATACAGAGTTCAGAAGATTGTCTGATTAAGACTGAGCTCTTTGTCCGAACACATCCAAGTTACAAAGTCATGTTTATCATTTTCAAATTTTTGCATAAATCGGTTCTATAGAAGCACTGTCAGTCACACCTGTCTGTGTTTTTATGAATGGCTAACTCAATGAAAAACATCAAAAACAGCCGGTACACTCATGACTACGCAATTTATTTCATCGAAAGAAAGACTTCTTTTCTGAAAAATTGCGTTTTTGGAGATATGAGAAGGTTACGTTACAGCAGGAGGGTCCAATCCTGGTCCCTGAGGGCCACTATACCCTGAATGTTTTAGAGGTTTCTCTGCTCCAACACACGTGATTTGAATGAATGGGTGATTAACGGGCTTCAATAGAGCCTGAATAGATAATTCAATCACTGAATCAATGTTTTGGAGCAGGCAGCCTTTTGCTCTTGAGCCCTTTCAGAAGAATAGTGTATTTTTCTATAAACAGAGGTTGTTCAAAAACGTCTTACAACAGATAATTGTAATAATTGTTCACAAACTCGATACAAACCCCACCTCAAGAGATCTGAAGCTTACAGAAAAGGAACTAGGCTACATCATCCTTAACAATGTAAAGATATAAAACATAAAAAAATAAAATGATAAATAAAAATGGTCATATTCCAAAAAGAGTTATCATGAGGATACAATATTTTTTTCAAATTCTGTTTGCACATACCTCTGTAGTCTGAGATCTGGATTACCTCATTTTGTGTAAATTCCCCTTTTTGTTTCAAAAACTGAGAGTACGACCTGGATGATATCCCTTTAATCCATAATTATTCAGAATTAGTTTAACTTTATTAATCTTTGCAGGGAAATTCCAGTGTGTATACCTACAACGTCCACCAAGAGTAAACACCTAAAGTAACTTTAATTACACCTGTTTTATGGAGAACAGTGGGGCTCTGTGTCTTTTCTTTTTTTTCTTTTTTGTTTCTTAAGTGATGCTGGAGCTAGAAACACTTACAGCACAAGAAAACGCCTCCAGATCATAAAAACCTAAGACTGAACAATGAATCTTGAGCTGTTAAAAATTTATAGAGAAATACCCCTCTGCCTGTTCAGTCAGCCTCAAAGCCTGAGTCAAACATTTACTGGCTCTAAAAATAAAAATGTTTTCTGCAGATTGTATAATTACACGCCATGGTGGAGCGGAGATGTTAGCATGTAACATGATGCCTTTTCTTGTGTGTTTGTGAAGGGAAGGGGTTTTGCGGAAATGGGAGGGCGATGGGGCTGGGGAGCTTCAGTACAATGTAATTAAAATAGGATGGTTTTTGCAGAGCTCAACATGTTATTGTCTTTTTGACCTCAAACGTAAAAATAGACATGTTTTCTTTTTCTCAGACCGTATACTTTCCACCAATTTGAGGAGCGAGTTTGGCTTTGAGGTGGTTGTGCCGATCTGCATCTTGAGAAAAGACGACGTTTGGCATCATTTCGATGACCTGCTTGTACATGTGTATCTGCTATAAACCTGTCAGATCTGTAAAATACGCTTTATTTTAAAAAGTCTTTTCAAACTTCAGGTAAAACTTGTCAGCATTTCACCCCAGTCTGGCCGGAGCAGGCGTTATTATTTTTGTTTTGTTTTGTTTTTTGTTTTTTTTTACTCATGCAATTCCATCCAAAAGGCATTTTATTGAAGTGGTTGCCTATTTGCCCTCGCATTAAACGCCTGAGGAATGTGTCTCTGGGTTAGCTGAGGTTGTTTTGATGTGCATTCAAAAAGCCTGTGTGCAGAAGGAGCTCATTCACGGCTTGTAGGGACTCAATGGCTTCATTTGTCCTTGAAAGTAAACACTCACAGAGGAGGCCCACAAATATGGCCTTTTCAAATGCCAAAGCCCCCCTCGGCTCTCCATCTTGTGTGACAATGAACAAATTCCTTTTCAAAAGCACTTACTGTGCGATAGCGTACCATTGTGGTGCAGTCGGCACACCTGAGCAAATGGCCGGACCGCATTGCCGTGGAACAAAGCTGGCCTTGAACTGTAAACGTGGCAGACATGTGTGATGCTCTCAGTCTGGACAAATGTTTCATTAAAAAAAAACCAGTTTGAAACACTAAAGTTAGTTTAAATAAAGGTGTTTTAAATGGGATTGAAACAGCACTTCTGTAAGAATGCATCTTCACAATATGATTTTTCAGATGCTGTTATGCTGTTTCCAGTTCTCAAATATTGCTGTAAAGTGGATATTGTTGATGTCTTAAAATGTAATTCAACATTCCAACCTTCCATGATGCACTCCACGGACAGAATGTTTGAGTTACAATTAACTTCCAGCTGGGCCTGTTGCAGCAGATTAATGATGTCAGTAGTTTTTATACGTTTGTGAAATAAGATTGGACTCAGAGAATCACCTAATGTTGGGACAGACAAACTTTTTGAGTTTTTTGCTTGTTTATTCTAATAACTCATAATAATACAATATAATAATCTTATTGTCCTTTATTTCTATGTACTGCTTCTAGATTACAGTGAAGCTTTTTTATCTGTGAAAGGGGCTACATATGTACAAATAAACCTTACTTCCTTACTTATAGGACTATGGGAGTGCTATTGGCTCCAGCTTGTTTAAAAGTTTCCTCTTAAAAGAGAAGCTTTGAGTCTGCACTGTTTGAACACTATCACACCCAGAGGCGTGCTGACCCGGAGGAAACAGCAAACCGTAAAGTCAGTTTTATTCCAAATCAGAATCGGAATCATTTTATTTTTGACCAAGTATTTCTATTTTCTGAATGAAAAATGTTAGAGGAGGACATGGTTATGTAGAAACCAGATTTTTGTTATTTCCTAATTAATCTGTGTCTTACGTTTCTTGTCAACAAGTAATGTATCTTGATTGTTTTGACTAATCTTGTCTTAAAGTCATGCCTAGCTGCTTGTGGTCTGATAAATAATTGTTATACCCAAACTCTTCGTAAAAAGGGTTCTAAAAGTTCTTAGATGAATTATGAATTTACCAGCTAACTCCCATGTTCTGTCTATGTGGAATCCCCATAAATCTGTTTCTTTTATTCCTTCCCTCTGTGTTCATATATACTGTATTTCTCCTGAACTCTCAGTAACACTGCTGTCACTGACACACAATGCTCTTTCTGATGTAGTACAATAAAAAACACAAAATGGTTCCATTATGTTTCAGGAAGTAACGTGGCAATGATGACGAGGAACCAAATCCAGACAATGCTCTACACAAATGTGATTTAAGTAAAGATATAAGGTTTATTGTAAACAAAAAAATGATGCACAGGCAAGAAAATCAATGTGTAAACAGAAAAAATAGATTTTAAAAAATCCCCCCTAAACAAAACAAGACCTGACATGAGCAGAAAACAAAAACAAGGATCTGGCAAGAAGCTAATAAAAATTTGATTGTAATCAGGAAAGTTTATAAATGGCTGACAGAAAACATACAATTTAAAAAAGTAAAGTCAGCTGAACTACAAACAAGATCAAGGAACAAATTCTGAGGTGAAAACATGAATACAGAAGTGAAAACAAATGCTAAAAAAGTCAATATGATGACAAATCTAAGTTCACAGGGGCTCTTTTCTTTAAAAAAAAAAAAAAAAACCAGCAAAGTAAAAAAAACATCCATAAAAGGTAAATACTGTGCTGAGCTTGTGGCCATATTTCAACATGTTTACATTGACAACGATCTGTCAGTGAGGATGTTTTGAAAAGTGAGACTATCTCACATGTTTTCTCACAGCCTCTTAATAATGCTGTCATGTCAGGCATACCTTTGTGACAGAACCTTAAGGAGGTTGTGCAATTAACAGGTGGAAGTGACTCAGAGAGGCCGGCACTTCTTTCTGCCCGTGAATGATCTGAAGACGAGAGAAAGCAATGTGGGACAGCTTCCAGGCTGTTTGTCCTGATTTGTTGTTGACTCGTTTAGCTAAAGAATATTGTTGAGAGGGAAAGGAATAAGCGGGGGCAGGGTTGGGCAGTGTTGTGGAAACCCTTAAATTGAAAACAAATCATTAAGGGAGATCCAGCCTGACCCAATATGGCACTCATCATGTAGATGTTTTTGTCACTCAGCTGATTTCACAATAGCAGAACAAAATGTGCAAACAAACACTGTTTGGGTTTTACGGAGCATCTTATTTATGGTTGGCTGTCAACTATTCTACACAAATATGAGGCAAGCACAAAAATGAGACTCCCATCTTAAACTGTACTGTGCAAAAATCTCATACCGCTTCTGAGTTCTTTATATTTGACAGAAATTGAGCTCAAATGTGTTGTGTTAGTAGCTAAGAGACACCCTCAACACATAGTATGAGCTATAACACAGCTCATGAGATCTCTGCATCAGATTGTGCGTAATGTCATTTACAGTTTGACCAAAATGGCTATTGATTCCACAAGTTCAAAACTAGGATCGTGTTAGGCAGAGAAACGCTTGATTAAGTTGGTGAGCGATATGCATTTCTTTAAGGATTGTTTGAACTCATTTTTATGTCTTTTATGTGTTTATATATTTATGTTCTTTGTTGTTCAGCGTTTCTGCATAGATTAAGTATAATGTGTCCTGCACCAGTTACTTCTGTTGTTAGCTGTGTTTTATTTCAGTTCATTAAGTGTGTGAGCTGCATCTCTGTACCTGGATGTGAACATGCTGGAGAGATGGTGCCTACCTCCACCAGTCACTGCGCAAGAGAAGAAATACTCCCTGGATGAGCCGCAAGTCCATCACAGGGACATGTAGAGACAGACAAGACAAACAACCATTCACACCTAGGGACAATTTAGAGTTACCAGTTTATCTAACATGCATGTTTAGAAGTTTATCACTTTATCGCTTTATCCCTTTTATTCAGCTTGGTTTAGGAGGAATACCACACATGCACTGGGAACACACACAACAAGTTGGAAAATAATTCTGCAACCATCTCACAGCTCTAACCACCCACTTATCTTGCCACCATGAATTTCTTTATGTTTTTAAATCTTTGTTTTAGATTTTGACAGGATTGTGTGGGTTATTCCTGTAAACCACAAATATGAAAAGTGCCAAACAATAAAGTGACAGATTGACTTTTATTTCCTCATGAGACTGTGCCGAGATTAATTCAGCTCAAAATTTCAATTTACAATTCAATTAAGTTTAATCACGTAGCATTATTTCTCAGCAGAAGTCATGAAAACACAAGTCAGATTCAGTCTAAAACAGGTTCAGATTAAATTCCAATTAGAGTCAATTAGTTTCACTTACAACACAGAACATTCACAAACAGAATATTGTGAAATGCCAAAGTAAAAAATGAGCTAAGGAAGCCAGTGGGTTGCACTGAGACGAGGTCTTATTAGAACATGTTTTGGATCCATTTTGACTCCTTATGACTTATGAGTCCCCCCCCCCCCCATCAGAAATATGTCAGGAACATTTTTAGGTTCTGCAGGGCATTTGTGAAAACAGCTCAGGTGTCCTTGGAGATGAGAAAGTTAAAAAGAAACACTGCAAGGTTGGTGACCTGCCAACAATTTTATTGAGTTGGCGTCAACTGTCTCATCAAAGGTTGTATGTAAACATTATGTTCATACACTCGCTCGTACATTCTTGAATACATCAAAACAAAAGGAGAAGACAAAAGGACACAACTTCTAAAAATACAGCTGAACTTGATCTGATTGGAACACCAAGTTACCTTATCTCTTTATTGCCACAGTCTGTCCTGAGCTGCACTGCCTGCACGATGCGGCGGTGTCTGTTTTTTATGCCTTTCTCAAGAAAGGTGTGTGTGTGTGTTTGTGTGTTAGCTCATTTGACATATCTCTCACTGCACATATTGCACCTGAGAGAGTCTAATGGTGCTCCCCCTGTCAACACCTAAGGTGAACGTATGAAAAACGACTTAAAAATCCAACAACAACTTTGAAGGTATTAAGACTGCAGGTACGGTGATGAGTTCTTCTGCAGTGAGGAGACGCGTTCCCACACTTGTGAAATTCCATCCTAAATTAGACTGTTAATGCTGCCAAGTGACACAAACACAAGCCATCAAGCTCATACCTGAGATGAAAGAGATTTACTCGTGCATGACTAAAAGCAACAATGAGAAGTATTTTCAACGTCTGATTTACAGTTACGCCACTGGCGAACATTACCTGCGTAAGTTGTGTTTCCACAGTAGTAAAGCATCGATTGTTACATCACCTAATGAATAAATAGTTTAAACCCTTTCTGATATCAGGCCTACTTTATATAAAAAGTAATTTGGTTGTTTGACTGTACTGACTACTCACAAGTACAACTACTTTGTAAAAGGGAACTTGAACAAAGAAATTAAAAGGCTTGCATTCTTCTCTTGAAGCCTGTTTCTCTGCAACTCATCCAAGAAACACCAGCTCTGGCAGCACAGGTATCTCTTAACACTACATCTAAATTCATGCTCTAAAAATAAAATTACACAATGCACAAAAAACCTTAACTTCTAACCAACATAAAGAAAAACACACGAGCAAGAAGTATTACAAAAGTCCAGCCTATAAACACATTAAGAGCGACAGCATGTGTTCCATCTTCACTTCCTCTCTTGTTGTCACTTTCTCTGCTGTTTCACACTAACGTTAAATAGGGCAACCGCCACTGCCCTGTTTTTAGTTAATCTGCCTAACCAATCTATACAAAGAAAAAAAAAAGACCTAAACCTACGTTACATTTTTGAAACCATTATTATATTTGCTGTAAATGAGGCCAATCAAACTCAGCGAGACTCTTCTCTTCTGAGCAGAGGAGGATGTTCTTATCTTTTCAAACAAAAGCTGGTTTTCCTTCTCAGACTGCTTCTGTGTACTCAAGCAGCAAGTGCTTTTAGTTAGCATGCTTTCAGTTTGGCTGAAGATTGGGTTTTTTATGAAGTTTTTTTTTTATATGATAACTAGACGTTTGATTGGAGCAGGTAGTTTTTTCTAGCGGTGCTTTTTTTCAAAAATGAACGTTTTAGAAAAAGGGCAATCTACAAGTTGGAAGTTGGATTGGGGAAAAAAGGGGGAAATAAGTTGCAGTTTGGATAATTAGTTTTGTACAGTTTGAAACATCAAATAGTTGCCTTAATTTAAGGTAGTAGATTTAGACTGTTCATGATCAGGATGCCTGTTGCATGAGGATATTCTAAAATTATAATGAGGGGATAAATAAAAAGGTAGTCTGTGTAGGTAAACAAATATGGTGAAATCAGAAAAACGTATAATTTTAGAAAAGATGTTTAGGTGGAAAAATGAAGGAATTTGCTGCCAAATGCAAATGAAAAGAGATAAAACAAATAAAACAACTTTCAAGAATAATCATTGGGGATCAAGCAGGGTGGAGCACCATGAAGGCAGAATTCAGCATTCCAACACACACACCGCTTAGACCTGTTTTCAGTCACCTTGGCCTATTCTGTAGGTAAACAAATGCACAGCATCAGGTGACAAATTTTACTGACAAATGTTTTCGAAACTGAGGGAAAATGTGGGGACTGTTTATTATTTTTTGTCAGCTCTTTGTGACAAACTGAATACTTTAAAATACCAAGATACCAATACCAAGTTTTCTTAACCGCTCTTGTTGGTCATTCAGGAAGCTGTTCAGTAAATACTTTTGTTTGTCTTCTGACAAATAACTTAGTGAAAGAGTTACTGTTGCTGTTCAGTGATGCATTAATATGTGACAGTAAGTCACCCACCTATTTGCTGACGGACTGAAGGTAAAAAAAAAGGTGTTCATTTAACTTGCTCACTCTTTCCTAACAGATTCACACGGATGTTTGATCAGTCCTCTAACCTGTTCCAAACGAGGACATAAAAACTCTCTTATTGACACTTTTGAATCAGCATTGTCTGCGTTCAAACCATCAGTGTGCAAATCATGTAAATTGCAGAGAAGGGTGGGTTCCAATGCTGTAATTTCAATTGGATATGTGTGCTTAAATTAGAGCATGGCGTGGTTTTGGGGTGGGGGGTGTTCAGAGGAGCTGGGGGCCTCTGGTTGGTGATTGGTTGTGTGTTTTACTAACAGACAGAGCCTTTCCACTCGGTTGTGACGGGCGTGTTTTGATGTGGCCGACCACGCAGCCCTGATGACGGGGTTGCATGTGTTTCTTGACCCTGACCATAATGGACAACTTTTACCAGCCGGAAGAAAATTACAGCCCCTCAGGAATGTTGCTGTTATTATTTTTCTTTCTAAAAGTAAAATAGGACATTTCAACGTACAAGCAATCACAAAACCATTCGAACTAACTGTCCACTGAAGGAAATGGGCCTTTCGCTTCTTGTTGTTTATGTGGGAGGATAATAGATTAATGAGATGGACAGCAGATGAGGATATGGGGGTGTTCAGCTGAATTAGACAAAGTACAATCAACACATTTGAGTAATTTCCTCCTCACTGACCCGCCTACTGCTAATTCTCTGTGGCTGAAATGTACATGTCTCTCAGTTTCTGTCAAATGCAGATGGATGGCAGCGTGAGTTAACAGGCAGGGAGCAGGGTTCTTTTTTTTTTATTCCGAAAAACACATGTTTGGACACACTTTCCCACACAAGCTTCTAACAATAAAACTCAAACACTTTAACACATCTCTGGAGCAAGTTAAACTCTCCTGAGTTTTAAATCATCCTCAAAATACACCTCCTGAAGCATTCCTTCAAACCAACCTGTGCGCACTGGCAAAACAGTGACTCACTAAAGTGTGCTTCATATAAACCTAAATTGCTTGATATATTTGGCTTAAGCCAGTTGGGTAAATTTAATGGGGTCTGCGTAAAGCTAAATAGAATTCCCACATGGGTCAACTCTAAAAGTGAGGCTGGTTTGGCTTTAGCAGACACAGCATCTGTTTAAAAGCTACATGAGCTTGACACAAATGCGGAGGAACTCTGGCTCACCCTCCTCCGTCGGAAAGCAAAGCAGCAAACAAACACCCCGGCAGAGCTGGGTGCTGTGGTGGAACTCCTCGTTAGTCTTTAGGTCAAGAGATTCTGTTGAACTTTGAGGCACAAACAGATTTTTTTTTCTTTTTTTTGTCCTTTAGCCCTTTATTTTTGAAGTGTGGAGATAAAGATCACTGAGATTAGCGCAGCTTGAATCCACGGAGGTGACTTTAAAGGCTCTTGCAGTGGGGTATTGAGGTACCATCAATGATTATATCTGCAGCGGAGGATCAAAAGAGAGGAGCTTTAGGCCTGAGGGATGCTGCCTCTTGTTGTTACTCACCTCACCTAACCTCACCTGTCCAGTCAGGTGTGTTGAAAAGAGAGGTGGAAAGACACAGCGAGAAGGAAGCAAGCACAAACAAATAAATATGTCAAGTCAATCTGCAGACAAAAATGCAACTCAAAAACCTTAAAATGTACTCACATTAAAAAAAATGATGACTTCATACCTGCAAGTACAAACACACATCTAAAGGAACGTATTTGTGGTTGAGGTTAAAACCACTGAATCTAATCCGATCTAATAACAACTATCAAATGACTACACTGATTTTTAAACTGATTTAACTGACTTGCCCATAGGTATAATCTCGTTCAGTGTCACTTTGTTAAACAGATTTTTTTGTGTGTTATATTTAAGAACGTCTTCACTTCTTTGTCACCTTCCTCACATTTTTTTAAAACATTTTTTTTCTTCAATGGCAGCTGCAAAAAGGAACCCATTAGTGTCCAAAAGCCCCTAAGAATATTAGTGCAACTCAGAAAGTTTTAGTTATTTAGAGAATACATTTTGATGGCATTCAACTCTACAACATGCACAGATGTGATGTAGTGTGATGAAACCAAAGCAACATTTCCTGTGTCATCAGTAGAAGACACGCTGTCCTCAGCTATGGCTCAACCAGCAGTTGGAGCTGGAGCTGCCAGGTGACGTGCACGACTCATCAATTCATCTGCCTAATGGTTCTTGACAATATTTGTGCAGTGGTGGGAAAAAAAATCTCTAATGAATTCTTGATAAAACAATAACCTGAACATTACATTACAAGGAAGAGCATCCTATTGTGACAGAGACACATTCAACGGGAATAGAAAAAAAAATTTCCCCATGGCTGAAGGCAAACACTATTTTGCAAATGTTTCCTGTTAACACACTAAGCGCCCCAGTCTAAGATTCAGGCTTGTAATTTATCACCTCGGTGCCTTATGATCTCCTGTGGGCATGAGAGTAAATTGCCCCTCTGCGCAGATAATGAGACAGCAATCTCAGCACCACAACCTGAGCTGGGGTGTGAAGTTCTTCAGAGCACTCCAGAGTGCTGAAAGTCAATTAACCTTGTTGGAAAGGTCATCTCGAAAGCACTTTAAAAATGTCAAACATTTTAGATCTTATTCTAAACCAGTTTACAAATGAAAGCAAAACACAATTAGTGGAAAACCACAAACAGTGTTTTGATGGTTGCAGTGGAATTTTTTAAAATAAATTTTGAATGTGTACTTTATAATGAAAAACAACAAATTGTTAAACATGTTTTTTACTCTGTACAGATGTAAACAAGTACCAGACATAAACATATTTAGTTTTTGTTTACTGTGGTGGGGTTTCCCTGCACTACGTGTGTACTGGGAAGTGAGTTGTCCTGAAAAGTACACAGTTTTTTTCTACTTTCTATTTGCAGGGTTCTGCTGCCCCAAAAGAAGTGTCCAACTTTGGATTTGTAAGCAACGTTAATGGACAAAATGCAAACATTTACCACACAAAATCTGCTCCGAGACTGGCAGTGGTAACTGTTACAACATGTTATGATTGATGAGATATTGTGAAACGTGTTCATAACTTTTCTCATTTTTTGTTTATTAGCTTTTTTGCCTAGCATTTCTTGAAGGAATGCACATTACTTTCCAACCAGCACGTGACTGTTTTAAACATAAATCACACACAGTCTGTGATTCAGATAACTCTCATCTACTAAAACACCGGATTTGAACTTAATATTTGTAAAACTATGAATATTAAGTTGTGGCATCCATCTTGAATCCAGTTGATGATCAAAAGTTAATAAGTTCCTCGATATTTACTTTTATGAGATATTTTGTTAACAGACAAAGCACAGGCGATTGCACAATCGAGTGACTTTCATAGAGACTGAAAGAATAGTGTCTCCCAGCACAACCACATCAGCACTACTTCAAATAAATTTGAAACAAAGACTATTGTTGGCCAAGTTTGTTATCTTGATATTTGTGGCACCGGAACTGACGGAAGTATTTGGACAAGAAGTTGGAGCCAGAAAGCGAGGGTATTAATTGTCCAGAAGTGTCTGATAAGTTTACATTTGTTAAAATATAAATGTACTTTTAAAAGGGTCACCAGAATAATGATCAGTAGTGAATATCGCTGATGACAGTGTGGTGACATAAAAGATAGAAATGACTCAGTATTTCTACACACACAGTATTTCTGCACTTCTGATGATCTTATTCCTGATCTTATCCATTCTTATCACTCCCAGGGAGAACCTTAACATCTTCAGTTCGGTCATTTCCAGTTCTGCCTGCTGTTTCTGTCTTTAAACCATACAACATAGCTGAACGCATGTACAATGCAAATGCTCTGAATACTTCCATTACATTTCTGGTCGCATGCTGCAAGAGTTAAATTACCATATATAAATTTACAATAGGGAAAATATATATACAGCTTGTGATTTTAGGCCCAAACTGCTGTTATGTCACAATTTAAGTGGGTAATGAGTTCAGTGTTTACCAAATAGAGATATCTTCCTGTAATTGTTGCTGCAGCTGATGTTTATGCTATTTATATTTGGATTTCTGGCCTTACATTACTTTTTATTTTAAAGAAACTTCAGCTTTCAACACTTATGTTGCTTTGTGATATACAGTAGCATATTGTGCTCATTTCAAACAAGACTATTGAGCTAATGAGGAAAAAGTCGTCAGTTAAAGAAGCCAAAAAAAAAAGAAGTTGCAAAGCTTAAAACAAAGCCTACTCAAATACACGTGTCATGATGATGCAATATTTTTTTCCATTGTGAAATAACAGCTGTTATAATACATTTTAGACCATAAATAAGTCACAATAATTATAGACAGTAATCTCTAATTGCTGTGAGGTGGGTGAAGGTTGTGTCTCCCTGTCTGCACACTTAAAACGTAGGAGGCAGCAGACGACAGCCGCACCTTCTAATATACAACAGTTACTACATCAGACACACTGTGTTTGCTGAAAGACTGAAGACAGAGCCTTAGTTAATCTCATTAATTATGTCTAAGATTAAGAATAAGTAGCATTCTTGACACGTGTGTTTACTTTGGGAAAGCAGATATGTGTGATTCACATTTCAAGATGTTAGTGTTTTAAAGCTGTGGGCTGTTTGAGTTCTTTAAGCGTCTGCGCCGTATGCAGGAGCACACAGTGAGCTCACCACGTGTGCAACCACCCTACCCAAAATCATATGCGAGAGGGGTCGGGTGGGGGGGCTCCTTTAAAGCTCTGCGGAGAGACCCCATCATTGCACCACTGAAACATATACCCATCAAACACACTATTTCTGGTCTTCGCTTCTTCATGTGGTCGACGGGCTATTTTTTGCCTCAGCCTTGAGTTTTAACTGAGTGATATTGTATACTCTGACCGTGCTCCCGTCGCAAATTATATGAGGAGAATCATCTGCAGATACAGGATGAGTCACGGTAGGTTATCGTAACCGGCACAAAGTCAAGAACGAGCTGTGCTGAGCGTGTCTTTAAACCCCTGTCCCGAGGATGCGTCCCAAAGGTTTATTTTTACTCAGCTGTGAATGGTTATGGCAGCAAACCATATGGCTACGAGATTGAGTGGTCTCAGTGGAAAATGGGGACGGAAATTACAGGGGGGAGCAAGCTGGTGTCACACAGGCCTCTCATTGCTTATTGGGTAAATACACAACTTTTTCTCTGAGACCAGGCAACAGTAACTGCTTTGGATTCGGAGGACTCTGGTCGCATGCTTCACCTGCACTTACCGCTGGACATTGTTTATTTTGAACATTTTACTCAGACGCTCACTGTGTATTTCTTTTTCTTTTTCTGCAGCACTTTAATTAAAATGAGCTGCAAGTCCTAGATGATAAGACAGGTCGACTCAAAAGCTTGATGTATTACACTAGAATATCTTCTGACTTGAATGTGTTTTCTGGCACTTGTATTTATTTAAAGGGCAACTATGTTTACAGATCTGTATGTTTACAGATTCTTAAAAAAGTTGACACCCCCTGAACTTTTCCATATCTTGTCTTGCTACTCATCATTTTAAAGTGTTTTACTGGGACTTTATGTTGTACCCCAACACAAAGTACTGCAAAAATGTCATGTAGATAAAAAAAAGAAAATGAAACAGGTCTCACCAACATTATTCGGTCAGAGGTTCCCAGAGTGTGGGGAGTGTACTGCAGGGGGCCGTGGCGCTGAATTAAAAAATGAATGCTTGGACACTGCTGGCACAACAGAGCCCCACATAAATGCAAAGAAGTGAGGATTAAAAGTGTCAGAAAATATTCTTGTATAAAAATATAAAAATTGACAACAGCAGGGGGTCTCAGACAGGTTCTTCTGTGATTATATGTCAGTTTGATCAAATCTTTGTTGTAGAAATGTATGACCAACTATTCCTTGTATGGATGGAATTCTAATGCCATGTTTACTTTAAAACATTTCCTGTGAGGTTTTCTTTTGCATGTGTGATTTAATAGTATCCATAATATTCCATGTTCCATCGCCACACCTGCGATTCACTTTGTGTTCTTTTCCACTGAATAGTCAGCGGTGCAACTGGAACATTTGCTTGTTTTGCCCATATGAGCATCGTAACAGCGGGTGTGTTTTGAGAGGATGAAGCCACTCTGTAACTTTTCCCAGCACCAATCATCACTGGCCACTGGGTTTGGAAGTAATGTGAAGTCATTTTCAACATTTCCTCCTTTGAAGCATTGCTCGATAATCCTGGAGAGTTTGTTGTGGTGCGGCACACTTTGTCTGCGTGTTTGCTTTTGCTGCTGTCTATTCGTTCCCTTCTCAAAGAGCTAGTATAAACAGAAGCCCAGACACATTCAGAATAAGACAAAATGTCGGATCCAGAAACCATTTAACCTCAGCAGGCAAGGCTGTCGTCAAACATCAGGTCATTGATTGGATGATAATTAGCGGTGCTCTTTGAATGCAGCTATTGTCAACCGCTAATCAAAGTGGAGTAACTGAGTGTGTGTGTGTGTGTGTGTGTGTGTGTGTGTGTGTGTGTGTGTGTGTGTGTGTGTGTGTGTGTGTGTGTGT
>JAVKLF010000064.1:4681885-4698452 GCA_034783495.1 Millerichthys robustus | reverse complement strand
GGGTGGGGGGTGGGGTGGGGTGGGGGATAAAACCCTGCTGCAAAACGACCAGCGAGTGACACTGATGTCAAACACATGTTTCCCCCCACAGCCCAACAGAAATAGACAAGCCTATTTAGAGGACTGGTTTGTATGCAGGCTCCAAGGACTGATGTTTGCAATCTGGGAGCCACAGCGGGTTTTTACATGATCAGTAATTCAAAAAGTGGTCGGCCCAGGAATTCATCCTGTGCCTCTTTGTTTTGCTGTTGCTGTGCACTTGTGCTAAAATATGATTTGGTGAAAAAAGGGCCGCCATTAAGACAGCAGAAAGTATGTCGGATGGCATCCAAGGCCTATCAAATGTCCAGAGGAGCGAGAAAAGGGAAAAACGCAAATATTTTCAGTAGCAGGGAGAGAAACCAAGAGGCGCTCTGGTGAACAGTCAAAGTGAATGAAGGGGTTTCTGACGAGTGCGTCAGAGTTCATTACAGCTTTCACTGTCCAGATACTATCCAGATGTAGCTCTGGTAGATGCGTTAAAACAGCAGTTTGAAGGACGTGTAGTGGAGGTTTGCTGAACTTTTGGAATTATCATTATAGTGCAAGGTGTCTTTGCTCTGCTTATGCACTTGTCTTTCTTTTTTTTATCCAAATGTGAAACAATAACAGGAGGTTACTGAAAGTTCCTATGAGTCTTTGAACTCATATCCAACAGCCAGGTGTCCTGGGCTTTCTCAGAGACGACGGACAAAGGCTTTACCCTCCATTGTGCTACAAGAAAAAAAAAGCTTCTCTATTACCACGTTGCCTCAAGCCACATTGATTTTCATGGTTTTATTCAGCGACAGAAAAGAATGAAAGGCTTCCTTCTTTGTAATAAAACATAAATTATGCCCAGTGCTATTTCTGTGAAGGACAGCTTTATCTTTGTTTTTTTTTAAATGCAACTTCCGTCTCATGCAAACCAACAGACACATCTATATTTGTTTAACATGAGCTTTATTTACTTTTCAAGGTTTCCGGTGCTATAGTAAGAGAGATGTAAGAACGTTATTTAAACTCCAGCAAAGATCTATGTGCGACTATTGTATGTGTCATTTTCCCATAATCCCTCAGCTGTGCGTGGACATGTCATGGTACTGGAGCTGTTCAACATTGGGGAACGTAAGGAGCCTACAGGGCTGTGTTAGGAACGTCTGTTCTAACTTAAAGTTGGGATAAGAGAAAAAGAGGACGCATTTACTAACTGACAAAACAAACAGAGCTGAACTGACAGTAAGTTGTTACTGTCGTTTTTTCCTTGGCTGCCACAATAGTTTCCAGGGTCGTTTCCCAGGAATTTAAAAAACAGAGCTCTGAAGTTTCAAGGTAAAAAAAGCAGTGAATGATGAAGTCAGATTTTATTGTCAGAGAACTGTAGGGCCCACTGTATGCCAGCAATGTCTAAAGTTACAGTTTTAAACATGTATGATGGATTAGTGAAAATGGCTGGAGCTGCAGTTCATAAAGTTGAAGGGATGAAATATGAGTGCCCCAGCAGGACTTCAGTGGACAGCAGATCCTAACTTCCAGGGCTTAAAGCAGCATAAAAATCAAACTATTTCTACCCATAAAAACTTATGGCCTTGGTGTGGAGTTTAAAAGGATTTTAAGTAATTTGACTGTACATCACTGTATATCTGCTGATTTATAAGCCTCCCTGTTTTCCAAAGTGAAAACCTCAACAGTTAATGGGCAGATTGTGATATTTATGATTCAGTGCCACGTTGTTCCAATAATCCAGAAGGAGCAATCTAGCTGTGTCACAACTGTTTCACTAAAAAGTTTCACAAGGAAGCACAATGGAAGGTTTGACCAAAGTAACTGATATTTCTCAACATAAAATAAGGGTAGTTTAAAACTTAAAGGTGGCAATATCCATTCCTTCGAGAAATGCTTGGCTTTTAGTTTTAAATTATGAAAAATACCAAAAATACCACAGTCTGACACATAAAAACGTGTTTTAACACCCACAAGTTGATTCTTATAGAGGATTTAGCTGAAAACATGACATATAATTGGACGACTCATCTTTCCAGTTTTGTGTTAGGCCTGAAGTTTCTTTTTGTCCTCTTTTATAAATTTTTCAGCTCAGAGTGCACAACATGCTGTCATCATCAGGTACAGGGTCTAGACAGAAAATGAGTGAAAAAGCATCCGAGGACCTTCAGAAAGGCTAGGGAACTATTAATCAAGACCACTTTAAAAGATTACAAGAACGTCTGGCTCCTTGGAAGCAAAATATAAAGAAATGAGGGGTGATTTAAAACTTTTGCACAGCACTGTACGCCTTTAATCTTCTGCTGACCCCTCTGATTTATCAAGAAACAACTTGGGGGGTCTCACCCACAGCTTGGTAACCATTACTCTGTTGCTCCTGTGTAATAACATGGTGTGCGCTTGGAGAAATGACATGGGTTGTTGTACGTGCTGCACTGTAGTTGCTGATCTTTCAGACTTCGGACTCCACTGGTGGTGAGTCAGTTTCTAAGGCAGAGATGATATAAAATGCTTGTTATAAATGACATTCTAACAGGGAAGTTATTACAGTGACTGTGTCAGATGTTTACCATGCAATGCCCTTTGACCCAGTGATGTTGTAAGTGACTGACCTGGTGGAGAAGTAACAATGACTGTCACGTACTCCGTTCAGTTTTCTTTCTGAGGAATGTGTGGGCTGGAGACATTCAGAAATTACAGCAGCGTCTCAACGCCGGTCCAGTTAAGCCCTCAGCTATATGCCTTTTAAATCAATATTGTTCTAAAGTCTATGCAAGCGGATCAAAATTTTCCTCTCCTGGAAGCCTGCTGTAAAGGTGGGTCGGACCACACACGCTGTACTCCTGAGGGTTTTTTTTTTCTTTCAACCAGTGCAACAACTATTTCAGGTTTTTCTGCGAGAGGAAGTGCCCCTCATATCTCCACGAGTGAAATGCCTTCTCCACAGTTGGCTGTCTCAAAAAGTGACTCACCAGCTATTTGTATTTCACAACTGAGGGATTGACACTCCACGCATGATTACAGGGACACTTTGCATGCCAGAGAGAGGAACGACCTCGTTTTGACGTCACACCAGGATCAGAGTCCTGACGTGACGAGTGGATTTCCCTCGGTCGCTAGGCGATGGGTGCTCCGTGTGTAGATAAACACGGGGTTCCTCGTGGCACACCTGTGTTTGAAGTTGACACTGCCACGCTGTAAGTACCTGTTGCTTCACGGCTGTTGAGTAACCATGGATATTTTCCATTGCCGGAAACAACTTTAAGGCAATTGCCATAAATTGTGTGTCCAAAGTGCAGCGTCGGCATAGCAACCAAAGGATGTTTTATGAGGGAAAGGTGTTTTTATTTTATTCAGCTGTCAATGTAGGTTATACTGTAATTCAGACAAGTCTGATTTATTTGCTTTTAAACCTGATCAAAGTTAAAAAATGGTTATTTTTAGTTACTGTTGTTTGTAGTTGCAATATAAAACTTACTATAAAAGCAGAAATATTACAAATAGAATTTATAACGTGAAAAACTTGAGACTGTTGGAAATTATGAACTAAGATGGAAATATGTCAATTTAAATGTGACAAACTGATAAACTGTGGTGGGATTTTTACTTTAAGTGATGATTGAAAAAAAGCTAAGCAGATGTTTGGAACTTTAATAAAAATGCAAACTCCTCCTATTTAAACACATTTTAGGGTAAAAAGTAGAATATTAAAAGTGAAAACTTTAAATTAACTGTACACTTACCAATTACATCATTAGCTGTTAATATTAAAATATAAATAATCCTCAGACCTTTTTTTTTCAAAAAGACATTTTTCTAAGAAATAATTTAAATCAAATTTTGGCAGCAGATGTTTTTGCCTGTGTCTGTGTGGGTTTGTGTGTGTGTTCACTTTTCAGTAAAATAGCCCATAAAAGCAATGGAGGAATTTTAGTCAAATTTTAGAAAGTTCTCGATGAATGAATGTCTACAACTGATTAACCCAGGACCTAAAATTGGCTCTTAATTTTAACATTCTGTGATTTAATGTAATTGTTTGAAAGGACTACATTTTCACAAACTGTTGCGGTTTATGAAAACTTTCGAAAACATAAAGTACATATTTGTGTTAAGTATCTGTGCGTACACTCGTGTTTTCCTGAAGCCAAGCCGTTTCTTAAGTAATTCTGAAACATGAAGTTTGTCGGGTCTTTCCTCCACCTCTGTGTGCTTCATGAATGCACCCCTCTCATCATGAGCCAAACGTTATATTAAATCATCTTGCCAAGTATCACAGAAACCATGCCCCTGTGAGGAAAAAAAAAAGCCCACGTTGGCCCAGAATTAGGAGATGCTTTAACAATTATGCAACCAACAGCTGTAATCTTGCCAGACTGAGTAGGCCGTCCTCTTTTCTGGAGTTTTCTCAACCCCAGACGGTTTGAAAGCTTGATGCAGACGAGATAAAGCTAATCTGGTCTGAGTAGATGTTATTACTAGTCTCATACCTGTCATCGCTGCTAGATAGGGCTTGCGTTCTCAGGCAGAGGCAGCATGCATCACACAGGTACTTATTTAGAGCTTATGCAAATCAGTAAGGGCTACAAATAAATCCTGAAGCAAACAAATACTTCCAATTTCAATAAGACTTCCTTGAGGAATTATATTTTCTTCAAACATGCCTTAATTGTTTTATTGCACAAAAAACGTTAACATTGTTGCAATATTTTATTAAATCTCATGTTCAGATCTAAAACAAAATTCTGGAGGGACAACAATGTCTTCAGTAATGCACGTATTTATGTTACTCATTTTATCCCGAGGCTGATCCTGAACTTTGAAACCTGGATAACATGCCCTTCTGCTTTTAAAAATTGAATCACAACTCGTTCCCAAAAGTGGCACACCTGCCGTGTGAGCGTTCCAACAAAACCAGGTGACTCTGACTCTGAACAGAAGGAAGGACAACAAATCAGGAACTTCAACGATAGAATCAAGTCCAACATGTCCTAAGAACAAATCTTGTATTTCTTGTCGCCACGAACAAGACCTCATAAAACATGAGCACCTGCTGAGAGTGACTCACATGAATAAAAACAGTCTAGCCCCCCACCCCCCACCCTCGTTTGCTGGACAAACTGAATGACCTCTGCAGTCTGGCTTGGCCTCGAACAATAACTGGTTTGTGCTGGGTCTTCCTTTTAACTGAGACTGTTGACCACAGTTTAAGTCACTTCCTTTCCAGTTTTCCCGCTTGTTTATGGAGAGCTTGCACTCATTTCGATGGTTCTTTCCACCAGGATGACGTGGAACCAACCATTCAGGGTTAACTACAACCACACACCTGAAAGAGGAGCTCTTCCTCATCTGGACTGCCACCACTCAGCCGTCCTCAAACAGAACGAATACAGTAACATCACACAAAAATGACGTGAGAAAAAGATGGAATAGTTTTCTCTAAATATACATTTAATGACTGAAAATTGCAGGATTACAGAAAGAGCAGGTGTCGTGGTGATTTCTGTGCAGCATTAGACGTTGGATACTTTTGCAAAGCTGGACATTAGGAGAGACAAACAAAGCCTACGCAAAAAGCACAACGATCAAGGAAGGCATGCTTTGGCATGTCTCTGTGGCATCATATGGAGGTAATAATACAAAACAATGTTTTAATTTACAGTAATGTAACTGATAACACTGAATTTCATTCATTTAACAAATATATACAGATAATCAGCAAACAGGAATCATGGCAGTTTCATACAAAGCACATATGCTGTAACTGAATGAGTGTTGCTGACCTGTGTGCATGTGATTACAGTAAGTTTAAATGAGAAATGTAACAAACTTATCCAAACTATCTGACCTGTGATGACAGACTGTCACCACTCCTTCAGTATGAAAGTGGTTGTAAACATTACTGCTGCTTTTCTTGGTCTTAACCATTTCAGAAGCCACACATTCATTTTTTAAAACCTTAACTTGCTGAAGCCTCCTTTTAACACTTGCATTGATCATGAATGAATAGGGCTTTAACAAATACAGAACTAAACGACAAAAGTAAATACTGACAGTCCTTTGCTCTCCTGACTGCAACCTGCCATTGACAGTGCATTAGCAGCTCGACTGCACCCCGCCTTGACGTCCACCTGCTGAGGCGCGGCCTACTGGGTGCGGAGCTGGTAATCTGGGGAGGAAATTGACAAGACTTAATCAAATGGGCGAAGAAAAAGAGGGAATTTGAGAGAAATCTAGTGGAGGCGGCTGATGCTTTCCGCTCCGATCAAATGAAATGCAAAGGAAATGAGATAAGGACATTTGGCAATTAGCCGCAACATTAGCCAAAAGAGCAACATGTGCAACCTTGGTAATCTTTATATGATGATCGGGAAGCACGGAAAAAGAAAAGTTCACTTTCTCACATTTTGCAGGACATTGCCACACTGCCTCGTGTATCCCGTTTTCATAGAACTGCATCTGGTCAAGGTTAGTTCCCACCATGTTGCACTGCATTTCCTAACTGTTGCCTAATACCTGCACATATGGGTACAACTGCAGCTCAACTCTTGACCTACCTCCATTCTGGGTGATGTAGCGCACCCATGGCAGGGCCTGGTATCCACTCTTCTCGATGATCTTTAGGTAACGCACCTGCCAGGGCACAAATGTAAAAAAACAAAACAGCTGTTACACAGGTGTCTGAAGTAGACAGAGACTGTGTCGAGATGCAAATCTGGAGTAAAAAGCATCTCTGTGATCTATGAGTCATTTGCTGACATGAATTCATATCAGATGGTAGAAAAATATCCATATCTGTCACACACAATCTAAACTGCTGAAGCGGTGCGGGGTCACAGGGAAATGCAAAGTATTGCAGCATGGTTCTTGAATGAGAAACAGGTTTTAGATGAAGATACCTACAGGAAATTTAGAGCCAAAAACAAACAAACAAACAAACAAACACATAACCTGCTTGTCTTTGGGGCTTAAACAGAATCCAAGCTCCCAGGAGAGAATACAACCTTACAATGCAGCTGAAGTATCTATATTTAGGTACACTGCATGCTTATATTTTCTTTTTTTGTTGTTGATGCTGAAATATAGATTGTTTCTACTAAAGAACTTGCAAAGGACAAGTAAAAAAACAAATCGTTGATGTGTTTATCTCCTATAGGGCAATTGCTAATCTGATTCTAATCTGAATCAGCAGGTTTATATTGTTTAAAAACCCACATTTTGAGTGGAGTGCACCTTTAGGCTTGTGGTGAGCAGTAGGTTGTAGTAGTAGTGGTATTGCTGATGAGGAAGCAGTAGTATGAGTCATACCAATAAGAAGGAAGCAGCTACAGAGCAGCTTTCAAGGGACACACTGTGTTCATTTACATAACAGTGGGGGGTTTTTAAGCAAGAAAAAATGCACCTCAGCAAATTTAAGATACAGCTTTCCCAAGGCATCAACTGATATTTCAGCTGCCTGGTGTTACCACAGAGCTGAATGTCGAGAACAAACTCTAAAAATACCATGCCATCGTAACAGTCGTGAAACACGATTGCAGAAAGTTTTTTCCAGATGAAGTGACAGAAAAGGAAACCGAATGATTTTGTCGTACTTTAGTATACTTCTTGTGGATATGCTTGCAAAACAACCTAAAAATTCGCACAGAATATTCTTTTAAGTTGCGTTAAGAATCAGCTGTCAATGACCCAGCATTCCAGAGTTTGATTCAAACCCTTCAAGTGAGTTTGAAGATTTTTTTCGGCAATAGTCCTCACAAACAAACACAAAAACATTATGGCTCCACCTTTGTCTTTAGGCAACCTATATTTTCTGCTGAAAAAAAAAGACACGAAGTTGCAATTTTCTGTGTGAAAATGCCAACATGACCCCTCGATGGGAAACGTTGCCGTGTTTCCATTTGAGAAGTCCAACAGACAGCGCTGGAATTTCTTGATCACGAAGCGGCAGCACTCTGACAGGGGCCTCTGCACCAGCTGCCTTGTTATTACCTTCCAGTCCTCGGTGAGGTCACAGCGAGAGAGCGCTGTGGTCACCGAAGACATGACGACAAACACGCAGACGCGGGATCACCGAGTCTGCCGGCACAGCACTTCTCCTCGAACCCTGCAGCCAAACATGCAGTCGGCCTGACCGTGGGTACGCAGTCAGCAAAACGGCATGAAAGGACAACCTCCCGCAAAATATCATTATGGCTTGTAAGATGAGAAGGGAAAAGGAGGATGTTTGTAGTATCTCCTTTGGTAAGTACAGACTGCATGTGTGGTCTGGACTTATCAGGCTGTGGACCAAAATCCAGCTGCCAGCTTGTTTGGCTTCTCTCACCTACAGGGGCAACATTTGAAAATACAACATCTCAGCCAGCATGTGGGGTGTTATGCTGTTTTCTAGTTAAGTTTATTTGCTGGAGTTACGTGCATCACACACGCTTCACATAAGCACTTCCCTATACTTAGTGGTGGAGTTAAGAGAAACTTTCTCATGCTTTGATATTTACATGCATCTAATTAAACTTCACGACCTCTTCTCACACGTAGAGCGTGGCGTTGCTGCCTGCATTAGACTCTGAGACCCAGTCTGCTGGTGCCCTATAATAAGAGAAAGGTCACACGCTCGACACAAAAGTTTGATGGGAACATCTCTCTGAGTTGGTGGGAGCATTGTCACATCTGACATGGGAAAAATGTCCTGTTGGTCATCTAAACAAAGTCCTGGTTTGCGATCACGTCTCTCTTTTCTAAAACCATGTTTTCAAAACATTAAAAAGCAAAACTGTAAATTAAGCTTCCACCAGTTGGCAGAGCATGTTGTGAGAAGTTTCATTTTGTTAAACATTTAGTTCAGCCTAACTGAGTGGTCTTTGATGGCTTTCTGAACAGCAAGATGTACTAAACTCAGAAAAATGGATTGACTTTAAACTTCTTTTTCAGAAGTCACTTTAACAAAATATTTTTTAGAGGCTTTTTACTGGAAAAGATGGGATTTTATACTTTTAATACAAAACAAATCATGTTTAGTAATACACCTTTTTTGCTCATCTTCTATAGAAGTTTTCAGTCAACACAGGTGCTAAAATCTAAAGCAGAAAACCTGAAAAAAATCCTTGTACATTTAAATAGAAATAGAGGAAATAAACTGCCTTCTTCTCATCACTGTGGAAGAAACACTACAAGGGTGTGTCCAGATAGAAGACAACAGGAAACGCTTTAGTGTTTGAAGACAAGTCATCAAGGTTTGTAGAAAACCACAAAAAGAGGATCAATCACCAAAACACAGATGAGCGCGTGAGAACAGAGACCGTTATAGCGGATGATTGGGTTCTTATTCAAATTCTTTATAAAAAAAAATAAGAAAATGAAAGAAAAAGATCATTTAATCCGGCATTAAATTCAGTAGGAGTGTATGTTTGTGATATTTGGACCATACTATTTTTATTTATAGCCAGATATTAAAAGCATTTTGAATCAGCATTCTGTCATTTTTTACATAAACTATTTATGTTTTGGGGGTTTTAAAAAGTGCCACATTTCAATGTAGGAATGTGTTTTATTATTCAAAGACAGTAAAACCTGTCTTTACCCCTGCATAAACTGATGCACTTCCTCCCTTTCAAACAAGTTCAACCAAGTTTTGACCAATAAATAAAACCAACAAAAGGGCTATTTCTTTTAATTGCCAGATCAAAACAGGTATAAATGTTTATGCTAGAACCCCGTTTTTAAATATTATGCATTTCAGTTATTTTGATTTGACCTTGTTTCTGAGTGGGCTGTGTCACGTCTGGTTATCTTAAAGTTTTACTGAGAATGACAGGAAATGCTTGGAAGCAGGGAAATGTGTCCTCTTAGCTCTTTTAGTAAGTCATCTAGACATAATGTTAAAGTTGAGACATAAATGTAAGTGTTAGTGTTAGATCTGGATTTATAAAGAACTAACTGTAGGTTTAATGACCATTGAAACCTTTTGACAATTATCTACAAAAATTTATCTGGATAAGATAAACACTGAACAGGGAAATATATAAAACACAGAAAGGACCATATTTTATTTCTGGCAGAAATCTGATATTTTAAATGAAGTTAACCTTGTTTCCACTCACCGGGACATGGGAAAACCTAATTTAGTGTTGCATCGCTACACATATAATCACAGGACAACTGTGATTATATGGTAAACATAACACGTGTGTGTCAGTCTGCGGTCAGCATCAGGGAAACATGAAATATAAACATTAGTTTCTCTCCCTTTCTGCTGCATGGAAATCACAATCAAACTACAATTAATCTACCAACCTGGTACTAGGAGTGACATATAATATCACTGTGATTACGATAAAAATGGAAGGCCAAGTTCAAGTTGATGAGCAGCTGTATTTTCTGGTAGTAGCAACAGCAGAATTTTAGTTTAACGGTGCTCCCCTACTGCCCCCTCTGGACAAAACTCAAACTAAAGCACTGTAAAGGAAAGACAGATGTGGTAATAAAACTACAATACACAATAATAATCAAATCCTAAAACTGTCCTCTTTGTGAAAGCTGTATGGTGTGTTTACAAATGAACATCCATGTGTTCCAACTTGTCTTTCCCCTACTTGTAAAGCACTTTGTAACTTTGTTAAGAAAAGTGCTCAATATGTTATTAGTAGTACTGACTACACAGATTTAGAAGATGTGTTTTGAACCTTTGTGTTTTGGTTTGACAACGTTCTTCAAGGATTAGTGCTTGACAGAGGTCATGAGGGTCAAACCTACCTGGATCCCTGAGGTGGTGAAATACGGGATCTCAAACTTGACACTGATTGGTGGCTTCCCCTCTTTATCTTCAGCCTCTACGCTCGGGAGGCCAAAGTGAGCTCGCATCAAATACTCTTTTCCCCCCTGTGTGACAAGATGCAGCACATATTTATAATATACTGACAAGCTAAGTTACAATTTAAAAAGTAAACTGTGGCTAGAAAAAAAATGTAAAAGAGAACAACTTAATAAAGCAAGCACAGTCATTTGTATTTGTCAGTGTGAAACTCTTGAATTATGATTTGTGCTCACAGGGAAAGACTTGATTGACCAGACGATTTCGCTGTTCTCAGGCACCCACTTCACGCTACCCACTGTGGTCTTGAATTTGGGTGAGTCAGCGTCTGTTGGCACAGGAATGTGAATCTCCACATTGTTGGCTGTGGAGCGCCTCTTGAACTGGCTCTTTGCCTACAAAACCAAAACAGGCAGGACAAGTTTAGCACGATGTGCAGCCTTAACCAGGTATTGAACTGTGACTTTAATTGTTGTTTTACATAAGCACTGTACAGTCAGGACTGTCGTTGTTGACAGGAAGACACATGACAAAATAAGTCTCAGACTCAAAGCAGTACTTTTGCTATGCAAGTGAACACACTGTAAGCCAGTCCGAACTGTACAACGGTCAAATATTTTGTTGGTTTTGTTTCTTTTCATGAATCCTGGATCTAATGGGCAGTAAGTGCAAAGTTACAAAGAACAACATCACTAATCCACCAACTGAAAAGGCAACAAACCTTGATCATGTACTCGATCCGACTGTGAGAGTGCTTCTCAATAACAGACTCAATCCAGATCAAGGGCTTCACCTGTAGGACAAAAAAGACACAAAGCTCACTAAAGTCTAAGATTTTTTTCCACTTTTATCACTTGTGAAGTTTAAACAAGTCACAGTCAACACCTAGTGGACAGCTTGTGGTACTACATCAAAATTATTTATCTTCTCTGTTATTAAGGAGAAACAAACTTTTTTATTTATTCCAACTACATTAGTAGTCTGATTTGAATACCTGTTACTTTGTGACCTGTCTACACTAATAAGATATTTAAGTAAAAAGCTCATTAGACCCCATTGTTTGGACTAGTTGTCTGGCTACATTGGAAATTCAGCCATATTACCCACATGAGTGTTTAGGCGGTAAGACATTAGCTCAAACTCTCCATCTGGAGGAATGAAGGAGATAGTACGGTCGTTCTCGAAGCGAGACAGGCGGACACACTGATGAAACTTAACGTCCTCCAGCTCAACTGATTTACTCTTCCCTCCTTCAACGAAAACATATAAAATATCAGCATGTGGATTAATTACAACAACATAATGCTATTTTGCATGCTTTGTCAATTGGTTTTCTTAATCAACAAATTCAAAGTAAATGAATGCTAGGCATGCTATAATTTAAAAGTACTTACGTCCAGTGTTTTCAAACAGAACCTTGTCGTTTAGACCCAGACGCAACTCAGGCATCCCAGACAGGAAAACACGCATCTTAATGGAACCAACAATCTCACTACGCAGGACATTCCCATTGGCACTGACCTGAAAGATAAGAAGATTCAAAAGTCAAGAGATTAGAGAAAATTGCTCAAAGGAGGCATTATTTATATTTTTTTAAATCACATAAACAAAAAACAAGACCAACCAGCCAGACACTCTGAGTGTAGTGACACACACACGTAGAGGAAATACAAAGTAGTTACTGACATTCCTTGAGCAACACAGGCTTCCTAAACTAAGAGCTCGTACCAGGAGGTTGACTGACTCAATGACATCCAGGAAAACCTCATTCTTCCTGTACTTGATGCCCTCTGACCTCCAGGAGACTGCATTGGTGACTGTGGCAGGGGGTCGTGGAGCACCAGTGTCTAGCTTGTGTCCCTCCTGAGTTATGTACCTGAGAGGGAAAATTGCACACACAAAGGTAAAACAGTAAAAAGGGAAATCAACTGTTTGCAACAGTGCATCCCCAGAAGGAAACAAAGTTACCACACTAAATATTTGCTTCATCCACATTTCTGTTACCAGTCATTTACAGCTCCTAATGTTAGATAATGAATTCTATATGCCTTGAAGACAGAAAATATATGAAAATATCACAGGAAGGGCAAAAAAATCAGACTTAAAGGTACAATGTTTACAATTTACTGAC
The DNA here is from genome assembly GCA_034783495.1 of Millerichthys robustus. Lineage (NCBI taxonomy): Eukaryota > Metazoa > Chordata > Actinopteri > Cyprinodontiformes > Rivulidae > Millerichthys > Millerichthys robustus. The sequence continues at coordinate 4,685,496 of JAVKLF010000064.1, read as the reverse complement.
ATCTACTGGTGAATTTGCTCATGTGCAATTAACATAATTCCCTACTGCCTTTATCATGTAGATAAAACCATAATAAAAATGGGAAAAAATAGATTTACTCTTGCAGAATCTTGCTATCAGTGGTTTGAGGGTAACCAAAGTCCATCAGCTCATCCATCAGCTCATATATGATGACAAAGTTGTCTCTAATGCTTTCTTCTTCCAACTCTTTGAAATACTCTGAAAACACCTGAACAACACAAATGCAGCTTTACAAATCTGTTAAATAATAGTGTAAATATATGATTTAATAAGCACTAAGAACTATCCTTATTACTACCTGCACAATTTTGTACAAGAAGGAGAAAACCAGTGAGACGCTGGCATTTTTCTTCGAGGTTGCAACCACTGATGTGACCGGAGTTAAGAATTGTAGTTACAAGAAACTTTAAAAAAAATGTTGAAACATCAAATGTTAACCATGTGTTTGTCTATAAGATTTACCATGATTATAAGTCAATAAGGCTGGGAATGAAAACAATATGGTAAGGATACAGTAAAGATTATTGTGTTTGATCCACATAAAACGGACTCCCCCGTGAGCCAGGATCGGAGAGAGCGTCCCCTCTTCCTCTTTGTCCATCAGAAGGGTCATGAAGTGCTCAATCTCTGACATGTCCACATCTCCCCGATAATTTCGGCACACCAGGACCTGAAAGGAGCATTTAGAAGCAGGTGTCTGTTACTAGATGTAAGCTACTTTGTTTTTTAAACAGCAATAACTGTTTTTTTCCCTGTATTTTTGGATCTTTTTTGCACCTTTTCTTTCATTGACCATTATCTCTCGTTTGTCTTGTTTGTTTGCTTTTTGTATTTTTAAATACTAATGTCTTTGTCTTCATAAGTGCATTTGGTTTGTGCATTTTTAATTATTACATATTTTTTACCAATTTTCTTTTTTTCAGTCTGATAATAAAATATATTAAAAGTGTATAATATTGCATCAGTTTCGTTTCTACTTGGAACTATGAATAAATTTAACCCACATGGCACTATGATGCCATGGGATATCAGTGTCAGTGTATTTTAAAATAAAACAATTTTGAGGATTTTTGCAGTAAACAATGAAGGAGTCATGTAAAATTTGAAATTACTTTGGCATACAACTTTTGCGCCGACTTCAACAAATTACGGTAGTGGTTTCAGAAATGGCTAAACCGACATGGCAAAAACAATCGAATTACTACTTTATAAGTGTTAACTTTCACGTTGTAAATTTCCTAAGCAGATTTTGAACGACTTCACTCCCTCTTTGGCTAACAGCTGGTCACCTGATTGTTAGTCAGTTGGAATTAAATTTTCTCTTGAAGCTATGCATTTGCAGTTGTAAACACCGTATGAATAAAAACTCGTTATTTATGTGTACATTTTTGACGTGTTAAAAGTCAAACCCATAATATAAAAAAACTGCAGTAACTTCTGTGCAAGATGCCACTTCTTAGGCTGTCAACGAAAAATCCGTAGCAGGATGCAGGCTAGGCTAACATTAGCTTAGCAGCGATGTTTCGTTATCTTACCTTTCCTTTTAAATCTAATACATACACAGCGCTAGCAGACATCTTCGACCAGTTTACGAGCTTATCTTAGCTCGTTTTATGAGAACGTCACGGATAAAATTTTCTGATCACAGGTTTACAGGATACATAAAATATGAGACTTTCCATTCATAATACTGAGAAGAAAACCGTCATTTTCTCTGTAACTGTAACGAGCGCCCCCTATCCAACAGGAGGACTAAACACACGCCAAAGCGTGTTCATTAACTTTTTTTCCCCATTTGTTTTTTTATTTAGGCTATCTGTATTTAAATTTAGTTGGTAAATATCTGTTTTTATACTACGTTAGTATTGAATAGACATAGTGTTTTCTGAATAATATTATTTTTAGGTTCAAAATACACACAGGAAAACCAACACATTTTTATTGCTGTAAAATGTGTTTAATATTTGTTATATTGAAAGATTTTAACAGCATTCTTGCCATAAACTGTACATTATCACTTTCACTTTTACAACATTTAGTTGCAGTTGGAATTATTCATATATGAAACTCCAGAAAAAAGTGCATCTGTCCAAATTCCCACGTGTAAACATATAACATTGATCTCCTTCATCCTCGCCTGCTTGGTGTTTGGTTCCTGCTGCTCTGTTTTTCACAGACATGTTTGTACAGAAACCTTGGAGCTGAAAAGGTTCACAAGGTTTGCTTGGACAAATATGCTTTCCTTGGTGAGTCTGTGTTTTACGCAGATGTTACATTATTGCTCACACAAGTATGTATTTTGATATTAAACTGGAACGTTGTCAGCCTAATTGTCTTCTGACTGTTTCTGTGAGTAAAACTGAACATTCTGGGCCACAAATGACATTTTTAAACCCAACGTTAGCTGTTTGTCTTCTTCATGGAAGTAATCATATAACGTCTAGCCGGTTCCACCATTCCCATAGCGTTGTGATTTATACTTAGCAGAACTTTGACTCTGCTCCCAGGGCGATGCTGTGGCGTTTGGGGGAGTTTTTACCATAGAAGGAGAAGAGGAGTTTAGCTTGGTTTCCTGTGGGAGGGTTCTGATTTCTCTCACTCCTCTTCTGATACACTCTGTCTCTATTTGTCCCCTCGCCCCGTCTCTCTTTCTTCCTCTCCTTGTAACACCCTCCTGCCTCATTCTCAAACCTGAATGAATTTCACCAAGTAAAAACTCTTGCTAATTAAAAGACTTAACATTCCTCAAAGGATTGCTTATCACCTGGCAATCTTTCATGCCAGCGTTTTCAACAAAAAGCATTCTTTGGTGAACAGTTTTGATCAAACAGAATCTCGTGAGCTCTTGTGAGATATGTTAGTGCTAAGAGTGTATGTTAGGGATAACTATCTTCTACTACCACACTAGATTTAGCTCAATATCTGTAAAAGTGGTTGACTTACAGCTGTTTTAGTTAGCTGAGGGAACCATCTTGAATTGGTTTGATGTCAAATGTTAATCAGTTGCAGATGTCAATCTAATAAATATTTTCTGAGAGTTTCAGTGAAGTCTGTCCGGTGGTTCTTGAGATATTTTGCTAACAGACTGAATTAACAGAAACAGTTATTGACAATGTTTCAAGCACATGTTTTGCACAATATCTAATGTTTGAAGTATGTATTGGGAATGATACTCAGCTAGTACTTTCTGAAAATCTGTCCAGTGGTTTATGTGAGGTTTTGCTAACAAACATGCTCAGTTGACTCCAATGTGTAAAAAGTTAACAGTTTTCAGAATATGTGTGATAGACTCATGCACTAACCAAAAACGTCCCCCCCCCACCCCACCCCCAACCCCATGGTACCATTCAATAAGATGTGAGATTTTAAACTGCCTTTATTTCAGAAACCTCAAGAAAAAACAAGCTGCAAATTTATTCTTCTACTGAAGAAAGTTCTCTTTTTCAGCTGGCGTTTTAAAAGGGAAAAGATTTGTGTGTCTAGAATTTCCTGTAGTTCAATTTGAAAGGTTCCCACAGGGAGACTTCTGGGAAGCCAAATATTTAAGACAGGTATAAAGAATTTTTCAGGCGTTTGTGTGACGTGGTTCA
>JAVKLF010000064.1:4632224-4681643 GCA_034783495.1 Millerichthys robustus | reverse complement strand
CACAGGGAGACTTCTGGGAAGCCAAATATTTAAGACAGGTATAAAGAATTTTTCAGGCGTTTGTGTGACGTGGTTCAAATACTTTAAGTATCTGTTGATGTATGAGGTGTCCTAACAAATGTCCTCCATCAGCATATGCTTCTCCAAATAGGACTAAACTAAGAAAATGCTGATCCTTTTAGTTTTCTGAGAATGTATTTTCCAGATAGTTTTCAGAGCAAAAACTGATTTGAAATTGAGCTTAAAATACCCCAAATAAACAACAACAACAATTGGTACATTTGTTTATTTGAAAGCCTAGCTTGAATATTCACTACACATTCACAATGTTTGTTCTCTGGGTTATATGTGTTCTTTATTTTTAGCCTGGACAGCTGGCACAGAGGAGCTGAAGGCAAACACACAAGTTCACCTGATGTCAACAACAATAACAAACAAACATATAAACAACTCAGATTGTTCACCCAGATCAAGCCTACATTACAACATATGGACTAAAATATCAATATGTGGTTTCTGTCTTTTGCTTTTCTCCTTATTTGTGTTTTTATCTCAATTTCCAACACACAAAAAAGATTCAAAGCTCATACATAAAATTATATTCCCAGAATCAGTCATTGATGTCTGGTAGGTTTTCTTTTGTTGTTGTTTGCCTCATAAATCTCAGGGGAAAAAAACTGAACTAAATGAGTCTGTCAGCCCAGCAGTAATTAGGATTTTAATTTCAGCGGCCGTGTGGTTTGTGTCTGTGCAGCTCCTCCTGCCTGCTGTAGATCACACACAGACAGCTTTTCTTTGGCTAGATTATTTTCCATCCAGCTTTTCCTCTTTCAGCACGAGAATGAAAACTATGCCCTTTCTAACCAACTCTGGTATTAACATCAATTTGAACATTCCTAAGTAAGAGCACAGACATATAGATGGAGCAGAGAAAAAAAAACAAATCAGTGCAAACTCAGTGATGACTGTATTCTGGATCGTTTTCTTCTACCTTCTTCTCTGCTATTCTTCTCCAAACAAGGACATTTGCTTTAACACCATCAAGTTGTTCCTCCAAGGAGCCTTTGAGAGGTGACATTTAGATTAGGAAGAGAGGAGAGGGAGGTGAGGGGTGCAGCGGAGGAGTCAAGGCGGGGAGTGGCAGAAGGGGTGAAGGGGTGAGAAAGGGCCGTCACTGGGGACAGGAGTCGCCTCCAAAACCTCCAGTCAAGTTTGAATCCCACAGAGCTCCACCGACTCTCACTTTGCATCCTCCTCCTGCCCAGCAGCCTCCTCTCCTCCTCTCTGCATCTGCTCTTCAGGCTCCACCATCAACCATACAAGGGCTCCTCTGAGGCGTCTTCGTCTGAAGCAAACAGAAACTCTCCTTATTCATTTTGTCCGAGACCTGCAGGACACCGAGCCCCACCAGCCACCATGGAGGCCATCAAGAAGAAAATGCAGATGCTGAAGTTGGACAAGGAGAACGCCATCGACAGGGCGGAGCAGGCAGAGACCGACAAGAAGGCTGCGGAGGACAAATGCAAGCAGGTGAGACGCTCACAGACCGGAGGACCTCCTTTGAACTTGAATAAACTAACTTAAGATGCATCTGAGGAATGAGACTTGTCTTAATGTACGTAAAAAATAAACTTCTGGCATTTTCACTGTAAATTTACATTCGACTGCAAAAACAAACCTATCAAGTAAATTTTTTACTAAAATAGTAAATCTGATATTTTTATTTTTTTTGTCTAAATGTTTGATATATAATTAAAAGAATGAAGTTATACAGAAATGCTGAGGTCACATATTTCATTTCTTTATTTTTCCAAAAATTATTCAGAGTTTGTAAGATTTTGAGGTCTTTTGATGACCTAAATTTTGCAATATGTAGGTATTATGATAAAGATAAACTTTTTTTTTCCATTACTGTTTGAAAACTGAGCAAAGTCAACATGTGAGCTCAAAATATCAGAGTTTAAATCAATCAAATCATGATTTGGTCTAAAAAAATGAAAATAGCTCAATTAAACTTCATGTGAAAGGGATGATTGGGATCAACTAAAAGCATCAATTTTTTAACTGAACTCCAATGAGCCGCTGGTTCTGATCCTCCGAGAGAAACAAGAGAAGAATACCCAAAGGGAACTGAAGTGGCATCTATACAACCACTGAATCCACAGTCAATTAAAAGAATATGAAGCTAAATGAGTGCTACTGTGAGAAAAAAAAACACCCCAATTCTCCTTTTTAGCCTGAGCCTTATCTGAACCAAGGTCTGAAAAGAAAAAGCAGTAGATCCCAGGAGTCCATATTTGGTGCTGCTCTGCTCGAGCCTCTGTGAGCTCGATATTTCCAAGCCTAACTTAATGACTGTGTACTTATCCCATTTGATACAAACAAAGTACAATCTGGGGATTTGAGGTTTCCAAACAGACAGAAATTTCACGGCGCAGTTGGAGGTAGTGTCATCATGATGGCTGAGAGCTGAAGAGGCTCAAAGCCAGGATCTACGTTAAAACAAGTGGAAAGAATCCTCCCTGTGGTGCTCTAATCATGTCCACGCGGAGCTCAAGAGGTGACACTTGTCATTGGCACTGGACATATGGACCCTCATCGTGTGTTGCACATCGGTGAGAAGTCAGCATGAAATCCTAGAAGCTAACACAGAGCTCCTCAGTTCGTTAACATACCCGAGATGCAAGCGGAGCAAAACAGCCCTTTCTTTGCTATTCTTGGCAGGATGAGTCGAACACCAGAGCGCAGTCGGACTGACAGGAAACACTGAAGATATACAAAGACTAATGTGCAATATCTGCATCTTATTACACAGAATGTCAGGCTTTGACTCCAGCAGTGATTAGAGGAGTGGGTAACCCAAATTGCAGAAGAATTTAGAAAATTCAGGGGATGTGTACGTTTTCAGAAAGAATGACCTAGTTAGGCCTGATAAACCACAGAAAATATAGTAAAGGGTTCCCATTCATTAAACTGTTGACAGCATGATAAATCCAAGACAACACTTGTAAAAGTTTGTTTTTTAACCATGTATGCAGATGGATTGTCACAAATTATTGTACTGACATTGGTGTTTTGTTGAAGGATGAGTTTTAATGCAACCCAGACTATGATTTCTGCAAAGCTTTTAACTTTGGTTATTTTGAAAATAAGACCATAATAATAATATGTATTTAATTTAATTATCTTGTACAAAGAATCATCATCAACCACACCAAAATTTAGGTTAAAATTTGTAAAACTGACCAAGTTTGAGGCCATTTTAATGATTTTGGAGCTCAGTTGGCTGTGGCAGCCATCTTGAATCAAATTGACATAGAAGCTTAATCGGCTCCACATGGAAACCTAATGATTACTTTCTGTGAGTTTCATTAAAATCTGCCCAGAGATTTGTGGTATTTTTTTCCTAAGAGGCTAACACGAGAAGAGCGGTCAGTGGTGGACAATAATAACTTGTTTGCTTTCTGACTTACTGTCTCTTCTGTCTGTTCTCAGCTAGAGGACGAGCTGCTTGCTCTGCAGAAAAAGTTGAAGGGAACGGAGGATGAGCTGGACAAGTTCTCTGAGGCCCTGAAGGACGCTCAGGAGAAACTGGAACTGTCTGAGAAGAAGGCCACAGATGTGAGTTCACCACACTAAAGAGAGCATCTGAAAGGCATTATTCACATTACGCTGCCACCGCAACCTTGTAGGATTCTCTCCTACACAGCAGCAATACCTCCTCCTGCAGATGGACTGTTCCAAATATTAGTTTATGACTGCAAAAAGAGGAAAAACAGAGACGGAAGCTGTTCTCTTCTAAAATTTTATTGAAATAACAAAACTAACACATAAAGTTTGGTACTGTGTCAAAAAATTGCAAAAGCAAGATTAAAACATTCCATTTTGTTACTTAACAATGCATATTATAATACAGTCTGAAAATATGGTCAATTAATTGGCACCAGAATCTACACCTCCGCCCAAATTAGTCATCAGATGGCTAAGTTTTATCTTTTAACCCAGACAGAACCGAAGAACAGTAAGTTCCTTGTTGCTCACGGAGTGCCGTAACCAAACTGTTTCTTAGGCACAGACAAAACTTGGCCAGCCTTTAGCTGACCAGGAATCCCAGGAATGCAGCTCAAGCAAACAGAGCACCCCATGCTGCAGCGACTAATGAAATCAATGCTTTGGCCTTTTTTGGGGTGGAGATATTATAGTGTCTGCTGTGTGGCTTTATGCCGCACACAATGGTTAAATGTAACTGTTCTTTAAAGACATTTAGGTTGCATATTTACTCAAAAACAGTCAGTTAAAATGAATGATAAAATGTAATTTCATTCAAAGCAAGGTTTAAACTGGAGATTGTTGTTTCTGTTTTAACAAAGTAATACCACTGACTAAAAAAACTGGAAACCTTGAGGATTCTGAACAAACTTTGTTAGTAAATCCAAAATAATTTGGAATTTCTTAACAGAAAATACTGAAAGCACTGCTGCCCTCCACTTAACGAGAAGCAGGCGAGATACGATTTTAAAAAGTAAATTATTTAAGGTGAAGGTCTGGGTTAATGGGGTTAACAGATGACATCAGGTAGGATTTTTTTGCTGGCTGAGCCACGTTTTCTTTCTCTCCTGTTGTTGTGGGGAGCTGACGCATGAAAGGTCAGTAAGAGGGAATGAATCCAGTCTTCCCTTTGAAGAAAAGAGGAGGAGGAGGAGGCAGAAGGGGGCGCTGAAGGAATGTTTTGCGACCCTTACGGCTGCGGGTCATGTCTCCAAACAAATCAATTTACATTCCGAGCCTGTGTGCAGGTCAACAACTCTTGTTAGATGGGGTTATCGCAGCCCCACCCAATCTCCTGACTTTTCCTAAATCTTAAATAAAGTATCTGAGCCTTTATTATACAATATAATGTTTCTCCTTCTTTAACTTGTGCAGTTTTCCCACTTTTGTTGCAATCAGATCTGATCAGAGAGGATTTGTGTTACACAAGTTACTCATACTGGGCTACACTTCCGGTCTGGATTCCTACAATCTGAGCAGGAAAAAGGCAGTCTGTGCAACATCTTCCCTTATAAGTCCAGCAGACTTCCTCTCATACATGAAACAGTAAAACCTGATGGGTTATTTTGATAACTCGAATGTGGGATCAAAGCTTTTGGGTTAATTTGATCAAATATTGGGTCAAGAGGTTTGGTTAGGTGGTTGGGATTGGGACGCCAACTTTGAGAATATTTAGCTTTTTTAAATTTTATCAGCTCAAGCCAAAAACTCAGCTTTTCAGGTCATAAAATGCCTTCATTGACAAGATGTACAAACAAACAAAGAAACAATAAACTAAACACGTATTTTCTTTTTTTGTGTGTGTTGCATATATTTAGTCATTTCTATGAAGAAGGATGTCATCAAGAAAAATAAATAATGGAAAATTTACTAGATATAGAGAGGTCCAAGTTAGACAGTTTAAGTCAGTGTCATTTTTGTAACCTTATTTGTTTAGGTATACCTAATGTTTTGCACCTTTTAGCTAGCTTTCCTACTTTTAGTTTCAGCTAGTCTTTTGTAAAATTTAACTTTTAGTCAGTCTTTGCTAAATGTAACTTTTTGGCAGCCTTTTGTTACAATAACTTTTAGCTAGCATTATCTACTTTTAATTAGCAATTTTCAACATTTAGTTAGCATTTTTAGACTAATTTGGCTGGCTTTTGTGAATAACTTTTTCTTTGTACTAAATTATGAGTTTGGTTTCTAAAAATAACAATAGTTGATGCTAGCTAACTGATGCTAATAGCTGTTAGCACCAACTAACTAGCACCAACCCAAGATGTAATTATCTATTAACCCAGGTTTTAGGTTTTTCTTTGCAGGTCAAGTTAATACTCTATTTCAACAAATTAGTTTTAAACTCAGTTTTGGGGTAAAAAATGTAGGCTAAGGCAGGGTTTTCTGTGTCAAAACTACCCAGGGTTGAAAATGAGTTTGTTTTTAACCCAGCAGTTTTTAGTGTGTGTGACATGACGCACCTTCCTTTGTGTGGAGGAAAAAAGCTGAGTTCCTTCCCCTCCTGAATGCTGTGACGTCATCTCACACAAGCGTCTTCACAGGATTGGAGGATCTCGTCATAAATTTCCTTAAAACTCCCAGCCCTTTTTTTTGGCCTAACCCATCCCATTCTAGCTCTGCACGTCCCTGATTTCCTGCCAGAGGAAAAGGAAGAGGGGAGAAAAAGAAAACTTTTTTCTCAGAGCGTGAAAGTTCCGCGCAAATTACCCGATCCTTTTTGGCTCTTCTTTTTTAATTTATTACCGGGTTTGTAAAAACGAAATAATCGCAATCATGGAGATGGTGAAGAAGAAAATCCAAACTCTGCAGCAGCAAGTTGATGAGGCTGAAGAACGCGCACTGGAGATACAAAGAGAGCTGGATATAGAACGGGAACAGCGCGAAAAAGTGAGATTATTCATATTTTAGTCCAGTTTTAACCAGATCGTTACTAAGAACTAAATAATCTACATTTTGGGCCACAATTACTGATAATGATACCTACACAGAAAACGCTCACGTTATTGTTTTTAAAGCTGTTTTAACGTGTCACAGATGAAGGTTTGTTTCTTGCTTTTTGTAGGCTAGATTTATTTATTCAATTAAGTTGTTTGGATGAGTTATTACTTATGTTCAGCTAGTTATCTAACTTCAACCCGCCCCAAATCCACTCTGAAATGTCTCCTCTGAGGTTTCAAAATGCCAAAATATACAGAAAGTTCATCTTTAAGATGATTGTTATGCTTTTATTTATCATCGCCCGCCGCCAGAGGTGAAGGCGGTGTAATAATGTTTTTGCCCGTGCCTGGGTGTGTTCGATTGTTTGCATTGTTAGCAAAATATTTCACGATCTAGCAGATAGATTTGAATGAAACTCTCAGAAAGTGATCACTGGATGTACATCTAGCCAGGAATAACTTTTAGAGCATCTCCCATTCAAGATGGCCACCACAGCTGAGCAACTTTACCAAAACATATAAATGGCCACAACTCTGTCAATTTTGCAGATACTGAGCTCAAATTTGGTGTGGTAGTAGCTGAGAGTCATCCCCAACACATTATCAGAGTACTACCCATTACACAAGATATTTATTGTAAAACTTGTGTTTTAAACATCTCTTTCAAGCCTGTTTCTCTTTTAGCAAAATATCTCGTAAACCACTGGATCAGTTTTGCTGAATGTTTTAGAAAGCAATCACTGGATGTACATCTACAACTCTTTATATTTTGGAGTCACTCCAATTTTAGATGGCCACTACAGCTAATCAACATTAGCCAATACAGAAATGGCTGTGATTAAGTCAGTTTCAAAGGTATTAAGCTCAAATGTGGTTTGGTCGTAACTGAGAGTCATGTTCAACACATACGCCGACTCTGGGCGTTAACATATCTCCTGAAACAGGGCTGTGACTGCCATCTTGAATTAAACCTTTGTCATGGACGTTGGTAGGCAATATGCATTCCCTTAAGGAGTTCTAGGCCTTTTAAAATTTCAAAGCACCAGTTTCTAACATCTAGAAGTCTCTGTTTCACTTTGAGTCATTCATACCCTTTGACAAAAAGCCTGTCTGAATTAGGGCGTCTAATCCTTCCTCCTCCTCTTCAGCACACAGGAAGACGAGAACAAACATGGTTGTCTGAGATATCAGGCCTTCAGGAAACAGGAGCCAGCTGTGACATTTCAGAGTTTTCGGGGTTAAATTGTCTCTTCACTTTTCTCTCACTGTCAGCATGTTTTCAAAGCGTCTGCTCAGGCTGCAAAGTCCACAGCTTGTTACAGCTGCTAAAGGTGAAACTGACTGCTCCCTGAAGAGAAAGAGAGCAGAGATGATTCACGATCAGTCAGGGACGGCTCAGTCAATCTTCGGTTAGCTCTTGAGCAACAAACTGAACCTCATGTCGCCTCGTAGTTTGCTTCTCAGTGAGAAATTTCTTCAGTCCAAATGTTTTTGCTAAATGCATGTAATGAAAGTTCGAATCGGGGCAGATCAGGCCTCTGTCTGCAAGTCAGGACAAATCAGGGTTTGAACATTGGCTTCAGATGAACATGACTTCAGATCTGGAGTTTGATCAAAAGTTGCACGAAAGAGGTGCCTATTACTTCTTGAATCAGCAATTGTGAGCAAACACTCCTCCTTATAATGTTTCTGTACAGAACAACAACACACTATGTGCCTTTCTTGTAAGTTAGATGATTTGTGTTCAGAGCTAACAGTTTGCTACCAATAACCAGTGAAATGGGGTTATAAAACAGTAATAAGGATTGCAATACCAATGTGTACATTATCAATGCCACTAAAGATTATTAAGACTACAATAAATCTTAGACAAGCAAAAAAGTAGCATATTTACCAAACCAGTGGAGTCTCAAAGGTTCCTGATGCCCACTGGGATGCTGATGTGCTTAGAAAGTGTTACGATTACTGTGATAATAAGGAAATGGGATTTACTTTTGGCTGTTCATATTGTCATTGAAATAATTTGTCTTGTTTATCTAATACTGAATTAAGAGTTTTGACTCAGTATTGGCTTATAGCATTAAAGTGTAGAGTCTTGCCCATTCATGCATCCATCCAACCAGCCAGCCATATCTTTCCCCAATGACCAGTGAGGATACATACCGGTAATCCTTCTGGCCAGTGCTGGGTCTGCCCGTGGTCTTATCCCAGTGGAACATGCCTGAAAAACCTCCAAAAGGAGGCGCCCCAGGGGACAATCTCAAATCAAATGCCCAAACCGCTTCAACTGACTCCTTTCAATGGGGAGCAGTGGCAGATCTACTTTGTGAGTTCCCTCCATTTTAGGTGGTCTATCCACATCACACAAGTAACCTCGCCCAGAAGAGGAAAACTGGGATAGCTGGGACTTACGGGCGAGCACCTGGTGTTCTAAAGTTTCCTCATGAGGTTCTGCAGGGCGAAGCCCAGATAAACTGCAGGGAGCCACCCCCTGCAGAGAGAGCTGTCAAGGCTAGGTGTGATGCAAGCTAAGTGGCAGACAAGGGTGAGGCCCTGGGCGTGCTGATAAAACTGTCACAGGTTTTAAGGCATATTTGTTATTTTATACATATGAGTTTATCACAAATTATCACAAACAGCTTGGTTTTACAATTAATATTTTGCCTATTTGATTGCAAGTGTGGCAGATATCACTAGATCCTGTATTTGGAGTTATTTCCTTCTGGTTTAGCCTTCCCTTTCCTGGCTGACCTCTGACCTCCCTCTGTCACTTTGCCTTTCTGTTGGCTACAGGCCGAGGGCGAAGTCGCATCTCTGAACCGACGCATCCAGCTGGTAGAGGAGGAATTGGACCGAGCTCAGGAAAGACTGGCCACAGCCCTGCAGAAACTGGAGGAGGCTGAGAAAGCGGCAGATGAGAGTGAAAGGTGACAATTTACAAGGAGCTGAACATCCAGAGGCATTTATTAAAGAGGAGGTTTCAAGATGCATCGAAATCATACATTCCTAACTTAATCTTATTGTACGTTTACACTGAAAGTTAGGTCTACCTACAGCAGGTCCACCACAGATTTTATTGTTTCAATAGGCTGCGACAGTTGAACTAAAGGCTTCACATCTTTCTCATCTTCAGAGGCATGAAGGTCATTGAGAACAGAGCCATGAAAGACGAGGAGAAGATGGAGATTCAGGAAATGCAGCTCAAAGAAGCCAAACACATCGCAGAGGAAGCCGACCGCAAATACGAGGAGGTACAGACCCAGAGATCAGATGATTTCTGGCATTATTTTCTCCGTTGCTTTTGTTTCTTCTCAGGTGTAATTCTGCGTCTTTCTGATGACAGGTTGCTCGCAAGCTGGTGATCCTCGAGGGGGACCTGGAGAGGGCAGAGGAGAGGGCAGAAATTGCTGAATCGTAAGCACAAACATAATGAAAAAGTCAAATTACAGGCAGGTTGTCGTCAGTCGTAATTTATTGCATGAATTCCTGTCTCTGTTGCTGCAGGAAGTGTAACGACCTGGAGGAAGAGCTCAAAAACGTCACCAACAACCTGAAGTCTCTAGAGGCTCAGTCTGACAAGGTAAAGCTCCACTCTGCTTCGCACATTGACCCCTAAACCATCACTCAGTAGTATTTTTAAACAACTGACAAACACTGATGTCAATATAACAGATTTTTAATGGTAGCAAAATAATTTACCTATTCTTTTATCGGTTTAGTACTCTGTGAAAGAAGACAAGTACGAAGAGGAGATCAAAGTCCTGAATGACAGACTTAAGGAGGTAAATTTACTTTTCTTTGAGCTTGTGATCTTACAGTCTGTATCTGGATGATTAATGAGTTTTTGTTTTACAAAGGCGGAAACTCGTGCAGAATTTGCTGAAAGGACAGTGGCAAAGCTTGAGAAGACCATAGATGACTTAGAAGGTACATTTTCTTTCAAGTATTTTTTCTTTCCAGTCCAGTCATGATCTATCCTTTCTTCTAATTAGTATTTGTTTCAATAATTTCTATCATTAATATTTAATCATTTTTTCCTTCCTTTTTCTTTGCTCCTGCTCAATTTTTCCTCTGAACCTCTTCATCCTGCTTTCCTTGTGCCTTCTGACCTTCAGACGAGTTGTACACTCAGAAGTTGAAATACAAGGCTATCAGCGAGGAGCTGGATCATGCCCTCAATGATATGAATACCTTGTGAAGCTTGCACTTGGTTTATTGTGTCTTTACTCTCTGTTTGTCACCCTTTGGCCTTCTTAAAAACACTGTGTCTCATTTCCCTTTACTCTTATTGCTCTTTGCTTATTTTGCGCTGAACTGAAGCACAATAAAATCATTTTTGTTGTCTTTTACTTCTCCATTTTCTGTTTTCTTTCCACTGTTATACGGCCAGACTTATTGGTTTATAGATTGTTAACAATCTTTAGAAGTGGGGTTTTAAAGAAATATTATGAAGTAATAATACTTTCCGAGTTATAGATTTGAACAAATTCAGTATGAAGAAACAGAGTCTGCTGCCACCTTAAAACTACTCCAGTCTAAAAAAATCATAGTAGTTTATGCAAATAATATGTTGTAAACCTTTTATGTTATTATAGTTTTGCATTAGACAGTTATTCCAGATGAAATATAGTTTTTTTTCTACAGGAACTGCCCCTAGCTGGCAAAAAGAAAATAAAGTGCAATTCTGTGTAAATAACCATGAAATGTGAAATTGGCTGTGGTGTAAAAGTTTAGAAAATAGCATTTATTAAATAAAAAATCATTTGAGACTGGACTAACAGTTAGCTCATCAATTGGGTCAGAATAAACTCTGTTTCTCCGAACTAAATCTGTTTAAAGAGCCATCTACAACAGGTAAGATATTTATTTGTTTCCAATCCCAGCTTCAGAAAGTCTGAACTATTTATTTAATGCCTCACAAGTCTTAACACCTATGAGATGAATTCATTTGTTCTAACAAGTTTTTATATTTTCCATCTGTTGCCCCTTTTTATCACAGAGAGCCTTTCACAAGCGAAAGAAGAAAATGTAGGAATGCACCAAGTCCTGGACCAAACTCTGCAGGAGCTCAACAGCTTGTAAAACATCAAACAGAATTTCCTGTAAAAAGAGCAGCAAACTTTGTTTTTTGTTGTTTCTTTTTTTGTAAAAGAAGTTTTCTACATCATGCCATCCATTCTTATAATTTCACTCCTACTTTTAACTGTTAAACACATGTAGCCCATTTATATATTTATGGTTCTTTTGTTTCTTTTTTCCCTTTTTTATGGTTTTGGGTCCATACAATTTCAGCATTGGTGCTATAAATTGTATTTTAGACCAAACTCAGAGCACAAATAAAGCTTATGATGATGTAAGTCTCAACGCTATCGCTGCTGCTGATGATGATGATGGTGATGGTGATGGTGATGAGTGTTTGTGTCCTTTCTGTGAGCGTGCTGTTGTGTTCATTTTGTTTCTGTGACCCTGAGGCAATTTCAACACTCAGATATGAAGTGTGGCAAAAAAGAAAACAGAATATAAAGCTGACAAGTAGCTCACATGTATGAACACGCATTTAGTTTTGTGTAAGAGGCTGAAAATGCTGTTGAAGTTATGTAATCGTAGCTCCCACAGCAGAAATAACACTGATTTCTGATTTTGTCATGAGATAGGCTATAGAGCATTTATTCTAAATTCCAGCAAGAAAAACTAAAAAATATCACAAGTCATCTAATTGCGTTACATGTAGTTTAGTTCAGCTATAAACATTCAGCAACTCATTTTTCCACAGCATCACACAGTGAATATAACCACATTTGTTTATAATCTCTGTCTCTAGATTTTCAGTTGATATATATGAATTGTTTTGGATACAAGCCTTAAAATGTAAATGTAAACAAAAGAATTATACCAAACTTTTAAAGGCCTTGACACTGACCTAAGCAGCTAGGAGGATAATTTCAAGTGATATCAAATGAAGCTTTTGAGATAAAGAACAAGGAGGACAACACTATTGACAGGAAGTAGAACAGTTTGTTAGATAGTTTATAAAGTCTATGTTGTGATGCACAGTGTCAGAAAAACAAGTGTTAACTGGTAAAAACAATATGGAATTTTGAAATCTTGATTATAATCTGCCTTGTTGGACAGAAAACACTAAAATATTCATAGGTTTATTGTTGGCAGGGATTGCCAAATGCAACTGACAGTCAAACACATTAAAACATAAAACTCACCCAAATTAAGAAGTAAAAAAATTGTTGAAACTGGTGTTAAAAGTTTATTACACAGAATTATTACACACCATTAGCACGCAGTTGTACTAAGGCAAACAAAAAGGTTGCATTTACTGGCTCGCCACAAACTGTCCAGATATATCTAAGGAATTGATTTCAAGATGCATAAACAGGACTTGGCAGCAGGAAAATATTAATAAAATAATATCCACAAAAATCTTACAATGTACACGTGAAATTTTATTGTTTTTACAAAGTCAAAATTAGTATTACAAAAAACATTACTGTAATGCTTGATCTGAATAGTTTTTATTCCGGAAGTTAGGAATGGCTCATCCGATTTAGCCTCGGTCCAATTACTTTGCTATGGAGCTATTAGCTTTGTTAAATTTGGCAAAAAATCAAGAGAAAATAAAAATATGAGCGACGTGTTCAAAAGCCTTTGTAGAGTCATAACAGATAACCTTAAATAACATAAACAAATAACTTTATGACGGAAAAAAAACGTTTTTCAGTAATAGCCATGTGGCGGCGTGCTGCATATAAATTCCAGATCAACAGGGGGCGCCCTTTCCATACTTCCACATCCTTTCTTTACCGGGCGGGATTTCCGCAATAATATCAAGTATGGCGAAAACGTACGACTACTTGTTCAAATTGCTGTTAATCGGGGATTCTGGTGTCGGGAAGACCTGTGTCCTCTTCAGGTTTTCAGAAGACGCCTTTAACTCGACGTTTATTTCGACAATAGGTACGTCTTTAGTGGGAGAGACATAAACGGTCGTTTTGTGTGTTTAAAGCTGATGAACTTGCAATGCGGATACGTCTACTTACTGGAAAGGCGCTAACCGTGGAAACCTTCAGTATATGAGTTGTTAAATCATGTCAGTAAACGCGTTGTTTTGTTTTGTTTTTATTCTCGTTCTGTTCTGTCACTGTCTTTAAGTGTATTTTCATGGTGTTTCCGCCGAATCTGTTTTTGCTTTTGATAGTTTAACTTCCGCTGCCGGTTTAAAAAGACAACTCTTTATTTCCTGTAGGCATTGACTTCAAGATTAGAACGATAGAACTCGACGGGAAGAAGATAAAGTTACAGATATGGTAAGAGGTTAAATGCTGCATGAATAAATGGCATCAGCGCATTGTTTATTCAGTGTTTTCCTGGTATATTGGAAGTGACATACAAAGCATTTATAAATATAGAATTAGGAAGGCCATAAATGTTAAAAAATAAAGTTTAACAACTGATTTTGATCATACTTGTTCCATTTGCCATCTGCAGTGAAACAACAGGTTAGCTTCTTTGTGCCTCATTTGTGTCTCAAACCTATGTAGAAAAAAATGTTGATTTAGTACTTTTATAGTATGTCCTGATACATCCTAATGATCCAGGTAGAAAAATAAAGAAACAAAAGAAGTTGAGTAGGTCAACAAAGAAGAAAATACAAAAGAAATATAAAACCATCAATTTAAGAAAAAAAATATCCATGTAAATGAAAGCTGATGAGGCTTTTAGATGAGTATTTAGGCTATTACTAGAGAACTGTCAGTTGAAACAATGTAAACCTTTTATAAAACTCTTTTAACATTGTAATTTAAATATTGCCCTGTACTAGGGAGACACTGCAAGCAAAATTTTATGAATGCTAAAATAAAACATGCAGGACTTCAAATTTTATCACAGAATTGAAGGTTTTGTGCAGAATTCTACGGAAGCTTGCATTCTGTAATATTTCATTTCATATAACTGAGTCAATACATTTTCTCCTTCTAATAATGGAGCGTTTCCAGAATGTTTATGCAGAATAAAACAACTGCATTGTTTTTCCTGTTATCCTGATAAGCTGACTGAAATAAAGATAAATTCTAGAATTATGTTCCCATAAACTGTTTTCCATGCATATATTTTAACCCTGTTATGTTGCTCTCTTTCAGGGATACAGCTGGTCAGGAGCGCTTCAGAACAATCACAACAGCATACTACAGAGGAGCAATGGTGATTAATTGCCTAAACTCACAGTATTTAACTTTTCATGTGAAACAATTCTATCTACTAAAACAAATGCTGTTTTTGTTCTTTCCAGGGCATCATGCTGGTCTACGATATCACAAATGAGAAATCTTTTGAAAATATCAAGAACTGGATAAGAAACATAGAGGAAGTATGTACTGGTACCAATACATCTTTCATTACAAACTTACATTAAAAGTTTCTCTTGGATCTTTGACAAAATACCACAGGTTGAGTTTTGGAGAGTTTCTGACCTCGGTCCATTAGGTGCTGAATGGACTGAGGCAACAAGTGTTAGGGCCAGCCAGTCGCAGGATTAAACAACAAACAGATTTTTTTACAGAGGGAAGATCAATGATGGTGCACTTTGTATTTAATAAAACAATAGTTACCAACAAAGAGAATCGCTAAACTGAGTTAATTCATGTTTTCAAAATGATACAATGGAGAAGCCGGTCTTACATTTAATGTGTTGTGCACCACGTCATCCCAACTGAGTTCTGCTCCACACCTTGGTTTTGTGACGCTCACATTATTCCTGAAAACTCTCGTTTGCATAGGTCGTGTGCAACATTTAATGGTTGAATTTTTTATTTGTTTATTTAGCATGCTTCGGCGGATGTTGAGAAGATGGTCCTTGGCAATAAATGTGACATCAATGACAAGAGGCAGGTGTCCAAAGAGAGGGGAGAGAATGTGAGAACTTGGATTAAACATTTATTTAAAAATGTCTTATTTGAGTAAAATTGTAAAACGCATCAATTAAGATTTAATGCATTGCCTTCTTTTGTTCAGCTTGCTCTGGAATATGGAATCAAGTTCATGGAGACCAGTGCGAAGTCCAACATCAATGTGGAAAATGTGAGCTGCTCCTTTTTTTAAAAAAAGGACTTCTTATTGTTTTTTATTTAGTCACTTAGATAGCATTTTGTGCAATGAAAACATCCCATGTTAGCTTAACTTGGAGCCCCTTTCAGACATGTAGTTTCCCACTAATCTGACAGTAGTCTGCCTTCAAGTCTAAATGATAAAACCTTGCATAAAAACAGCTACTTTTCAAACAAATAAGCAATCAAAGAAAAACTGGCAATCTTCATTTATTTTGTTTCCCAGGCATTCTTGACTCTTGCTAGAGACATAAAGTCAAAAATGGACTCTAAAATGGTGAGATTTTGCACTACATTTCTTTTGGCTTTTTTAATGATATGCTCTATTTAATTGTGGAAAACTAGCAGCTCTCACAGGATACAGTAATTCGTCTTTTATGGTATTTGATTTGCTGCAGGAAGCCAACGCGCCACAGAGCAGCAGCCACGGAGTCAAAATCTCTGAGCCTCAGAAAAAGACCAGCTTCTTCCGCTGCAGCTTGCTCTGAGGATCCAATCGTCTGTGGCCAGACATAAATAGACTGAGCTTTCTTACAGCACTTCCTCATCCTTTCCTTTTGCTTCCCAACACATGGCCTGTCCTCCCAGTCTGCAAAAACCACTATTGTCCGTAAGCGGAGGACTTCCCCTCCTCTCTTCCTTTTCTAAAGCTTCCAGGTCTCCGTCTCTTTAGTTTTAAGGGGATCAGTTGTCTACATGAGTCCAAGTGCTTAGCTGGCAAAAGAGTCAGTTCTAAGCCTGATCCAGATGTTCCTTTTCACCCAAAACGGTCTTTTATTTTTTTATGTTAGTGTCTTTGTTCTGTACACTCATATTTTACATAACTGGTAGCACAAAAGTGATTTATAAAAAACAAACTTTTATCATAGTATTTTTTTTGGAAGTGTGGTGCTTAGATCTATTTTTAATAATAGAGCTGAAGAGAATTTATTATGTTTTCTTACTGAGCTCTTTCCCTTTTTCTGTTACAAACGTCAACCAGAGGCTGATAGGCTTGAACTCCAGTGAAGCAAAGTTGCACTTTTATTCATTTTCATATCGGCAGCTGAGAACCACATTAACAAATATGAAGTCCATCTTTAATTGGTTTGAGTTTATCCTTTTAGTCTATTTGTGGTTGTCGACAATCATTTAATGCGACTGAAAAATGCTAGCCCCGGTCACTGCCTCTCAAGCCACTTCGTACAAGCTTTTAAGTGTAAAAAAAAGCAGTTTTGCAGTGCATTATAGTTATATCTCAGTTTTGAGACTGAGGCCTGGTGGGCCATGTGACCACAGGGCAGTGGGAGGGTTAAGCTAGCTTTTCCCACCTAATGTGTTGTTTAGAAATATATATATTTTTAATTACTTCTACATAAGTTAAAAGTCCAATTTGTGCAAATATAAAGTGAAGCCCTCCATGGAAAAAATAACTGATGTGAATCAGAAGTTTGTGTTTGACAGCATCAAGGGAAAACCCACTAAAAGTATTTTGGTGTTTTCTGCTTCTCTCCTCTGAGGTTTGATTATAATGCTCTGCATCACACTGCTGCTTGTTTTTTTCAGTCAACTCAACTATCAATATTTGGGCAGATATTTAGTAATATAATAGCAGAGGAGGTCAGGATATAACATATTCCCACTGAGATACATTTCCATATTTGCTCTCAGCTGACAAAAATGACCCAAAAATCTGAATGCACAAGTGTTAAATTCACAAAATATTTATACAGAAACACTGTTCTAGGCTTCTTACCAGCTTCTGTTCAAGCTAAATGATGTCTCTGGTAGATGAAACAATTAAAAGCTCCTGAAGGTTCACACTGTAATCTCAGCTCTCCAGGCACTTTATCCAGAAATCCTAATGTGTGGTGAGAGGTGAAAGGTTCACAGTTCAACAGTACAGTTTTATACCACCACCTTCAAAATGTTCCCTGTAATGTTTTTATACTGTATCTGTTCACTTTGAAGTATTCCATTATTTATGTCAGCTGATATCAATAGAGTATATAAGTATAGAATATATAAGTTTTAAACTTCAGTGTCTAAGCTACAGCCTGCCAAATTGTAGAGTAAAATATAAGATTTTCATGTGAAGTATTTTAGTTTCCAATACTATTTGTAATGCTTGAGTTTGATGCAAGGCGGCGCCTCTTGGATATTCATCCAAACTTAAATTAGAGTCAGTATTTTCATTCTGAGAATATAAAACCGGAGTGGATTTAAATCTTTGATGTTCTGAAACATCTCACTGTTTCTATTTTGTTTGCTTTCTCCATTTTTGACACAAAAGGCTTTTTAGTATAAAATAAATTTGGACCTCATTGCCACCGTGACCAAATCGTCCTAAACACCAGTTTAGGTGAGCTTGTACATTGTGAGTCTTGGACCTGAGCGTGTTTGTGTTTTCACATGTACATGTCAACCTATACAGGTGAATATCTGGGCTTCTGTTGCTCTGTGTCACCAAGCTGAAAAATAAGGTTTTACCTTCAGTTTAGCATCACGAAGGCTTTTTCAGCAGAAATGGTGCTGTTCTTTTGTATTGGATGCTTTAAGTCAGACACATAGGAAGCAAATGAGCAGAACTCAGTCTATCGGTATCTCCTGGATTAATCAATCGTTTTTATTTTTTTTTACATATCTTCAAATTCCTATCATGTTTTAATAAATATTTTACCAGCCATATTTGCATTCTATTCATTGAGAAGTTCAAAGAGGGATTAATAAGAATAAACATCTTCACACATATTTACAAATTGTAGATACATTTGATATGATTTTAGAATCTGTTTTTATTGACTGTAACCACTTTCACTTGACCCCAGGTTGGACAAACTGTCCCCCCTCGTTGGCCCACTGTGAGCCAACACAATATTGTGCCACGTGTTCCCTTTATAGCTCAGTGTAATCAAACCCTGTTAGATACAAAACAAATCTCTTGTTGATAGTTATAATTCATGAAGCCTGTCTTGATGGAATAGTTGGACCTCCTGCTTTTTTTCTATAGCTTTAAATCACTTCTGAATGTGGCTTCAATTTGAGTTTAAATTCAAGGTTAGTTTAGGACACAAAATGCAGAGATGTTCTTTGTGAAGATGTCAGGATTTTCAGTCCATTCATTTTGGTTGTTGGTGGAATTGCATGAACTCCTTAAATCCTTATGTGGAAGGTGCTGTGAACCAAAACAAAAACATGCAGTTAGATCTAATCACTGATGGATGTTTTTATGTACCTGCCTCTGCTGGTTTACCTGAGGAAGTCTGGAGCTCTGACTATCATGTGCTGGAAGTCTTCAAGTGAGAGACGTCCGTCGTTGTCCAGGTCGGCCTCATCGATCACCTTCTCACAGACCATCCTCACCTCCTCCTCTGTCAGCTCATTACGAGTCAGCTTGTTCAGGGTCTTCTCCAGGTCCGACTTGCAGAGGAAGTCATCGTTGTTGAAATCTTCAAATATGTAAAGATGATGTTAAATCACAGAAATGTTTTTTTTCTCACACACCAGCAGGTCAAATGTTGCTGCTGGCTTTCTGTTCTCCTGTAACTGATGTTGAGTTTATGACTTTTAACTGGAAAGGACCTTTAATTTTATTTCAATATTTACTTTGAATTTTTTGTTTTTATGGACTTTTAAGAAGCCGCTTGGTATTGAATTAAAGGGCTCATTTGATCCTGGTCAGGGTCATTTAGCCCAGATGCTCCTCTGCAGCTCATATTTTGTAGTTTTTGACAGATTACTTAACCTTTGACCCTATTATTTCTGTTCAACCTCTACATCTGGCACCTCCTGACAACACATTCTGCAGCACAAAATCGTTGAAAACTTTTTTCTTTGCTCTGTTTTCTAACCAAAGATGCAAAATTTTAGAAACAGTTTATATAACACATAATATTCACCATAAATTTTGAAAGCGTAGTAGGCCTTAAGGTCGCGAGGAGCCATCTCACTGAGAACTGAAAACATATCCAAGAAGTCGTCCAGAGTCATGTTTCCCTGCCCGTCCTCAGAGAAAACCTCAGCGATCCTCTGGCGAAATGGGTTGTCCTGATCAGAAAACACACAAAAATGTTTAGGGTGATCTGAAAAAAAGTAAACCTCAGAAACTGAAGACCATAGTCCTTTTTTCTTAGGCCTGCCGTCTATGATCCAGCTTAATTTTAAGTTTACACAATGCTAAAATATAGCTCTAAGTGACACAAAATTTATTATTAGTTTAGAGAAGACCCCTCTCCCACTCCCAGTGTCTGCCAGTAAACATTATGTTTATCTTGCTGCCTTTGCATAAAGAGGCACATAATTGTTCTGCTTCTAATAAATGTGCCCTTAGGGACTTTCATTCTTCAAGTTTAAAAGAGTCAGGTAACAGATAACCTTTCAAAGAATTCTGTCGATTAGTTGGTCATTAATTATGGATCAGGAACAAAAGCGGGGGGCAGGGGGAGAGCGGTTCTGCAGGGTGTATGCTGGTCCACTGGGTCTACCTTCAGCTCTGGCATGCTGCCGATCAGCTCGTATGGTAACTTCACATCTGGCTGCTTGGTGTAGTCAAGAGGAACGAGCTGCGGAGCCAAATCCCGATATCGATAGAAGAGTCTGGAAAAGTTTCAGAAATTCCCTTTCAGTGTTGAATTGCAAAACATATTTGGTGATGTAAATTTGGTCCAGGAAGGAGTAGCTATTGATGGAAGTTTTGCTGAAAAATGCAGCTTTTACTGAAAATGTCTGATACATTTCTGAACTTTACAAAGCAAGTGATCTCAGAGACAACCTGCCTCACAGCAGGCCAGCTCCACAGGTTTGTTTTTATGCAAAACCGGCAAAGATTTGTCTGCATTTCTTTGGAGGAAGCTCCAAAATAAGGACGTTTCAAAGCATGAC
The DNA here is from genome assembly GCA_034783495.1 of Millerichthys robustus. Classification (NCBI taxonomy): domain Eukaryota; kingdom Metazoa; phylum Chordata; class Actinopteri; order Cyprinodontiformes; family Rivulidae; genus Millerichthys; species Millerichthys robustus. The sequence goes on along the minus strand of JAVKLF010000064.1, from coordinate 4,661,182 downwards.
ATTAAAATTCTTCAGCACTGTAGAGTGGATCAATGAGATGAAAAGAGAAGAAAAACTTTATGCTCACCTGAGAATTTCTTTTCTTGTAAAATATGTGCAGTCCTGCAAAACAATATTTTTTTTTTTTTTAAAAGATCATGGCAGTAAATCTTGTGTTTATGAATCAAGCAGTTTTATTTAGTGAACTCTGTAAAGGAGATTGATTATGTAGTGATGAGGAACTACTCAAATCATTGTATTGGGTAACAAAATAAAACAGAACACAGCTAAATGCAAATTTTACCAGTGTAAAGATATTTGAGATCACTTCTGGCTTCCTTGATGTAGCCAAAGGTGTTCCTCTGGGATCACGTCTGTGGTCAATTTTGTTTATTTTATGCATCAAATTGTTAATTAAGATGTATCAAACCCTAGTTTTCATTCTATGCTGACGATGCTGTGATGTACTCAGGTTTTTCATCAGCTTCAACAATCTCTTAAGCCCCGTCAGCACACTATGCACAATTCAAGACTAGTTTTTTTTAATTGCTAAAACAATCAATTTGTCATGTTCTTTAACTCAAAAAGGAAGTTCTTGATTTTCTCCTAATGTTCTTCATGGTTCAGGAATTGAGTTGGTGTCTGAATACAAATACTTAAGAATTCTGTACATATAAAGTTATTCTTAGTCTTTGTATTTACAACCTTCAACAAAATAATTGGCTTCTGTCTTTGTTCACGTTTGTTCCTTTATACCTTGCCAAAGGTTTGTGCTGAGTTAAGTGAAAAAAAGTATTTATACTGACCCACATTTTTAGATCAAGCTCCAAAATTGACTGAAGTTAAAGAAACGCCCCAAACTGAGCGAATTTAAACAACTTTTAACTCATCTAAATGCACAAACATCTGGGTAAAATTTTCTGATTGAGGATTTCTGCTACTGATGTTGAGGACTGCTGTCCAGACTTACTAACCCATTTTAGTTTTTTATTGCTTAATATTATGATGATATTGCTTGTGTTTTGTGTGACGTGAACTTTTTATCTAGATGTTTGTGTTGTTTTGAGCTGCTAACTGTCTTGGCCAGGATCACTTGTAAATAAGGTTTTACATCTTTAGGGCTTTTCTTGGTTAGATATAGAAAATGCAAAAATAATTTTAGAAGTGTGTGCAAAATCAGATCAACAGACATCCAGGCTCACATTGAGTTCCACACCCGAAGGTCGCACCACATGTCTATTTTTGGCAAAAACACAATACATTTAAAAGAATTGTTAACAAGTGATCAGAGCTGATCCATTTCAGACAGAAACAGTTGTGACACCAACCTGATAGGCATCCAGCTGCTGTGCTGTGAAGATAGTTTGTTTATTCCCCATGTCTGAGCAAACAGACACCGAGCCTCAGCTCCATCGCTGCTGCAGCACTGAGTGAACTTTTTTTTTTATGGTGGCTAAGTCAGATATGAAATACTGGGACAAAAGGAGGCCAGAGCCAAAGTGGAGATCAGGTTTCGAGCCACAGTCTGGCCCTTTGGTTGCCACAATAATGGCAGCATTTCATCGTTTTCCTCATTGTGAATAGCAGCCCCTCTGACAATGAATAAGGGCTGTCGTCCAGCATCATGCCAGGTGGTTTCAACCCCCTTTAGTGCCACTCTATGGCCAACGCCTCGCTCAGCGCTCAGGTTACAGTCTGTAGAGGCAGGGTTTTGTTATGTGCAAAAAAGAAGTTTTAATATGGGACAAGTTTATGTAGAATTTTTTTTTTATCGTGCTCATTTTCAAGTGAAGAAATACTCCAAATTAGAGCAAATGTAGAAAAATATAAAATATAAATATTTTTTGCATTTGAGAAGTCTGCAGTTTGGCACTTTTGAAATGATTTTTTAAAAAGTTTAATTTTTGTATGAAACTTTCTAAAAGAATTCACGCATCACCTTTTTATATCTTTATTATTTTTGCCTAATCCGTAAAAGCAGAAAAATAAGATGCACACATCTACATGTTTCACAGGACATCACTTCCATCACAGTCATATATTATAATTTATTAATATTTACATATACTACAATGACACATAAAAGAATTTTGCACATTACTTAGAGGTCAAAGGCCAAAAGGTTGTCTACGAATAAAGACAGAATTTACATTTTTTTCTTGTTACTTAGTATTTGTAAGCCCAAACAGCAGGAACAAGTTGTGTTCAGTGGCAGCCGCAGCTTCCAGCCACCATGTCGTTATACTGTTTCAGAACAACATTCTCATCATCGTCAAAGTAGAGCAAGTTGATGGAAAACAGTTTGTCGGGGACGCAGCATGGCGTCTGGATGCCTCTGATCAGTTTCAGGGCGTTGATGATGGACTGGACAGTGGCGTGGTTGGTTGGTTTCATGTTCTGACCCAGAGGGAAGGAGCAGGAGCCCTTGCAGTGATAAGCATTGTAACCCCTGGGAGACACGATCCATCCCGACCAACCGATCTCCTCAAAGTCAACGTATAGAGGCAGGCGCTGGCAGGGCTTCAGCCGGCCTTCCTCATCCGTATGGTCCAGGGAGCGAGCGCTGCGGGAAGGAGAGCCTGACATGGTGATCTGAGGGAAGATGGAGGCGGTAATGGCCTCATGTGAATCTGACAGAGAAAACAGGTTTTTTGAATTAGCAGTGACAAAAAAGTGACAAAGTTTGATGTCATCAATAATAAATGCTGGTTTTCCTAGAAAATACATTTAATATTTGTACAATATAAAGAGTGCACATGACCCTGTTGATTAGAAAATAGACCACCGGAGAACAATCACTGGGATGTTCTGATCCAACAAACAGAACAATAAAATGGATACAAGTCTTACTTGGACTCTCAAGTGTAGCAGAGCGACGGCCGTCATCAGTGAAGAGAACCAGCATGGGCTGCTTGCTCTGATGGTGGTGACGCCCCGAAGCAAAGCGGATAAGCTTCAGGTCCACCTGGCTTCCTCCCAGACTCCGGACCACCACATGGAGCCCCAGGTTGTTGCCTTCATCCTGCATCCAGGAGCGAACCTGCAGGAAACCCAACATAAAGGTTATAGTACATGTTCTTTTAAAAAAGCTGGTTTAGAAAATCCTTACAATCCTGATCTTTAATTGATCCTTACAGCTTGTGTGATGGTGAACACTTCCCAACCAGTGGAGTGAATGGGGACGAGCCGAGAGGACAGCAGCTTCTTGCCCTGTGTGCTGTTGGTTCTGCTGCTGTCCAGGAGCTGATAAACACTGACCTGTGTGATACAGAAGCCAGTGTCAGAAATAAGGCAGGTAAGGATGCATTTTATCTTAAAGCTTATTTGGTTTGACATTACCTGACAGAAGTGATGTCTGCTGGATGGTGTCTGAGGGCGCAGCTTGAAGAGATGGAGCTCAGCTGTGAGAACCTTCTCTGTTCTTGCAACTGTTGACAAATTGAACCTGAACTCCACCTGTTCACTGTGTACTGCAAAGGAGAAAATAAAATCTCACCATTAGACACTAAAACAACTAATGGATATATTTTATTCTCCTTTTTTGGTTCATTATGAACATGCAGACTTAAAACAGATCTCACATTTGTCAAAGAAACTGCGCACAGTATTCCCCTCCAGAAGATACGGGTCCTTGGTCACACCGTCCACATCAGCGACGGTGTTGTACAGATCCAGCATGTACTGAGGTGGCTGCTTGTGTCCATGGACGGCAGGGGGGTCCTCCATTCCAAAAACCTCCAAAAGCCTCTTGATTGCCGCAGAACGAACCTCCTCCGGCTCATCCTCGGAGGTAAAATGATTCTCCTGGTGGCCGAGCGAAGGCCAAGCTGAGCTGACGCGCAAAAAAATAGCGAATCTTATTATAAACGACAACATTTTTAATGTATGAAAAGTCTCCCGGGCCATCGGTCTCTTCTTCTTGGAGTTGGAGTGGCTGTAAAGTCGTGGAGGTTCGACTTTTTATAACAAATCCGCCCCCGGTTCTCCCATCTTTGCCCCCCAAGCCTGGGTAAACAGCAGTAAAGATGCTATTTGGCCGCAAATGTAAATCACCAATCAGCAAATGTAAAAGGAAGAGTAATGGCGGCGTTAAAAAGGTGTGAACCCGATCGGAGATTTCATTCAAAGCTTTTGTCTTCATGTCTGGCAAAAAAAGAAAGCTCCAATAATCCTCAGTCGGGTTTAAAGAAACTGGATTCTTAAACATCAGGGAATGTGTCTCTATCAAACAATTCGATTTATTTGATTTGTGAGAATAAAGAACAGAAAATGTCCAAACCTTGAACAGAACCGGTGCGCTCTCAGTGGGAGATCAGCTGCGCGTAAAGGAATCCATTAATTTAGAATAATGGGCCACATTGTTTTAGGTGGAAACCAATTACTTCTGTAAGGACACAGGTGTCACCGGCTACACTTGCTAAAATTTACATAACTGTTTATCTAGTTCCAGCTGAATAATCATCTGGTCTGTTGTTTCATTTTCAAAAGCCTTTCACTTGTGGCGCGAAATCAGATTCCTTAGCTTAGTGAACCCCGCCACCTTTCTGCATACACACAACTATTGGTCCAAAGTATTTAACGTGAGAACCGATTTGTTTAAAAAATCCATAAATAATTTTTATTCTGGCGTTCCGGTATTTTCAACTCTGTGCCATTTGCATCTTTTGATCCTTACACACAATTACGCACGAGCAAATGGTGCGCAGAGGCTGGAAACAAAGTTGTTTACACCTTAATAAACTTGTAGAAGATCAAAGATTTCGTTTCTCTTCGTGACAGCTTGTAGACAAGCAATAAAACGTTCCTTCTTTAAGTAAAACTGTGACAGAGAAGTGTTGTTTCACACCTTAATATCAAATTGAAGAGGACTTGCACGTGTGTTATTTCAAAGACACACTTAGGGTATTTTTGTAATTTTTTTTCGCCTTAAGGATTTATTCTGACTATTTATGAATGCAGAACTGGTTTAACTCGTTTTACTCGCGAGCCTGAAATTTCTAAATTGGCATTATAGTTTAGGACCTGACTATATTTCATCTGAAACAAGGAGTTGAGACACGGAATACATCAGAACTATACTTACATGAAAATGTCCAAAAAGGGGAGCAGAAATTAACACTTCTCTTTGGTTTGTCTGGAATATTTTAACATCCATACCACTTTAGAAATTCGTGGTTTTATATTTTATTTGTTGTCAATTTAAAGTTTCTCCAAAATAATTACAAAATTCAGTACATTTACAAAATCATTATCTGTACATATAACACATAATATACAATTACTAGTAGCAGGTTGTAGACCTGCAGTGTGCAGTCCTGATCCACGTGGGCCACAGTTCTGCATGTTTCAGTTGTTTACCTGCTCTTCAGCAAGTCTTCATGTTCTACAGAAAACTATTAATTACACATTCATTCAAATCCGGTGTCAAAAGCAGAGAAAAAGCTTGAATTTTAGACCTTTCTCCTTGTCCACGTATTGTTTTATATCCTTTATAAAAACATCCTTTCTTTGCTTTGATCTGACTGAGTGAGTAATTGACAGACTACAAAACACAAAGACCTGGTGAAGTGCAGCGAAACACCTAAAACATGCAGGATAGAATGGCCCTGGAGGACCAGAATTAATGTTTTGCCTCTTGGTCCAGTTTTTGAAAGCCACCAAAGGACATGTTCTCCAGTAGAGGGCGCTGTGTTCAGTTCTGGCACCGACAGGAAGTGATGGAGAGGATGCTGCGGATCTGCCCATTCTGGCCGATGAAGCTGTGGTTCTCGTATCCCTGAGGAACACAGGAGCTGGGCTGACTTTCAGACCACAAGTGACAGACTTCTGGATCATTTGGACTCCTGGAGTAAATAGAAACAAACATTGATCTAAAGTTAAAGTTATTTTGTCTCAACAGGGGGCGGCTCTTAATAAAACTCAAAATATATTACAGACTATAGGCTAGATCATAGTTATATAATAAAAATATAAAGATAGCCTTTTATCTTTTTGTTTGTGTTGCTGATTATTTAAGAACAATGAGAAAACTTAAAGGTAACGTTATACAGTATGTTGAAACTCATTTTAAAAGCAGTAAATATTTTATCTGCAGCTATCCTGAAATAAGGTTTGAAGAAATAAAAACAAGAACACTCGGTGTGTTGTGATTAAAAGTAGGGCAGTCTGCTGAGTGCAGACGTGTCGGAGTTCACAAGTTGTTGTTATGAGAGGCAGCAGAGGATGTATGTGTGTGTGTGTGTGTGTGTGTGTGGGGGGGGCCACTGAGTTCCTACTTACCTGAGAAGGCACCGGTTTCCTGTTGTGCAGCCTCCCAAACATCTGCCCACGTCTATTTCCTGAGGACAATTAGCAACACAGAGAAAAGGGGAATCATCTCCCGGTCGGTGGCAAATATTGACCCAGTTGAGTCGAAGCCCAGCTGCTGTTTAACATTTTAACTGCTTTGATTTAACACCTGCAGGAGTGCCGCTCACACTTCTGCTGCTAAAACAGAAGAACTCCACCTAAAATTAATTCTTTTTAACCTTTTTGTCTCATTAGACTTTTTGTATCTAATTTGAAGAGTTTTAGGGAATAAAAACCAAAACAAAACATTTTAATTGCTTTTTTTCTTTCATACAAAGTATGACACATTTATTTTGTTTCACAGATTCTGTCACTAATTTGCATGTTTCTGGTTCTAGCTGATTCTCTGAGCTGCTGCTTTTCACACTTAAACAGAAAATTATGATCAATAATATTATATTACACTGTAATTGCTCTTTGGTGTTTTTTGCTGTCAAAATTGGCTGGGGAGAACACTCCCTCATTAAACAAACACAAGAAAATTCAAATTTAGTATCCAGTTTCCTTCTGTCTTTCCTGCCATCTTTTTATTGCTGTTGTTCTTCAAATACATCGAAACAGAAATAAAATGTTTGGTTACAAACCTTGAAAGACGTGTTGGTAAAGTGTAAATAAAGTGTATAAAAGCTGAGTCTTGCAGAACTTTTTATCTGTTTGGGTTGTTTTCCACTTCTATGCATGTTGGAAAGATGTTTACTATAATAAAATCAGTAAAACCAGTAATCAAACTTGTAAGTACTTAAATACAAATGCAGTGCATCCTGTATTTCTTCCCACTTTGGCTGTGCGGTGCCAGCCAGAGGATTAGTCTGACTGAGTGCTGACTTCCACAAGTTTGCATGATAAATAAAGACAATTCATTCTAGTCTGGCACCCAGCTGAAGCCCCATTTCCTCTAGTCTCAAAAGAGTGTGAAACTGCACTCTAAGTTCGTAAAATAAATCACTCTGGAGATTTTAAATGAAACGTTACAAAAAACAAAAAAACAACTGCAGAATATTTTGTCAAAAAATCAATTTCTAACTTACTTTAATCCTCTCTTCTTTGACTCCGTCTGGATGAATGTCTGTTTCAAAGTAATATTCCACAAACGGAACCCTGTAGCAGCTTTCCTTCAGCTCGCAGGACGTCACGGTCCGGATCAGGTCCACTTTGTTCGGGGTTTCCAACAACGCAGAGTCAAACTTAATGGGAACACAGGAGAATCCTTCTGTGGATGATTTGAAAATTGGGAAAGTTTTACAGGAAATGTAAAAAAAAATAAGACTTAGAAATATCCCAGCAATTATGACTAATTATACACACCTCTTTCAAGAGTTGTAGAATTTTGCACACATATTTGTAATAAAATATTTGTTAACATGTAAAACTTACTTTAAAATGTAAAATTTACAAACCAGATTTACAAAACTCCAAAAAATCCAAACCATTAGAAGTTAAACAAATACATCACTAATACAATGTTTGTATTCATTCTTAGCCTCTGACATCCAACAGGTGGTGCTGGAGCACCTTCTACACCCTTACACAGACAAACTGATGCATCAGAAAAAAAAGAAAGACAAGAGTAATCAGTGTCTGTAACTCTGGGTCAAATAAATCATCAATAAGGGATTGTCAAAATGAATCACCAACAGTAAAAAAACAAAACTGATTTCTGGTCAAACAGACCACAACTCAAATCAGACATGTTTTCTTTGCTAAGTCAAAGTTTTAGATCCCACAAAGCCACACATGCTGACTCTCACCTAGAGACCCTTTAGACCTGGAGCATCTTCCCACATCCAGCACCATCTCATATGGTGTTTCAGAATAGTATGTCTTCAGTGCAGGGACTCGGATACACTGGGTCAGCTTCATCTCGCAGTGACACTCCTGGATGACCTCCACCTCCCGGGTCCCCTCATACAGCAGAACCCGCTCCACGCGCACCCCGGCCGGCTCGCACACCTGGTTCATCCCACAAGACGGCAGCTGCTGGTTCAAACGCTCTGAGCTCTCTGATGGAGTGGGTCTGTGGGTCCTCATCTGTAATAAACAGTTCTGGTTTTGGTTAAACATGTCAGAACGTGTTTTTTGTGCGTTAACCTTCGACTCAGGCCTCAGTTGAGGCCTCACGAGTTTGATTTTCTGACCATTTTTACTGAACAATTTGTGTCATACATGAAGTCAAAATTAATTCATTGTCAAAACTGACACAAATCATCAACAGCTGGTGTGTTTATGAGAGTTGTGTGGAAGCTCCGCGCTACAGCGCCCTCCTGTGGCAGGGTAAATAACTTATCTCACCTTTTTGCTCCTGAGAAACTCCAGCATTGAGGAATGATTCAAGTATTCCTGCTGCCCTGCTTCATGTGGTGGTCTTATTGTCATCCCACAGTGTGACCGGCACAATCCCACATCTACACTCACAGCTCTACCAGAAATGTCTAAGAAGAGAGAGATAGAAAAAAACTAATTATTTTTTTAAACAAGACAAATATAGTTTATGTTGTATGGTAACAAGAAATGTGCATTTTCTACTAAAAAAAGAACACTGAGGGTGGAATGAGTTTGCGTAAGTTGTAACAGGAATGTCTATGTTGAAAAAAAACAAAACACAGTACTAGCTAATAGCAAAAAAAAATAGCAAAAGGATAACTAAAACCTGTTGTAGCAATAGGTTGGCTTAAAGCTGAAAGCAGCAAACATCAGCCAAAAGCAGCAAAAAGGTAGCTCAAAGTAGTAAAAGGCTAAATGTAGCAAATGACTACCTAAAAGTATTAAAACACAAACATTAGCTTGAACTATTAAATGATTAAAAGTTGCAAGAGACTAGCTTAAAGCAGTAAAAACAGCTCAAAATATTAAAGGTCCTTTTAACTTAAAGTAGAAAAAGATTAAGGAGTAAATTTTGAATGACCAGCCAGAAGCTAAAAGTAGTCAAATTGCAGCTAAAAGCTTAAAACTGCAGAGTGTTACCTAAATATAGCATTAGGAAACAAAAACATATGTTGAAGCAGATTTTTTAAAGTTTGTTAAGGATTTAATGAGATCTCTGTTTCTATGGGAATAAATAAATAAATTATAAATTAGACTTGCTTAAGTTTTTGTCATTATAAGGACAGACATGTTGGACCAAAACTAAACATCACTCGGCCTGATTTTTCAGAAAAACTCCAAAACATTCTGCCTCACCTTGTCCAATGTATACAAAGTGACTCTGCCTTTTGCAGCACAGTCGTGAGATCAGCTTCATCTGATCAATATATCTGGTCAACACTCCACTCGCTGTAAACACAAAACAAACCTGCATCAGTGGCTTTCAAATGATATGGGAATTAAAATAATTTATGTGACAATCTTTGACAGGTGCTAAAGGTACCAAACAAGACTTGCAAGAAAAGATCAATATTTTGGGAATAAACTTAATTTTAAAGGTAAATCTAATGAGAGCAGACATGTTAACACATTTACCAGTAAACAACAGTTTGTGCAGATTAGTGTCAGTCCATGTGATGAACAGCTGACTGTACTTACGAGTAAGTTGGAGTAAACAGAGGAAGAGGAGGAAATGTTGGAGGACATTCATGACTTTCATTTGACTCTGCTCCTCAGCTGCCAGAACCTCAGTGCTTCTGTGGACCCTGTTGCCTCAGATATTTATACAGGGCCGAGTTTCTGCCCCAAATGTCACCCACATTAGGTAGAAAAAAACCCTGGGAGCTAATTACATTTTCATGTTGAAAGCCTCACAGGGTTGGGGGATCACTTCAAAGGGAATCTCTGCGTCTCTTCTTGCTGCAAAGGGACCCAGTGGCTCCGAGTGAGCTGACTGGACCTGGGCTCGCACTAAAGAAGAGCTTATAAAGGCCCTGAGCCATTAAAGGTGTCGCTCCGTCAAAGGCATTAATCATCTTTTATCTCAGGGGGGAAGGTGTTTAGCACCTCAGAGTTAAAACAAAACCTGAGCCTGAACATAAACAGGATCAGCAGAAGGGGGGCTCTGATCCTCCCCATCTGAAAACTCCAGCACCTTTGTGTTTATTCAACATGACAGCAAATGGCTGGACATCAACCTCTGCTCCTTTTTCTTCTTCAGTGTTGGAAAAATAAGAGTAAAATTGTGAGTATGTTGGTATTTTCTGTAAGATTTACTTCATTTTCAGCTCTTGAAGTGAAGTGAGAGCCAGTTTAGCTGGTAAAACAGCAAACATACTCAATCTGCTATAGGTTCAAGTCTATTTAAGGGGGATTTGCTCCTCAGGTCTTGTTTTCAGACAAAGTTGCCTAAAACAGTTCTGTTTTAGCAGAAAGACTGGTAGCAGTACTGTACTGCAGACATGCCACAGATGAACAGATTCATGCCTTGACAAGGAAGGACTTGTAGAACAATTGTAATTCTAGATTTATCACTAACAAGTTGACTCACTTTGGTGTGCTGATGTTATCAGCAGGATCATTGTCCACACAGCCATCAGACTGTTGCAGCAGTTTGACTTATCTTTTGACAAATTACAACTAATGTCACTAAAATCTGATAATTCAGATTAAACATGCAGTTAAAACTAAATGTTTACATACACTGTCTGACATTACATCCTCACTAAATCTTTCCTGATCAGTTTGAATCCCCCAAATCATCTCTATTTGTTAAATGCCTAATTAGTCATAAATTCACAAAGTACGATTGAAGGTTGGTGTTTAAAGAGGGTCACATCTGTCTAAAACCAGCATCTTCTTCATCAGTGATCCTCTTCTCATAAGAGCCTTTTACTTTGTCACTGCACGTGTTGAGGACTGGGTTACAATGAGTCACCCGCAACATGAGCAAGCAGCTCATAGCAGCTTATACAGGAGGACTGCCGGGGACAATCCCTGTGTCCGTAACATGGGTGTGTTTGTGTGGCCTGTCTGGTGTCTTGGTCAGCGTCTGGGTCACTGTGCTGCTGTGTCACCCAGATACAAACGGAACAGCTCTTATTCACAGCCTCACTTCCTTTAGCTTTTGTCTAAGACAAGGTTTATGATTGATAAGACAGTTTTTCTTATGTTACTTTGTAATTTATTCTTAATATTGAATTTAATTTGACTATCAGTTAGTTTTATAAAAAGAACATGATCATGAAACCAATAGTTTTTCCTTAATTAGACTTTTTTTTTTACATTGGAAACCTTTTTCCTTCAACTCAATTTATGTAGATGCAGCGATGACCCTGCTCCATCTCATGGAACAGTAATGATTGAGATGCAGAATACAGTGAAGGTAATCCCATCAATGTTCAAGGACTTACTGTAGATCATGTGGTGTGTTAATATTTAGGTGTTAAAGAAGCCTATAAAGTCTGCCTATTGTCTGTCTCCTTGGGAGGAGACCATCACGAAGGGATTACAGAGCATTACGTAGTACTTCTGGATTACACGCCATGAGACAACTCAGCTGCATTCAAGAAAAGGGCTGGAGGAAAGAAGCATCTGGACTGAAGCAGTGCCCGGACAAGCAGGTGATCATTTAAGAAACAACTTGTTTTTTGAAGGATTTTCCCCTCTGCAGCATACGACAGTTTGTATGTTATGTTACGTTGCTTGGGTTTGTCCAGATGAGTTTTTGTTAAGTGACATTCAGTTGTTTTTGGTAATTTGTTACACTTTTCTTTTCAAAGGACAGAGAAACAGAGTGACCTCTGGTGCACTGGACAGGAATCATGTACTCCAACAACAGGAAAAGCATCTTCAATACAAAAAAAAGCAAAAAGAACATAAAAAGAAAAACATGTGAGTCCCAACACACAGCCTATATTAAATTGTCGCATTATTCTGAAAGTAATTGCTCTGAATCTTTAATTTACCTTTCTGCCTTTCTCTATCTCAGGGGCTCACTTTAAGACAAATCAGGAAGAAACAGTCCTCTTGACATCACAAAAGATAGAAACCGACAAAAAGTTGGCAAAGGATGAGGAGGAAATGCGGCGGACAGCCTTCGGGAAGGCTCTGTATGACCTGACCCACTCAGAGAGGGTGATGGATGACCTGACATGCGGTCGGCGGGTGGGATTCTACGAGCTGAGAGGGGAAATCGGTTCTGGCAACTTCTCCCAGGTTAGATTGGGAATACATGACCTGACCAAAGGTGAGAATTTTACCTTACTTTACTGTTTTCATAGCTTTGGTGACCAGTTTAAAATGTGTACTCGAGTTTTAAAAAATCTTTTGGTACAATTTCACAAGTTTCTTTGCTTTTCTTTGAAAAGCTTTGAAAGTAAAAAAAAAGTTTGATCTATTAACGTAAATTTAAAACTCCTTTAGTTAATCAAAGGGACGGAACAGTTAAAATGAATACCTGACAAATTTATTAAATAAGTGAGCAGTTGCTCATAAAACTGTACATCTTCCTGATTTTGTCACAACTTTTGATAAAAGCTGTGAAATACTCGAAAGAATTGTGTATGTATAAGCCTTCATATACAATAATTGTCACTAAATAAGTAGAAAATGAAATAAACTGTCAAATTTAGCATGTACAATAAACATTATAATGCTAAAGCTGTAGGAATTTCAGATTTGTAATGCATTTTTTACAAAATTGTATAGAAATATAATCCTTTTCTGTTGTTTTCTCCTTGTGACTCGTGTTGCACAAAAGATGAACGCTGTTCTGCTAAACAAATGGTGTCACAGGTTGGATAGGACACTCGGCTTTAGAACCATTGTGCATACATCAGAATCAGCTCATTGGACACACTTCAGTCAGTCTGGGTCATTCCACTTGTCAGAAGATATGTAATCCCATTAACCAGCCCTGACTAATCCATAAATATTTTCATTATTCTTTGCTTTTGCGGAACGTGACAACACTGCTGAGGGTTGCAGTTGTTTGAGAGCTAGATTAACTCATACAGGAAGATAAATAAATAACAGGGTTACAATCTTCAGGGGACAACAGCGTGTTGTTTAATTACCTCAATGACTTTATCTCTGTTTACCTGATAGAAAGAGTTGCAGTAAAGGTCCTGGATAAGGAGCGCCTGGGCAAACACGCTCAGGCTCTTTTCGCCTCTGAAATCACCTGCATGGAAAGGCTTTCCCACCCCAACATAGTGCGCCTGTACGAGGTGGCAGAAACCGTGAGACGGGTCTACCTGGTGATGGAGTACGCCAGCGGAGGAGAACTGTTCTCCAGAATCACCATCAGAGGGCGGCTGTCGGACCTGGAGAGCAAGCTTGTGTTTTCACAGGTTCTGTCTGCAGTCAAGCACATGGTGAGGAACTCAAAATTATTCAGGAAGAAAGTGGGCATTGTATTTAGTTGGAAAATGAAGGTATAGGAATAGTAAATGGCCTGAACATATAAAGGAACTCAATAGGATGTCAAAACTGCTTATCGTATGAATACTTTAAGTTTCAGTGTGTAAAATGTAGGACAGTCAGTCCAAAATTGAAACAAAATAGTGTCAATGTTGTTTTATTTAAGTATTTTTAAATAAATAGATTTCTTTGAGTGTCACTCACATTGACTGTGACTTACATTTTTTTTTCTCCTTTTCCAGCATGATAATAATGTTGTCCACAGGGACTTAAAGGCTGAGAATGTGTTTTACACCAATACATACTGCATTAAAGTGGGGGATTTTGGCTTTAGCACATGTTGCTGCCCCAGTGACGTACTTTACACATTCTGCGGCTCTCCACCTTATGCAGCCCCTGAGCTTTTCAAAGACAGAGGCTACATCGGACAATATTCTGATATCTGGGCATTGGGTATTTTGCTGTACTTTATGGTGACTGCCACATTGCCATTTGAAGCTGCCACCACCAACAGGCTGAAGGCTTGTATCCTGCAGGGCTCCTACGCCATTCCTTCCTATGTGCCCCAATCCTGCCAGGAAATTATTAAGGGCCTCCTGAGGCCAGTTCCTGTGGACCGCCTCACTTTGGCACAAATCATGACAAGCAACTGGATGAGAGGCATGGAATACCCTCAGGCTTACTCATCTAACAAATCTACACCGTCCCACCTCACTGAAGCTGAATACATTCTCACCTCAGACGAACTAAATGCGAAGGCTGCCCTGGAGGATCTTGGCATCACCAGCGTTGATCTTCTCAACAAAAATCTAGATTTGAGAAACCCCATCACAGGGGCCTATCGGATTTTGGTGCATCGAATCCAGAAAAGGAGATATGTAGAGGTGATGCGTGATAGCTGGCCATGCACCAGAGAGTCCCACGACAGACTCAGACAGAGAACAGGATCAGATAATCTGCTGCACAAGCGCCACTCTGTGGTCTGTGCAATTATGTAGATTATTTTCTCAAAAAAGGATCATAGTTGTAAAATTATGCATGATTGTACCTCCTTCCTTAGATATAGATGGGTATGCATAGGATAATACAAGTAAACAATGGCGAATTCTGTGAACTAATTTATGCACTAAACTAACACCCAGTGTTTCTGCGATGCAAGCTGTTTTTAAACCACCTGAGCAGGAAGAAATTCATTCAGAGCTATCAGTGATCCAAACATTTCTCCTTCAGTGGATTACTGGAGCTTAAGACATAGGTAAATACTACTGGAGATTTGATTTAGATTAAATAAAGTGTCATTCAGGGTTTATATATTATTTGAATCTGATTTCATGCAAGTTAATTATTTTCTACATTAAAATACTTAAATTGTATATATTATTATTGCAACTCTTTATACAGTATTATTGCAATAGATGTGACCTAATTTTTTTAAAGGGGAAAACAAAAATCCGACAATAAATAAATTGCTAAACTTGGAACATTGTTTTACATTTAAGCAGCTTTTTCTAGTTAACAAATAAAACATGGTTGTTGTTACTAAATAGCCTAAACTTTGGAGAGTATTAAGTATTTTTTATTTCAATTTTTTTTTAATTTGTTTGACCGTTATATTTTAAACTTTAAAAAGATTGATTTGCTTTTGTTTAAAACTTTTGTAAATTGTGGGCTTGAAATTTAGTTTTGCCATGTATAACTAAGACTCCATGGTATGCTCAAGACTTCCTCTAGCTGAAGTTTATGTAAATTATAGCCCCTTTAAAAACAGTTTTGTTTTTTTTATTCAGCTCATATTAATGTCAAAAATTAGTGCATCAGATTTACTGTTTCACAGTTAAAGGGGTGACAAAGTTTTGACAAACAATAAATCAAATCAATTAGGTGTAATTTCCAAACAGGACTGAAGTGTGAAAAGTTTTACAGTTGCTTTCATCTTTTTCGATTCATTTCCCACTTTTTACTCGTAAACCATAATTCATAGCTCTGTCATAGGTGTTATTTGGCCACAAACTAACAAAGAATTTCAGATGATAAAAGTGTCAGAGAATGAGCTTTGACCTCATTATTTAAGTTTTTCAAACCTTCTGTAAAAATCTATTACATCGTTTTTCACACCTTTTATGTTTATGTTTTTAAATGTAATAATTCACCACATTTGTTTGAGAGTAAACTGAGATTTCCTGCTTTTGTTTTCATACTTTTCTTTCATGACATTTTCCCCTTCAAAGAAAAGGTTAGAGTTTCTATTTGCAACGCCATTCGTCTAATTCAGTCTGCCCCAACATGCAAAAGCAAACCTCTAAGTATTGTTTTGATATATACAAGAAATAGAACATATACAGAGCCTAGGAAAAAAATATTCGCCCTCTTGCATGTGCTATGTTTTTATTGGTGTCATAAATCAGTTATGGTCAATATCAACTGGCCGTCTTTTACAAAAGACTTTCAAAAATATCTTTTCAATGTAAAAGTGAAACCAGATTAATATCAAATCAATAAAATATATAATGTAAAATAAGTGTTTGCATAAATGTTCACCCCTCTCAAAGTGACCTAATTCAATCGAGGGACAAGATTGTTGAAAAGTACAAGTCAGGGATTGGGGGTCATCCATACGTACTACCTGGGTTCCCTTTACACCCATCCCCATGTTTCTCGTACCTATGTTCCCCGAATCCCTCTGTTCCCCCATTACACCCTTTTGGTTACCATCCCATAGCTATCCAATGCAATATTTACCTCTGAGGGTGGCATATCTGTTATTCATACTCGGTGCAATAGGCTATTGGACGGTCACCAATCCTCCATATGCAGCTAATGTCTTGGTAATTATCTTGTATTTGTCAGTCGATCAATCACTGATGCCTCTGAGCTCAGTTGGCAGTAGATTCAAACAAACTCTTCAGCTGTATATTGAGGATTTTTAAAGCTTGATTGCACTACATTAAATTAGTTTAACAATGCTTTTTCCTCCCCCTCACCTGTTTCTTGTGTGTGTGTTAGAAAAGAAGATCTGACAGGAGCTTAAAGGTGTTTGTGCCTTTTCTTTAATCAAAGGGTGATCACATATTTGTTTAGTTAAGGTGCAGGCCCATACGAGCTAACAATTTTTCTATTGAGACATACTATGTCTATCTTCATGTTGCTATTTGCAAAACAAAGCTTTTGCAAAGGTACCTGTGGAAGTCATCAATCTCTGAAGGCAGCAAAGTCAAACACAGTGAGATTTTATCAGCTGCAAGCCCCAGCAGTTCTTGTAAATGCCCATGGAGATGAGATGGAAACAGAAATTACCGTAGCCATTAAATCCAGCTCCATGACAGATCAGATAGTCCTGTTACTCATCACTTTTGCGCAAACTTTCACAGAATTTGTTTGCATCTGCTTTTTCTCCCACATTACCTTTGACTTCAATAATTATATGTTGGTCTTAATCTTTTTATTGTGCATCCAGGCTAAACTGAATCAAATTCACTCACAGTCTTGATGGCTGGTCTTAAAGTGGCATTTCATTGAAATGAGGAACCAAGAAATGGGTTCAAGTTTCAGAGAGAGCAAGCGTAAACACTGCTGTCAGTAAAGGAATGTGGGTCACTTCAACACATGATTCCCCACCATTTGACTTTTCTTATTTCTGTGTTGTACTCATTCATTTTCTGTATCCGCTTTGTCCAGTTAAGGGTCAATGCATGATGAGGGCCTGATGCCAATTAGGAAGAAGCATGGCAGTCCATCACAAGGTCAATACTGTGACAGACTCACTTCTAAAAGGAATTATTTGGATTTTCTTAAAGTGGTGTTTGGTGGAGTGTGCTGCACAATGGAGCAGTTGGTTAGTACTGTTGACTTGCAACAAGAGGGCCATAAATTGAATTACTGGCTGTGGCCATTCTGTGTGAAACTTCCATAATCTTCCTGTGCATGTGTGGGTTTCCTTCCAAAAACACAGGCATATGAGGTTAATTGGTTGCTCTAAGCTGGGTGTGAGTGTGTAAAAGTTTAGTTGGCACATTTTCCTGTGATAGACTGTTGACCTGTCCAGGCAGGGTACCACTTTTTTATCCACCAACTGATGGAGATAGACACCAGCTCCCTTTGATCCAGAATGGAAATAAGTGAGTAAAACGATAGAGAGATGAATGGATGGTTTCTGGATTTGTTATCAGTAATCAGTATCATATTTGGTATATGCAAACCTTTGTTTACTACTTTGAAATATCAGACAAACATTCTCCTGCAGTCTGAACCAAGCCAATATTCTCCAAACATTTCAAAGGAGTGAATTAAATTGTACACCTCCATCTTATTTACACAGAAGTTCATAGTTATTTATTCTGAAGACTGAGTTAATCTGAGGTTGATTACCAGTAATGACTGATAGGAAACTTGTATAATAAAGTGCAACTCGTTAGGCGAAAACAGGCAAAGCTGTAAAATCGTTACAATGTAAAAACAAAGAAATTAAGGCAAGTTTCGTGAAAGCTGTTTTTATGATTTATGATGTGCCTTTCAATCCCAAAAACTCTCTGCTAAGTTGCAGTTAACCTGTTTTCTTTAAGAACCATTACTGGTTTTTACTGTTCTATAATACAGACTATCATGTATTTAACTGTGATGGTGTTTCACAAATTTTGTTGCTTGTTTTAGCTAAAATCAATCACATATCTACTGTTGAAATTAAGCTTAGTCATCATATTTGTGTCATTATTTTTCAAAGTGTTGCATTCCTCTTTCATCTACACATCAGCTTTTATAAAAGTAAATGTACACAAAGCAGAACTTAATAAAGTTAATATGTTGTATTTATTTATTTATTTAAAATGTATAAATTGTAATGCAAGATGTATACAAAGTACATGAAATGATAGACACTTGAAAACCTTTGTGGAAATCCAAATAGAGCTTCACCTTTACTATGACACAAGTTTTGAAAAAGCAAATTATAATCTTAAATTTTACCAAAAAATAAAGTAGTTAACAAAACGACCTGAACACATATAATATGTAATATGAATTGCAAAGTTACATTGATAATTTAATGCTTAGATTTTTTTATAATAAATCAGCTTATTCAATATGTATTGTCTTGTAAAGCATTAAAGCTATCACGTTTTCTCTGAAGCAGCCATGCAATAAAAAAGCATTTATTTGATAAAGTTGGACTGTCAGCTTCAGGAACCCAACCCTCAGGAACAAATGCTGCTGCTATAGACCAGCTTTTGACCTTTTATCTGAGTGCTGAGTTGAAAGAAAAAGTAGTGCTACATTATTTTCTTGGCCAGCATCCTCCACTGTCTTCCAGTCAGACACCATAAACCCACCATAAAACTGCTTTTTTTTGGCTCAATAATAAGATAGCAGGCAGCGGGAAGATGAAGAAGATCCATGTTATAATGCAGTCAACCTTCAGCCTCTGAATGGTTGCTGTTCAGAAGAAAAAAAAACTTTTTAATGCAGTGTTTCACAACTTTTGCTTTTGTTAAACTTCAGATCAAAAAGCATTTGTAGTAGTTACCTTTCTGGGTTTCTTGTATTTAATAGCAGTCCTGATCTTTCCTTTTTCATCAACTTTAGTCTTCATTTCCTGGACCCACTTCTCATTTGAATTTGTGCAATACTGGCGTCCCCTTCTCGTGATGAAGCTATGAAAATGTAACAGGGGTTAATGAATTCTTCTTTAAAGTGCAAAATACAATTTTTTGTACATAAAAACGTACATTGTAGCAGGGATGTTGCAGCCACCATCGGTCTTCTGAACTTTGTACTTTACTACATGCTTCTGAATATTTTTGTCCATTTTTGTCAAATACTTCAGGCAGCAGTCATCGTAGGACCCTGAAAAGCCAGAAAAGTAGTTCAATTTCAAACCACCATGTCTTGAACATGGTATATTTTCCAGCACAAGTAAAGGTAATAAAGTCTAAACAATCAGCAAAACGTATAGAATGTAGGAATGTGGAAAAAAACAAAGCAATAAGTAGACTGAAGGTCATCATGACAGAACTCAGGCAATAAACCGAACTTCTTGACTTTGATTATCTCTTTATTACACGTTGAATACATAACTTGGTTTTCATAAACCCTTTTATTTTTGTCAAACATTACCTTGTCCCAGTGCAAAACAGAGACAAGAGAGGATCAACAAGCAGAACAGTGTGTTGAGGCGCATGGTGATGTCCGCGATGGCAGCTCTGGAAAAAGCCAGAAAAGATTCACAAATCATGTCAGCTTGAAATCTTATCACCATGAAGATTACACCTCAGTTCTCCCACACCTTCAGTTTATCGGGAAACCTAGAACCTTGCATTAAAGTCTGTTAGGTCTTTGCACAATGCACACAGGACAATGTATCCCAGGTTTAACTGACCCTTTCTGAAAAATCATTTAAAACAAGCATGTGCACATTTAATTTCTATCCCTTGTGCAGAAAGGAATGAGAAAAGGCGAGGACTCATTCTGAAACCTTTGTGTGGACTTAAAATTCACATTACAATCTTTTATATTTACAGCACAGTAGGCAGTAATAAATAAACATGGCAATAAAAATGAATGTAGTTCTTAAACAAAGTTAAGCTAACCCTATCCTTACAACGTCAGGTTACTCACCTGGGACTCTGAACGAAGGTGGGTGCTCTCTGTTCTTGTGTCAAACCTGTACAGGCAGGGCGCTTTTATAAAGTGCTCACTTGCCACTGGCTTTTAGCCAACAGATTAAATTACCTTTAATGTAACCCACCTTTGTACTTAGCTTATCTTTCTTCTTGTCCTTTCGGTTTTCAAAAAAAAGTGGCTTAAGCAATAAATAGCTTCACCCATATGTTTACAAGGCACATAAAAAGAATTTTGTTTTACTAAAATCAGGAATTAATGTAGTCTTAGTATGTGTCCCCACCCTTTATTTCCTTCTCTTGTATGTTTCACAGAGTTGGGTCAAATGTTTTTGAACAAAAACAATTAAACAAACACTTTCAGATAACAAACCCTAAGGTTTTGTGCAATAACTATTATTACATTTTATAATCAGCACTCAGGAAGGAGGTCTTTGTAAATGTACAATCTGACTCCATAACTAGAAGTCCTGTATGGCATCTGCATGGTTCTCTTTGTAAATATATAGATTTTCTTTAGGTACATCAGTTTTAAAGAAATAATAAACATTTGATCTTTTTCCTTTCAGCAAATGGTAAAGCTGCCCACAAGTTTGTGCTTTGTGTGAACGGTTCTACAGGCAATATGACTTATAGATACTGTACAGTTACTTCATGATTATAGTAAGAATTGTTTAGAAAAGAAAGTATAAAACGTGTTTCTTTTAATAAGATTAAAACTAATAAATTGGAGAAACTGCAAAACAAAGTTCTAATTCAATTAAATCTGATTATTTGTGAAGCAACACATCAAAATAAAAACAGTCTTCTGGTACTGCAAGGATTTTTCTAAATGCATTTTATCTCATATTTCAGTTAATCTCAAAGGTCTAATCTGCCTGATTCTCACAACAGAGGACAAGTGGACCAAGAATGGACCCCTTATTTTATCTACATTTATCCTTAACCCAACCATTTTAGTGTTGCTGGCTCTCTGTTCAGGCAATAAACTGATGGTTGCTGAAGTTTCCAGTTGCCAAGATTGAATGTAAAGGTTTTATGGACAAAGATGAAATATTTTTACTTGAAAACTCCTCTTCTTTAATTGAAAAACAGTTTATACTCTTGACACATGTCACATACTTTACGCCCACATGATATTTAACTTAAGATTTCAGGAGAAATCCACCTGAAAGGCTTGAATGACCAAAAACTTCTTTGAGTCTTACTGTAAAATAATTTCCAAACGTTGACTTGTAACAAACCCAACAGATATGTACTTATTGTAAACTCTTTAATGAGTTTTTTGTGTTTTTTCCTTTGTTCCACTGACCTCGCTTAGATACACTGTACTTTAACGGCTACCTTTTAGAGCTTCAAAGCTGGAAATATACAGTACATGTTGTAAATGACATGCAGTATTATGTCAAACTACAGAATGTGTTAGTTGTTCATTTACTTTTACTTTTACTTAGTATCAGCTGGTACAGTTTTATTGGCACATAAAGCTTGGTGCCAATCCTGGCATCACTACAGCTCAGTTGGCCTGATAAAGAGGACACACTGAATTTGATTAGAAAGAGGGAACAAAATTTAATAAGTTGTAAAATAATATGGTACTATTAACAACTATTTGAACCTAACAGTTCAAAAATGACCAGTGACTCACAGAGTTCTGTTTAAAGTGATCAGAGTTGCTATTTTGTCGGCTACATCACAGCAACAACATGGCTGCAACATGGCTATATTGTTCCAATCTTGAAGTATAAATTGCCTTTAATGTTTCTCAGAACTTTTAGAAGAGCTTAAAGTTTATGCTGTGATATGACTTCAAAATGGAAGTAATGGCTTGAAGCACCATGCAGCACTTATTTTCACCACTATTTCTTTTTTTCCATGTGGAGCAGATGAAAGATTTTGAAAGTACCGTCATGATTTTTTTTTTGTTGTTGTTGTTTGGTTTTCAGGATTAGTGTGACAGGTGTTACTGAGCTCTCCCAGCCAGAGTGGACATCTGATACGACTGCTCACTGTTTATGTCTCTTGCTTGTGTGAACATCATCTGCTAAAATCCGGTGAAGCAACTCGTGTTGCCTGCAGGATACAAAAAGCACAACGTTTTAAAGAATCATTTATTTTCCTTTAGATGCCACCCAGGCTTTGAAGCTCTTCAAATTTATATTTGTTCTTTGTTTATGATTTATTCCTAAATGCCTTCAGTCTTGGGCAATTTCTGTTTTGCTGTAAGTGTTTCCTGCTATCTGCACAATTCTGATCACAGTCACAGTGAGCTAAATCTTTATTGGCAAGACAGCCTAATTTCTTCAGAAAAAATATTGACACTGATGATCTCTATTCTCAGCTTACATATTCGAAAAAGAAACCTTGATGGATTAATGGATCTGACTGTCAGAAATGATGGTCCACTGCCAAAAGGGACTTGGACTCAATCCCTGTAATGATTCACTCTGTTGTCTTCAGCATTCCTTCCAGACAATATGATATGTTGTTTTATCCATTCATCTCTGCTGCCATTTAACATGCATTTGAAAGAAGACATCTATTTTCTAGATTGTGAGAGTCTTTGTTTTGGCACTGCATAAAAAAGCTTTAGAGCAGTTGAGGACAAGGTGCTGTGATCAATGGTGCAGATTGAACATTTACTTCTGTTGCAGCCATCCAGTCAGAAATGGAATTCAACCTGAAAAAGAGCAGAGAGTAGCTGTTGAAAAGAATAGATCTTTGCTTTGACTGAATGTCATGTAATTTTTGTGTGTTTTATGTTGAATTTGAAACATTTGATGATGCTTTCTGATCTTGATGATTGCACAAACACAAAGGTCGTGGAGTTTTATTTTTTCTCAAAAGAAAAATGAAAGCCAAAAAACAATGGTTTTGATAGAAACATTGTGTTATGTTTTGTCATGAGGATTTATATAGAATTGGTTCCAGACATGCCCATTAAAAATAATGATCTCCAGTGAGTATTTAAAGATAAAATGGGTCATCATTTGGAGTGTCCCAAACTAAAATATAATGGTGCATTTTACTCAAACGTGTTTCTGGATGAGGTCAACAACAGCAGAGAGGAAAGTCCGAAGTGGAGTTTTGGGGAGTCCAGGAGCAGCGTTGGATCAAAGGCAAAGAGGTTGCTTTGGACAGTGGGGACAGAAACAGCAGCTGCTGGAGGGATTTTTTTTTTTCTTCCTCCTCTGGATTCCCCTGGAGGAGCTGCAGAAAGTTCCTGGGAGAAGGATGTCTGGGGTTTCCTCCTGGACTTGTTCACTCGCAACACAGATAAGCAGCAGAAAATAAATGGATCTGTTTTGGCTAATTCTAACAACAAAAACAGTCAGCTTTTTTTTGGTTTTTTTGTTAAATACGTAGCTTTTTGTTGTCCTTTTTCTTGCATTGATGGCCACAGTACTAGTGTGACAGCATTTATATTGTCCAATAAAATGTACTTCACACTTTTGTATTATATGTAATTAAACTGAACTTGCTTAGAGCTGTTTCACTGAGCTCCTAATGAATCATTTTTGCCTGACAATAATTCATGATTCAGTCTTGAAGCTCTGCTCTTCCAATAACCTCTTTCAGGTAGACAAGATCAAACATATTAGCATGAAACCATGAGATGACTTTAAGTTTTGCAATTACATAATTTTAGGAACTATTGTGTTTCCAGAGAAATTCTCATAGGCATAATCTTTAAATGTTAGTCCCAAAATTCTGAAATAAGACACCTGTTATGTAAGAAAATGTTTGACACGTTGGAATACTTGCAAAACCACACATATCGTGTACAATTATACAATTAAGAAAACATAAGTCTTTTTTTCTGTCTCTGAGGAATTTTAAACGTTGGCGAATGTTGAAGGCCCTGGCCCTTTAGCTGTTCATGCTGATACTCAGGAGACTAATAACAAAAAGTGAAAGTGTTTTATACTGACAAACAAGCCAAGCTTTCTTGACAAATGAGGCTTTTCTCAGCAAAAACAGCAAAAGTACATGCAGTGGCCTGTTTAAGCCTCCCCTCAGGGCATCTCCAAAGTTTTACTTGACATTGTTTGGTACAAACTGTTATAAGATGAGCTGTTTTTAGGATTTCTTAACCGTATGTGAAATATGAAGGCAAAGAAGCAAGTTTGTGTTACCACTGAGATTTGGTTTTTATGTTTCTTTGACGGTAATCAATTTTCTAATTTCAACATTTATTACCTTATATGAGTTAGAGCTGTTGATTTGTGCATTTGTTTTAAAAAAAACCTAGTTTTAGTAGGCTATTTGACAGAGTTAGAAAGACGAAGAACGACATTTAGTCTTTAATTTCATGAGCCCAAATTGATAGATGACATCTTCCATTTTCATGTTTTTGTATGTGTCTGTGTCTTCACTTGTCTGTACCGTTATGTTATGATGTGTTGTGTTGTGTATTTTACAAAGAGCGATGCAGATTATGATTGTTGTCTCTTACTCTAGCTCCTGAATAGTCAGTTTGCCCTCTAGTGGCAGAGAAACGTATTTGCATCCCAAGCTGTGCCTCTCCATCTGTGCAAACACAAAGCTGCAGTAAAATTAATCTGTTAAATATTTCATAATAAAACTTGAAAAGGTCAGAATCCTTGATTTGCTCAACAGTTCCTAAATTTACAAGCTTTTCTCTTTCAGCTTATTGATCGAATCAATAGTCATTATGCTCCTGTGTTTAAATCACAGCTATGGCACCAATGTGCAAGGGAGGCTGGTTGGAGGCCCTCTTTAGTAGTATACATGTAATGAATCTCGTGCTGGACATTACTGACTTTTTGTTTTGTTTTGTTTTGTTGTTGTTGTTTTTTTGTTTTTATGTTTGTGCAGTGATTGATGAAGCACAATTCCCCCTGACCTTATAATAAAACTTAATAGCTTGGTTATGTCAGCAAAAGTAGCAAATGAGATGCAAATGGAATGTAAAAAGCCCAAACAACTAAAACAAACACAAAGATGTACAAAACGCCCTTGAGCAGTTTGAATTTCTTTTAACAGGTGGACGATTACCACAAAATGCTTTTAAATGAGGTCATTTGACCTCAGGGCAGCGGGAGGGTTAAATGAACACAAAACAGTTTAAATATTCACAAAGTAACCACCTACAGGCATAAAGTGAACCGCAAGTTTTATTTTTTTCTTTTTTTGTTTGTTTGTTGTTTTTTTTTTATTTTATTTTTTTTACATTTTTTTTTGTATTTGTATTAAATTTGTCTCTCAGTTAGTCCTTATTACGCCATGTGGACACTGAATGAGACATTTTTTATGACTGTTTTTATAGTTTTACATGTCATTGTCCACAGTTTTCAGACAAGAACGGCTTATTCTCTTGATCCTTTGATTCATTTGGATAAACTACATTAACTTTAGAGTCTTATTTTGTTGTGGAGTGTCTTTTGGTAAATAATATTCTAAATAAACTAAAAAAAGACAGGAGGACCCCTTCCTTTCTGGGCTCTTGGGCCTTACTGAAAACATTTCTCGGCTTGTGTTATCTGCGCGGTGGGTTGTGGGTGTGAGAGCGTCGAAGTAAAATGGCGGACTTGGCAAACGAAGGTGAGTAAAGTAGCAGTGTGGGAAAACCAAAACTGACTGTGTGACGATATAAAAGGTTACGTCCTATATTATTTGCAAGCGTGACAACCTAAATAAAGGTTTTTGGTCGCTTGTGAATTGTGACTTTAGGTCTAGTGCAGTGTCGCGCTGTCTGGATAATACAACATTAGCAAACAAGCTAACAATGCTAATGATTGGGATATGGATATTACCTGGAATGTGTACGAACAGCGGCTAACCGGCTTATGTTGTAGCGCTAGCACTTGGCTATTAATAGATTGTATGTCTTACCATTTTTGATAAGTTTACAAGTTGCTATGAACGTAAACTCACACGGTCTGTGACGTTAACGCACATATCCTATCATGCAATAGTCAGTGCAACTGTGATCTCCTTGTCAGGCTTTGTGGTGCGAAATTTCTGTTTCAGTCTAGTTAGCGCTTAGTTGTTGATTCGCTTAGCTTTTTTTAGGCGCGTAGGGTGAAAATGGCTGCACAGATGTTGTTTAGATGCACTCATTTTAGTTTAATCATTTTAGTAGTGGCTCATTGTATGTTCCTGGTGTTGGCCCTATGACTGAGTAAATTCTAAGTGATTCTTGGTGGCATAAGTGGCTATGGGAGATGACTCATGCGTGATAGAGCGCATTAGCATGCTAACCATAGCCTGCAAGCTGATGGCGACGACTATTTACTGGAAAGGGTCAGATCGCTTGTTAATGCAAGCCGGGAATACATTAGGCAACTTCAATGCATGAAGTAACTATCATGGGATGCATGCAGAAATCCACGCAACAGTATTAACTGATTGCAACCAGTAACGGTGAACACGTGAAGATTTTAAAAAGGGCATATAGGATTTTCACGCATTCTTGTACTAAACATTTTCATACTCTCTGTATGAGCCATGAGGGTGTGTTAAGACAGTGGTTGTATCACAGCCTTGCTATGTTGTGGATGGAAGTCTGATTTCGCAACTGTGTTTACACACGTCGGTAATGCTTACAACGACATTGACGGTACACCTGCCAAGGAAAAGGCCCATTCAGACACAGGAAGACCTTTTGTCTGATAACGTTATGGGATTACCCATCTTTCACAGGTTACAGCCTGAAGCTGGATGCTTTAAGTGGCTTGAGGCGATTCCTAGTTATCACTTCGTTTGGTGATTGCGTTTCTTCTAGGTTATAACAACAAGCGTTTTTGGTTAGCCCTTGTAAAAACTTCCTTTAAAAAAATAAATGCAGAAGTAAGTTTTTTGCTCTTTGTCCAGACAGATTGAAAGCTTATGTAAAATTTGTTTTTTAAATGTGAGGTATTATTGTGGAAGTGGATTTTAGAAATAGATACATTATCACTAAGACACTTGTCAAATTGATTACATTTTTGTGTTTTTTGTTTTTTATATTTCTGGTTGAACTAATGATCAGCTGTAGCATCTTCATAGTCTAGTGAATATATCACTATTTTAGGTTAGTGCTTAGATGACTAGCCTATTTTCTTTCTTAACAGAAAAGCCTGCCATTGCGCCTCCTGTGTTTGTTTTCCAAAAAGATAAAGCGCAGAAGGTACGTTGGTAAATTTGATTTTATTTTATTGTCAGCGTCAGTTCTTGTAGTTTTGCATACATTGTTTGTGGACAGTACGGTACTGTTAAAAAGCATAATTCAAAAGTTAATACTCAACCTTGCTTGATTTAATACATCTTAAAAAATGGCTGATTACTTGTGTAGGTGAACAAGACTTTTTGTACTTGTAATAGGTTGAATTCCCTTTTTATGTCTAATTAAAAAAAGTTACTGTATTCTCGTGCAGCGTTCTGCTGAGGGCTCAAGTGCAGAAGACGGTGAAGGTAAAAACACAGCTTCCCTCATATAAAATATTTATTGGGATTTTTTTAAATGTAGAATAATAAAAATATACTGCTATCGTTTTCAGATTCAGATAAAGATGAGGGAAGCTATTGCCCCCCTGTAAAACGGGAAAGGACCTCATCATTCCCACCCCCACATTCTGGTAAGGACATGTGGTAAGGACTAAGCAGGGCATTCATTTTTTCCCCCTTAGTTCTTGCTTGTGGTGTACACAAAGATTTGTATGCTGAGTGCGGTGTCCCTTTTACTTTGCAGTAACCAAGAACAATGTATTCATGCCCTCAAGTTTCTGCCAGTCTCCAACTGGGAACTCTGACTCTGAGCCAGGTGAGCCACCCAGACCACCATTTGTTTTGTTCCACTATTAAGATGCAAGTTTTAGATTCAGAAAGTTGTCATACAGTCTGTACTTAAAAGCATACAATCTCAAAGACTTAATGCAGAAAACTCAAAAGATTAAATAGAATTTAGAACCACTTTTGCTAGTTTAATGATTAAATGCAGAAGTAATCTTTGCTTTTTAAAGTCCTAGTTACTGATGCATTTTCAGTTCAGCATTGTTCATTTCCTGCCTTCCAAAAATACAAAAAGGCATATTGCTGAAATAACACTGAATTTGCTACAGGTTTCTATCTTTTTAAAATTTTTTGTGGTGCATTGTTGCACATTACAGCAACAGTTGAGTCCAACAAATTTAGCGGCAACTAACAGTGGCTTTTCTAGTCATGGCTTTGCCACAGCAGCTGTTGCTGTCTGTGGCTGACGCAACAGCTTAAGTCTTAGTATTGTGCATGGTTCATGTTAATATTTTCTGCTGCATAGACTCTGAAAACTTCTTTATTTTTTCTACAGATTTTAACATTAAATGTACTTTATTTTTGACCATTATTTTTTAAATAGCAATAAAGTTAGTTTCTCATAATGCACATACTTAATTATTAAGTTTTATTTGATGCTTATTGTGTTTTAGATGTATTGACAAATATTTGGTCTCACAGTTTTCACATTCCAGGCAAATAAAATCAAATTTTAAACTAACTTGTGACTGTCAAGTGAACGTGTGTCAATCAGGCTTAACAAGCTTACCTTGCAATATTTTAACCAATGTAATATTTTTAGGGATGTGCCGATCAGGTTTTTTCCTGCCGATACCGATACCGATCACCCATGAGGGCCGATACACCGTTACCGATCACCGATACCGATCACATTATTCTATTTTTTTTTTTTATCATGTGGAAAAAGGAACCATGAATTCATTTAAATGTTCAAAATAAAACCTCTCAACATTGCCAAAAAAA
>JAVKLF010000064.1:4593063-4613039 GCA_034783495.1 Millerichthys robustus | reverse complement strand
AGCTCATTAAAACACTTTGTCTCATTTCACACTTTGGATAAAAAAATTATATAAAGTTATTGATTCAAAAAAAGATTTCCATATTTTAAGGATTGTTTTTGACAAGAGAAGTTAGTGTTTGTATGATTGACGTAAAAAAACAACAATTTGTTGTTATTAGTTCAGAATCTTAGTTTTTATAATAAACTGGAGTTCTTGGATCGGGATTGGTTATGGGTTTGGCTTCTGAACTTCTTCACAGTTGAATCCCTTCACGCTTGGTTTAGATATTATTATGAGATTTGTTGACACGATTGCAACCACATTTTTGAGTAGTAAGATAAACAGTTTCTGGTCTGTTGCCGGTTTCTAATGATAGTTCACATCCCAGAGGGGGTGATTGTTACACAACCAGTCAGGCCTCTTGTATTTTAATCCTTTGCCACCAGTCTTGTTCACAGTGTTGGCTGCTGACACGACTCTTGAAAACAAATGATTTCTGAAAGCGAATCTTACGGAATGATTTAGTGGCAAGACAGCACTACTCTGCTTTTAATCTGCATCATGGTTTATTCACTGAAATCTGAACTTCAGCACAGATATCAGCTTCTTATTTTAGATGACATCACCTTTTTTAGAACTTCTTCATTGTTCATTTTGAAATACCTCAAAACTCAAAACAACGAAAGATGAAGCTCCACACCTCTGAAATGATATTTATTCAGCAGTCAGTATAGAGTGTTAGATAAAACATTTTTGGCACAGTTGCTTGATGATAAAAAGCTGTCCCGTTTACGTGCAGTAATCTAAATAAATATGAAAATCTATAATTTATTTCCCAAATAAATACAATATAAACTAAGTACAACGAAGATGCACTGCATCTGCACCCCTTTTTTCCTTCTCAAGAAAAATAAAACGACACAGATATATTTACAATTAGCTGGACGTCAGGCAGTTACAGTTAGTTCAAAACAAAACAGGATGACTGAGGGCGAAAAAAAGATGCTTTATGATTCATGTCAACAGCTTATGAGTCTCCCGAAAGTCTACCAGGCAACACAACACAGAGGCATGTTTGGGGCCAGTCGAAGGCTACACTGTGGGGTTATGGGTAAGAAAACCTTTTACAGATGGGTTCAAACACAACCTCGGATCCAAGCGCCTACTTCAGAGGAAAAAGAAAACATGCCACTACTTTTCACCAGAACCATTCCTCTCTTTTCCACTCCGTTTTGCAATCAGCTGAAACCGACGTGAGAATAAACTTTCACAAATTACACGCATAGAGCAGATTTACACACCTGAAATGTGAGATGAGTGATGTTTATGATGGGGACTTTGCAAAGTCATCTCCTGTAGATTTGATCTGGTGGGTTTTTGGCAATTTCTGGAGGAAAAAAAACATTCCAGATGGGGTTGATTATAAACTGGAGTTATTTAAGTAATGTTAAAACACAAAAGTGTTTCAAGACGAATAGATGAGGACATTTTCTCTTAATCTTTTAAAGGATTTGATAAATAAGCAATACAATGTAATTATTTAAGAGAGGTTCTTAACTTGAAGATCTTTTTAAAATCCTTTCAAATTCTCACCAATGCTTCTGCTCTGCATTTACATTGTTAAGAGTCAAAAATCAATAATATCCACGTATTTAAGCAGGTAAACACAACATCAAAATATGCTGAAGGAGCAACATTTTTCAAATTTAAAACTCAACATGTTTACTGGACACATTTCACATTTTGAAGTTAATCTGAGCTTTTGTCTTTCTTTTATCATAGTGACTTGGTAAACTTGGTAAGAAATGGAGAAAAGATGAGTGATGAGGTGCAGTAACAGCCACGATCGGGTCCACCGGGCTCATTGTTATGTACAGCTACCAAAAACCACGCAAACAATATGCTGCTAAACTGTTGTCACGCCATCATTTACAGTGTTACTACACAGATAGAAAAGATAAAAACTTTGTTGTTGTTTCAGCAGTCATTTTCATTTTCTTTTCATTTCACATGGAATCCAAACACAGAATTCTCTGGATCTGAGATTTACTTCCAGCAAGCGGTGACAGACGTCCAAACATTAAAGTCCGTCTGTCAGAGGAGGTTCCTGCAGAGAAGTTCTACATTTTTTTTCTCCACTGTTTTCCCTCTTGTGGACATTATAATCCATTTTTTTTGTCTTTTAACAACATCCATGTCCGAGCCTTCAGACAGAAGCTTGGAGCAGCGTGAAGAAGTGTGAAATCCATCCGTTTGGGTCATACACATCCACATTTCTTTGCCGAGATGTTTCGTAATGTGTGAAAGCCGTTGTGTTCTACAAAGAAGGAAATGCCCTCGAGTGCAGTCGGCCGGCAGCAGGGCATACTACTGACTTTCTTCCTGCGACTTTTCTTTTTAGAGTTCTTCCCAAATATTTTGCCCATGGCAAGGTCATAGTTCTGCCGGTGGGCGTCACATTTGCCACTACAGTATTGCAGTATTACTGTCTCATCGCTCTTGTGGCCAAGATCCAGCTCAGTCACAGTCAGCTCCAGCCTCCTCAGAGAGCAGGGCTTAGATTTGTGGGCTCTTTTAGTCCTTCTGGACTTGTTCTCCCTGAAGGTCTGGTCCCTCTTTCTTTTCCTTTCAATTAAAGTACCAAGCAGCTGCTGAAGCTCACCTTCCGTAAAGCTCTGGAACATCTCCGAGACTGAAAGAGGGTAGAAAAGATCAACAGAAGTGTCACTGACAAGAGCTAAAGTGACAGTTTTCCTAGTAATTTAGAGACAAGTGTCACAACATAAAATTTAGCAGAAGACATGGTTGAAGCTGATATTTTTGGCACGACAACGGAAGCCAAGAACAAACAGATGAACAAAAGTTTATTTCAACATCTAGGTGACTGCAAACTTCTCTTAATGCCAGCGGCTTAACAGAAAGCATCTGATACCACAGAACTAATTTAGTTGATGAGTTCTGGGGAACAAGCAGAAAAGAAAAAGCTACATATCTTCCACTCCGGGAGATAATAGCACTCCTATGAAGAGTCAGTGACCTGTGAGGTGTTAATTGACTGAAAGTTGTTGTAAGACATTAAAGCCTGCTCTCTAAACAACAGAGGCGGTTTCTAAGTGTTCTGTGTGAACCCTGGTAAATCTTTCCCATGACACTTTATCTCCAAACAGACATGGAAGGAAGAGTTTATCTTACAGTCTGAGAGGAGGGAGTTCACGTTGTTGCCTGTTGAGCGGACCTTCCGATGAAGACCTCCCAGCAGTTCTCTGGGTTCTCTTGAGGAAGTTCTGGATGTTAACTCTGACGAAGAGGACGGTCTTGATGAGGGATGTCTGGTTTTCAGCTTGAACTGTCTGATGGTGGTCATGTTTCTAACGAGGACGGTGGACAGGGCTGCAGCGCAGAGCACGAAGGCAAAAGTAGCACCTTTCCATAACTTCATCTTAGAACGTGGGGGAGCATTGAAACTCTGTGGAGATAAGAAGCATAAACAAATGTACAGACATCAGACCTGTTTGTTCAGATATCCCCTACTCAACATTGAAGCAATAATTCAGATCCTTTGTAGTGAGGTTCTGTGGAAAAGGTCTGAATAAATATCTCACCTGTTATAGGTCTTTGAACAACCTCAACCTTAGAGGGAATTAAGACGATTCTGCAAAAACTACATATAATCACTAACAAGAAATGATTGATAATTGTTCTGAAACATAAGATGTATTCATAAAGGAATAAATAAAATGATTGTGGTGTCATCAAATCCTCATTAGCTCTGTTTGAAGACGGATAGTTTAGGTTGCAAGTCTCTGCTGCTATTTGGTGCATCAGAAGCTCCAAAATTTAGAAACCACTGGTATGAATTTTTAAAGCAGCAGCTAGCTGTTAGGACTTCCTGTGCAGCCTGGGGCACTTCCTGTAGGAATACCAGCACATTTCCACCACACTGAGCTCATAATGGGAAATTGACGGTTACACAAAGGTTTATAAAATATTTTTTGGATGAACTAATACAAAACTTTTCTGGAGTCCTTTGATGTTTCAAAACAGCAGCAATCTTGACGGTGGAAAGTATAGGTGCAGATGGTGCTGCAGCACCTCCTGATGGTGCCAGACAACATGCACGTTCAAAGGATACTTAAATGAAAAGAAAAGTTTTAATATGAAATAAAGAACATGTTCTTAAGGCTTAAGTTCTAAAAATGTTTAGAATATTGTTTAGTTTTGTAACTAAATCAGAGCTGACATTTGTAGATCTGTGAGATTAAAAAACACAAAAATGTGGCCAAAATTGGCAAGCCCAACTAAAGCACATTCTCCCAGTTAGGACCACATTTCATTTTAGTCTATTTTTTTAAAACCAAACTGAGATGGTTCAAAGAGATATCTACAACCGACGAGATATTTATTGTTCATAACTTTTTTCACAGAACCCCACTTTTTAAAGATCAAAACTGTCCCTTTAAAGCCCAGACAGAACAATGCTGTAAATATTAATGGCTCCTGTTCTGTGTGACCCCTCCATAAATTACCCTCTCTCCAATGGGGCTTTCACTTTAGCACCAATTTACTTTTCCCCCCGACTTTTCTGTCAGCTCATCCTTCACTCTGAGTGGGTTCATGATCTGTGAGCCCGGCATCACTTGTTGACATCAGAGAATGCAGTGCGTGTTCATAGTTGTGCAGTCTTCAGGCAGGGGGAACAAAAACAAGAAGGAAAAAACCCGTCTGCCAGCCGTGATTCCAACCGACTGGATGAGTTTTATGTCGTCTCACTGCGTGACAACCTGAATGATAACATAAACTTCATTCATATTTCTTTAAAGTCTTTTTATTTTTTTTAAGAGGGTGAATACATTCCTGCCTCTACAGGAATTTCTTAACCACACCTATTTGAAAAGTAACGTACAATGAGGCCTCGGTGAACATGTCTGCCTGTACATCCCTTTCTATTAGACGGCTCCGCCCTCACAACAGGCCACAGCAGCCACAAAAACTCAATTTAGAGGATTCCTGCTTCGTGTTTTCTTTCCCCGCTGGTATTCGAGAAGCTTTTCAATCCATTGTATTTTTCATATCATGTCACCAGTGAGCAAAACATTTCCCTGGAGCCGGAAATGGTACACTGGTGAAGACTAACAACAAATCCAGGCCAGCTTTCCAAAGTGTTTTGCCAGACTAGATCCTGTAGTGTATAAGTACAGGCCTCCAGATTGTTTATAGTGAGACAAAATGTCACTTTTTGGGGTCTGGTTTATTTAATGAAGAAACTGTGGCCTGAATATGTTTTGTAATTTCTTCAAAACATACAGTAGCTTCTGTAAATTACTTAAAATAAGAGTTTGTGGAGAAAAAAACAGTGAAACGTGGAAACAGTTAGGTTTTCTCATCCAATTTATGTGTTTTAGAAAGTTAAAAATAAGAGAGAAACTGTAGGCAATTTGCAGTAACCACTGAAAGTGAGGGTTTTAGGCAAAGCTGAGCAAATACACAAACAAACCACGCGTGAGTTGCCGAGGCATAAACAGCATATAAACAGGTATGACTAGTCCTATCAGTTAAAGCCTGACTCATCACTCATAATTCTATATGGGACAATGTGGTGACGAGTTTCTACACAACAGTGTTCATTTGAAAGTCAAACATGTCATCTAACAACCTCATCTGATGGACAGTATATGCAAATCCAATGGGGATGTGACAATAGAACTGAAATTTGGTGCTGGACTTAATCAGATAGGACAACCAAATATGTCTGCTTTCACTGTGTTCCTCTTGGTTCCACACCAAACAAATCTCATGGTTCCTGTTCGAAGCGGGATAATATCTTGATATTAAAAGAGCCACTTTGTTCTGACGGATGGCCAAGAATGAGATCACTGTTTTCTTCTTCTATTCACAGGTCAAGTCTGAGAGAATTACTCACGCGTCGAGTTAGCCGCTTCACGCCGCAGCGATGCGTCAGCTTGTTAACGCAGAGGCTCATCTTGATAAAACAATTACCTCGTCAAGAAGAGATGAGGCCCCGGGCTCGTTAGTG
Organism: Millerichthys robustus; assembly: GCA_034783495.1. Lineage (NCBI taxonomy): Eukaryota > Metazoa > Chordata > Actinopteri > Cyprinodontiformes > Rivulidae > Millerichthys > Millerichthys robustus. Next base: position 4,607,023 of record JAVKLF010000064.1, on the reverse strand, counting down.
GCTGACACTGGACGAAGCCGGGTCGTCAAAGACTCATCTCGTGTGTCTGAAGACACTTTGATTGTCATAATTGCTCCACTCTGAAACACATTAGTCACATCTGCAGTCGATTGGCAGCAATAAAAGCGCCAGAGAGCATTCTGCAGTTTGTTCGGATGGTCACGGAAGATTAATCGGCTCAGACATTTAATATCTACCTTTGGCCTTGAGGACATAAATATACAGATACCGATAGGGAGAAGGGGCACCGGTGTTTTCTTAGGAGAGGAATGGAAAGACATCAGGACCAACGCTGCTTTTTTTTTTCAGCAAACAGAGATGAGCTGTAACACAGAGGATAAAGAGGAACCCCAGAGGACGGTCCAGCAGAAGGAGAACTCATTCCAAAACAGACATAAAAAAGTGCAGATGAGTTGCAAAGACAAGTCAACGGGCTCCCACACATCCTCAACATGTCTGGCCCTTTACAAAAGCATCACGGAGCGATGTGTCCCTGCACGCTTCTGCATGGAAAGACCAAGGCCGGTTTGACATTTGAAAACAAACCGAGAAAATCCTCAGATCACAAACACACACAAGGGCTCAGAGCAGAAAAGGAAAGTCTTCAGAGTGAATTTGTTTTTGTACAAAATAGGATTCAAAAATTACAGGATGTATGTAAAAACACAAAACAGCACCTGATGTTTACCGTCAGCCACATGTCATCTGCAGAGCCAGCAGCATAAAGAAGACATTTCCAGAAAGCCGACATCTTCAAAGCCAAACATGAAAGCGAACTGTTGAGAGGAAGATGGCCGGAGTCTGTCAAAGCCATCCTGAGACACTATGTATGCATCAGCGCAAGCGGCACGCAGTCACAGTCCGATCCTCAGCCATCAACAGGGCTCTTGTTTCCACTCAAAGATCTCATTATCTCAAACGACACAATAAAATTGATGTTTTCATGAAATAATTGGGTCAGCGGCTGTGGTGCTGCCAAGCCGGCAATAATGTAATTATAGCAGCATGACACCCGTACCCCCCCTCGCCCCACCCTGCCACGCCAGAGGGAGATGCTCAATAGCATGTCACAGCTTATAGAAGATGACCTAAAGAAGTGACAAAACGGGCACGAGGGCCGTCTGTGGTGAACATTTCTGAATGAAGCCAGCAGACGGGGGGGCGCTTTCTTGTCTACTTCCTTGGATCTTAACCAAAATGAAGTGACTGCAGCAGAAGAAATGAGAATGAAAAGCCTTTTTGTGCTGGAAAAAAAGCAGTTACCAACTTTCATGTCCTCCTTCTCTGTAGCATTTGTTCCTATATATATATATATATATATATATATATATATATACACACACGCACACATAATCTGTTCTGTCCCACGCTCCGTCTCACTGTGACTCACACAAGCCATAAACACACACACACAGCAATTGCGTGGTTTCACTTTTCCCAGCTTCTCTGACGCAGACGCACATAGATAAACTTTCCAGCCCTCCGGTGTTGGCCAGAATCCCTCTCCTCTTTCATGTTCCTGCAGCACCATCACCTAACCCAAGATAATCCACCTTACATAATCCTACTGCCTTTTGATATCAAGAAATCTCCCCGGGCCTGACCTTTAGTCTGTTCGGCACTTCACAGCCAGAGGCTTCTGTCTACCTGCACAACATTAGCACACGCTGTGCGCTTCAGCTCCGCTCCACCCATGTGACTCTCGCTACTCTCCACACCTCATAAATATCTGCGGTGAAAAGATAGCAGCAGCATAACAAACAGAGGGAAAGGCACCTACTGTGTTGTTCACAGGAAACAATGTGCTAATGGAGTCCCACAGAGGCCTTGTCTTGTCTTTTCCCTCCTAAGTGAGCATCAGGAGGCCTGGTGGACAGAGCTTGGAGAAGGTAATAGGGACATATTCCAAAGATCAGGGCGGGATTAGCACTAATGCCTGCCGGGTTTATCTGCAGTCACGTGGACAAACACCTGGCTGCAGTGTTGGTGGCAGAGCTCAGTCCTTGCTGTAAGTGTGTGTGTGAGTGTTAATCCATCTGACACCTCAAACTCAGGGGTTAGGCTGACACACGGAGCCCACCGGGGGAGAACAGCCTCCTCTTCCTCTAAAGCCTGCCCCGAATGTCAGAACACTGAAGGAGAAAAGGGACACGCTGCCTGACTCGGGTCTGTAGTGTTGGCACTGAGAAGGTTGCAACATAAAAAGTAGATGGTCCGTGCCAGAACTGGCTGTTCTAAATGCAGCTCTGGTCCTAATGTGACAGAAAAAACATTTAGGCTAGAATGCGCTATAATTTTGTTGGGCAGCCACATCAGTTGGCACAAGCTCTGTCACTCCAAAGGATAATTAAAACAAAGCCTGGTCCTTGTTAGCGAGAGCTGCTGCTCATTATCGAGAAAACAACATGTTTTGGTAACATTGGAAGTCCTTTTGTTTTTAAACATGCCTTTTTACAAATTCTAAACTTGATCATCGTATCATTTTAATCTACTAGGTGTGTGAGTGGCTTAAAGAGCTTTAATTTTCATGTTCAGTGGACAAATGAAGATTTATCTGGTGACTAACCACCTTGCACAGAAAATAAACTACCTAAATCTATTTGAGTGGCACTGAGGTGTGAAGCGAACTAAAACGGCTCATTTGGTGCTCGGATCTGTGGCATAAACTAAAATTCTTGCTGGAAACATAACTTCAGATGACACAGAAACAGAAGCTTGTCTCCTCTTTATTTGTGGATTGATTTGATCTGGGCTACTTTCTAAAGAAGAGTCCGTCAGCTGCTATTCTGGCTCTTAATCTGTCCACGCCAGATCCTCTTTTAGCACAACAGCATCGCCTCTAAACCCTCGTTAAACAGGTCGATGTTTCTGCCACAAAAGGTTGGTGGCCATCTGGCACACACCGAATTCCACTTTCAAATGCAGGCAAGCACAAAGTACGGACAGCAAGCTTTCATCGTCTCTGTATGCCAGAAGTTTATCTTCCTGCACTATAACATCAAGTCTAATTTAGGAGTTCATTTATATTCAGAACATAAAGAAATGAAATAATGCATATCGCCCACCTCCTCGCATGCTATCCAGTAGCACTCAGAGTATGAGCTGGGTATGACTCTCAGTCACCACCACATCCAATTTTAGATCCACGTCTGTAAATTTGCGGCGTTTTAGACACATTTGTGTTTGGTTGATTTGTTCTGGCGGCCATCTTGAGTTGGGTTGACTCTCACGAAGTGTCCGTCAAACGTTTCCGTGCCATCTGTTAGAGCTCAGAGTCTCAGCTAAGGATGACTCTCAACTACTACCACATCAAGCTTCAGCTCAGTTTCTGTAACTCTTTCTCTGTCGGTTACAGTTGGTTAGCTGTGGCGGCCATCTTGAATTGGGTTGACTGAAATGTTAATCAGTTAAATGTTCATCTAATTATTACCGTACACTTGAGAGTTTCATTACAAATCATCCAGTGGTTCATGAGATATTTTGCTAATAAAGAGACAAACAGAAAACAGACGCAGATGATTACATGATCACCTTTTCACGCTGGCAAGTCAGAATAAAACCGCTTCTCTTGTTTAGATGTGTGTTTACTAAACTATAGCAAAACATTAAAACCATCTGACAATATGAGCACCAACAGTAACTTTTATTTTACTGGGTAATCTAAATTCCTGGGATTCACGAAGACAATAGTTTGACACTTGGCATGCACGTAAACACTTTTACAAGACCATTAGTCCCCTCCACATCAGCAGCTCAGTAATTAGTCTCACAAAAGCTGCTTCAAATGTAGCTAGAAGAACACAACAAAGACTCCGAGGTGTTCCTCTGCTTATAAAGTTTACCAGACGTGATCTGGTGGCATCTGAGGGAAACAAACAAAATCCACACAGACCCCCAATTCACAATCCACAGGACCCAAAAGTTGTTTTACTGCTAATTTGGTGGTATCACATGCTCTTTGTCCACTTCTCAACTAGGTTTGAAGGCAGAGCGAGGACCTGGTGACGATCTGGTGAGAAATCAGCTGCAAAGTTAAATTTATATTTTCTATTATATTAGGAAAAAAATGTTTGGAATAAATACATCTGACAGAAAGAGAAGTGGAGGACTTCACTCTGTCGCTTCCTGACCAAATTAAACAGGTTATGAAAGTGGCTCTGTTGACCTCAGACTTAACCTTTGGGCCTCAGCGAGAAACATAATCTCTGCATATGATGTGGGCTTAATGCGAAGGGGATCATCACTCTGAAAATATAATCCAAGTGAGTTCTTACATTTCTAATAAAATTAAATCTTAATCCCCCTAATAAAACCACCAGAGGGTGCAGCACTGCTTAAAAAGAAGCCACGAGGAAAGGAAGCATAGTAATAGAATTATCTGAAAGACTGTTCGCGTCTCACTGAAACAACGCTTGGTAAAAAAAAATAATCCACAATATTTTGAAAGCAATGATGCATGAAAATGAGGGCAAACCACCACTTTGGAAGAGTGACAGAATGTTCCTTCTTGACTTGTCTGAGAGGTGAGATAAAAAATAAAAAAACAATAACAATCATTTCTCTTTTGCTTTGGCTCCAATACGGTGGTGTGTCCCTTTTATCATCAGTCCTGCAAACATTTTGTGCCAGGCTTGCAGAGCCTTGCACTGTCATGTGGCCCCAGCAAGGGCCGCTTGTTGATACAGATAAGCCAACGTGTGTTTTCTGCCACTCAGGCACTCAGGGAGGCATCTCTGTCAGCAGCAACCCAACGCCTTCCCACATAAGCTGCCAGCTTAAACTAACAACAGAAGATGCTCTGTCCTTACCGTTCGGTCGGCTAATCCAGACTTAGCTGCGTGGCGTCGTCTTCAGCTGACCTCCTCAGGCAAGTGCTGACTGGGTAAATCCATCATCATCACCATCATCATCATTGCCATCATCATCATCATCATTACAGGTGAGTAGCAAAATCAGGACTCCTGCTTTTTCCCATGAAAGCAAACTATTACAACTTCCCGCTCTGCAAGTATGGGAGGTGTCCTGACTTGATTCAAGTCCAGGATGTTTTATTCTTTAACCAGATTTACTCTTCTAAAGAATTTCTTTCAGGTGGCAAAGATCAAAATCAACATTCCTCTGAATGTAAGTCTGCCTTCTGCGGCACTCACTTTGATCCATTAAAGTAAAAGAAAAATGGAAAGATGGATGATGTCTTAAAAAGTTGGGTTCAGGGAAAAGACTTGTCCATGAAGAACAGCGTCTCCACGCAGAACTTCTGCTCTTCTGTTTTTGCAGAAGGTTTAACCTAAAACAGAAGGCGAGAGAGAGAGAAAGCAGAGCTGAGGTGCAGTGGCATGCAATAAACAGATCTCACAGATGTCCTAACTTTTATCCCATCTGTTGTGAAAACTCACTTCCCTCCCTCTTCAGAGCACTTTGTCTTCACAGAAGCAGCGCCCGATGGTTGGACAATGCACATCTCCTTACCCTCTTTTCCAGCAGCAGGTCTCTTGTTTTCAGCTCCCGGGAGGGCAACCCTGCGGGTGGAGAGGATGGGTTGGGGTGAGGAGGGAGAGCGCAGTTACTGTAAGTGAAGCGGAGCGTTTCCTCCTGATGCCTCTGCCTTGCCTTCCCCCCTAAAATTCTTGCTCCTCCTCCTCAATAGTTGTTGCTTGTGGACTGAGTCGGATTACTCCTGATATGTTAATCTTCCTGGCCCTAACTAGAGGAGTACTAAAGGATGCTTTGGCCTCAGCAAGAGCTTACATTCACCTTCTGCCACGGGCACTTGGTAATAGCCTCAAATGGGCAAATCAGTGCAGTCAGAAGGGTCTGCCGAAGCAAGTGTTTTCCAATCTTTTTAGGGGAATTAGGAGGGTTCACAATTGGTTTAAATGGAGCTAAGACAACATTAACCCCATTCAAATAGAATTAACAGAAAAGAGGTATTCCTTGATTCGATCTCCAGGTCTGATGGAGAGAAAACTATAGGGGTTTGTTGAGGATCTCACATTCTCCTCCAACACAAGCCCTCAGGTTTTAGCCCGTGAGCCTTCAAGCGGTAAATGAGGAGCAGATGGTTGCTCTTTTGCAATGTATTAGGCACTCCAGAACACAATCTAAATAAATATCTCCTTTCCCGGAGGAAATGTGTCAGGTGTGTGGGGTCAGAGATATATAAACAACGGATGACCAGTTTTAAGAAGGAGCAAACGGAGGCATGAGTCGGTCGGAGGCGAAAGGGAAGATGCACAGGTGGTGTTTGGGTGCAGAGATCTCCACTAAAACAAATTTATAGTGTTGATACAAACAAAACTGAGGCTCCAGGATCAGATTTAAAGCCAAAGAGGTAGAAATAAATAAAATATTAGGCCAGAATCCATCCCAACAGGAAACAAATATTTGCTCACAATTATCTAATTTTAACCACGACTTATTCGGACACGCTCAGAATCATGTGAACACAAATCTGCAGAGGTGCACGGAGCAGGCAGAGATTTGGCTCAACCTTTAAAAATGTAAAATTTCTATGTATTTGAGGGGTAAAAAAAGTAAAAATGCCAGGAAATTCCAAAAGCGGTTTGTCATGTTCACAAAGGTTTGTTTAAAGTTCTTCTTTTCAGCCGAGTTTGAGTATCTACAATGATTTGAAGATCAACAATGCTCTAAAAGTAATGTGGTTGTTGACAGCAGGTGCAACAGACAAATAACCAAAACTAACCTTTCTTCGACATACAGTTCATTTTTAGGCCAGGGGAGCATTTATAAAGGCATAATGACTTCCAGTTAACCGTAAGAAGTTGCGCCTTTGCGGCCTTGAAAAGAAGCACAGAAACATTTCCTGACATCAGGCCGGAACATTTCGTCTCTATACATATTGTTCACAGATGTGTAGTTTTCAGAGCCGGCTTTTGCTGTTTTTAAATTTCAACAGCTGTTAATTGCAAAATCAAGTCAAAGAAAGACAAACATTTGATCTGTACACCATAAAAACTCTCACTCCACAGCAAAGAAAACATTAGTCACCACGACACTGACATTTAAACACATAAACCAGCCCAAAAAAAGAAAGTGTGTTTCTGATCTTTATATGATTGAATTCCCCATCCAGTGGATTGAAGCTTATCCACGAGGGCGTGGAGGAGTGGAGAAACACATTTTGTTTAGGTTTGGGCAGGACTTTAAGGAAGCCCTCAATCAGTAACACTATAAACACACCATTCCAGTTGAGGTGTCATTAGGATGGCTGGAAATCAGGCAGTAACTCTGCCGCGCTGCTCGTCTTGCACAATCTGTGGCTCGACGCTTGGACCTGTTGCCAAGTGTCATGTCACTGAGTGGAAAGCTACTTTTCAGGGAACCCAGGTCTAAACAGGCATTTATGAGAAAAACGCCGGACAATGAGGACCTTTCCTGACTGTTTTATGTTGAAAGACTTGAATTTTTTTGTGTGGTGGGCTGAGAAAGTGGTAACGAGGTAACTTCGTCCTGGCTGAAGAATAATTATACCGTGCAGCAAAGTGGTTCAGACGCCACATCAGGCATAAATGTCTCACCTCGACTCAGGATAGAGTTTTTTGTTATCCATATTGTGTGTCATGTTGTAGTTTATTTGCTCTGCAACTAGACTGTTTGACATTTGCATTTAAAAAAATGTTCAAAATTCCTTTTGTGATCACAGCTAAATGCTGCCCTCATCTGTCAGTGGTTCACAACTACATGCAGCAGTGACTGAACACTCAACAGAACGCTTTTTTAAAAATAAAAATATTAAATGGCTTCTTTATTTTTAAAAACAAAGTCTTTATATATATATTTCTGCTCAGCCTTTACCATCCTTGGGGGTCTGATCACTTCCTTCTGGTATTAAACCCCTTGGTGCCATCAGGACCACTGGGGAGTCGCAGCACAGTTTGGGGTACATTCAGGTGCCTAGCATTGTTTGGGTTTAGTGTGCTGGCTTCGGATTTGCGCCTAAGTACCCACGGACTCTGAGAAGTCAGTTTGACGTGATCTCCAGAGCCCCAGCTGGTCCTGCTATACCTCTGTGTTAGTCCTCTGAATGACTGGCTGTTGCAGCTGGTGGAACTCCCGTCCTGGTCCTCAGGAACAAATGTTTTGGAGCTTCCTTCAGTAAGTTTAACAGATGAAGAAGGTTCATGTTGAACCAGAAACTTGGGGACTTCCAGTAGATTCTCCTCAGAACACGTGTCCTCCCCTCCTTGGTTTCTATGTTTCTCTTCTGATGATTCAAACTTGCTCTGCATCGTCTGCCATCCAAGAGGCACCACACACAAGCCCTTCTTGGCCACTTTTTCTTCTTCTTTAAGAACATTGAAGGTCTTTCGAACTGCCTGGAAATTATTAAACTTCACTACAGCACACACATGTTGGCTGAGTTCTTTGTGGTGTTTGGTGTAGCATTGAAGCTCTATGGGAAGTTTTTCTCCAGGCTGCAGGATCCAGATAGAGCGAACACTGCTGGGAACTGTGAACCTTTCCAGGACCTTCTGTAGGAGTGATGGATGATCGGAGCCTCCGGCTGCTTCGTCGTCTTTCCTCTGATCATCAGAGTTGTTCCAGACCAGGAGCAGCCTGCTGGTGGGGGATTCCATCAGCCACTGTGGAAGCGGCTCTTTGCGCCTGACTTTGGTGCATTCCTCGTTCACCTCCAGAAGGTCTGAGCAGTCGGCAGCTGCCAGAGTCATGTACCAGTTTGAGGTCAGCTTCTTTATCTGCAGCAAACATGGGCACACACAGCTCTGTTCAGCATGCTTATTTGTTTTTTTCTATTCAAATAGCTGCACAAAGAGCACACAAAAGCTGTAAGAGACTATGTTTACCTTTTTCAAACAGGTGAGAAGCTTTAGGCTGACGTAACCCTGCTTGTTCTTCTGAATGTGCTTCAGCAGGAAGCCGTCCTCTGCTAGGTAAGTGTCAGAGAACATCTCCTCCAGGTGGGTCTTAATCTTCAGGAGGAGCAACTCACCTTCACACTCTTCTTCATTTTGAGTAGACTCTGCAGCTTTTCTACAAAAACATGAGCCAGCATCATGATACACTTAGAGGCCAGCAGTGTTGGCTAGTCAGGCACATGTTTTTAATTTCCTTACCTCCTCAGATCCCTCATGATGGGGTCACACAGGATAAAAGCTGGGCTGCTCAGGTTGGCTATTTCAAAGCAAAGTAAAAAGGCTTTTTCAGGCAACTACCAGCACAGGATAAAGTCACTAGAAGAATGGAGGAAAACAATGCACATTCATACAAACACAAAGATGTCACTTGTTTTTCTGTATCCAAAACAACATTTTGTAAAATGCCATAGATAAAATTCCTTCCATACAATGAAGCTTCCACAAACAAGAAGAACTTGTAGTCAGAACCATTTGCTCGGCTGTAAATGAGCTCCATGCAACCCTGCTATTAGTTTTTAAAAGCAGAATATTATTGGAGATAAAACTAAGCTGCAATCTGCCCAGCAGAGATAACGGCAGCGTGTCAACACAGAGGAGCTGTGACACTATTGTAGGTGTGAATTTCTGCAATGCAGTTTGGAGCCAAGTGCACAATCAAATCGGAAACATGACACTGCTCAACTCCAACACGCTTTATGAATATTACAGAGCGGCATTTAGGTGTGAAACTGCAACAAAATCAATTCCTTAAATCCAGCTTTACATTCTCCCCATGCTCCGACGTCTTCAGATAATTCGTCCCAGTCAGCAGGTCGACGCCGCCACGCGCTGACAGCAACAAATCCATCACTTACACCAGATGGTTTTCTTTTTGTTTTGGTCACTCTGTTCTATATGGAGGATACAGATATAATCTGCTACAGATTCAGGCCATCCTCGCGCTGGAACATATTGTTTAGGTTTCTGTTAGGAAAGACATTTTAGATTTGGAGTTTTAAAACTCAAAACTGTCTCCATCAGAACTACGTCCATTAAAGTTTGGACACGTTTACGTGATGGTGATGTTGTCATGGTAACACCAACTCATTCCTTCTGATCCTCTTTAGGATGTAGACTGCGTTCAGTAACTCCATTCCACATTGTTAACCTGGCTCTGTGTTGGTTTTTTGGTGCCAAATTATCTCTTGAACCACTTGACAGATTTTGAGGAAACTTGCAGGAATTAATAACTGAACCTGTGTCTACAACTGATTTAGTTTGGAAGTCAACCAGACTCAAGATTGCCACCACAGCCAACTGATGTTAAAAACCACAAAATGACTTTATCTCAGTTAATTTGACAGAGACAGACCTAACAGTTTCACAACACATACTCTGTTATTATTAACTCTGTTACTTTACAACACAAACTGATCTTAGTCTAAAACTCTGGCATGAATGGTGACGGGCGAAGAGTTTGATAGTAACCCTTTAAACATTTAGGGTTTTCAATCTTTTGATCTGTTCATTCATCATTTCTTTAACCCAAACTTTGTTCGGACCTTTTAACTTTGTTGATACATCAAAGTCATTTTAAGATGATAAAAATGTGTCCATTGCATTCTGGATTTGTTTGTGAACAAAAAAATCCATAACTATGTGATAAATTCTATGTAGAGATAATCTGAATAAATACCATATTTAGAAACAACAACATAAACGTCACCACGGCAACTGAGAAACTTCCATCTGCTGTCGACAGTTTTAAACTGAAGTTGACGGCATTTTTTTGTTGATTTGTTTTGAATGATTTCAAACTAGAAGAAACTAGAACTCAGTTATTTGAGAAACAAAACAAGCTTGTGTTTTTGGAAACCTTTAGGGTTTTTTAGATTTCTTTTTCTGTTTTTTTTAAAAGTCTTTTTTCATTTTAAAACATTCATTTTCAACAAAACCAATTGTTAGTGTTTTTTAACGTTTCCATGGTAACTGAAGCAAACAATTCAAACATCAGATTCGGATTTCCATCCAGTTTGCATTGGTGCATGGAAATAAATAAAGTTTTTTTCCAGAAGAGTCTCACCACGTCAGAGCGGTGACGAGAAAACAGACAAAAACACAAATTAGGCCGTCTCTAATGTGCAATTAAACCAGACATATTCTCCCAGAAATGACTGACCCGTAACTATGGCAACAGAGCAAACTCTGCTCTGCTGCAGACTGTGAGATCTAGTTGATGTAGTTGAAAGATCCAGAAAAAGTTGCTAAAAGGGTTCGTGTTAAGAGGGTTTTGTTTACTTGGCAAAAAAGTGGATTTCTCTGAAAGGAGACGTTTTTTTTCCTTCTTGTCAAAAACGGGATGGAACAGATTTTTCTCCGAATTCCTTCCTATATGACTGCAACACTTTCAAAATCAGTAGCAGCAGCTTTTATAAGCAAGACATTAAATGACATTTTGTTTAATCTAAAAGCCAAAAAAGCATTTATGTGATGATAAGAGAGGGAATTTATCGCTAATAACTGTGTAAAGAACCCAATTAGATACAAAACAAAGCATCACAAGCCAGACCTTCATACAAAACCCAAATATTTAACTTTATTAACATCGAAGTTTTTTTCTTTTTCATCACCAGATGATTTCTGAAGTTCCAGTTCATTATCAACAAATAGAAAACAGACTGTGTGTACAACAGATTGAACCCCTACAGCACTAAGCATTCACAAGGTAAAAATGAACATATTTTGTTTTTTGCCGGTGTTTCAAGTCCCCCTTCCACCTCTCCCCCATCTTTCCTTTCTCCCACCGGCGGCGGCGGCGGCGGCGGCGATCGGACGCGGCCATCCTGCCGTCGGTGTGGTGGAGGGTGTGTGTGCTTTCCCAGTGAAGAGTTGTTCGTTTTGATGGATGGGTTGGTGGTGGGGATTAAGGAGAAGAGGGGGGGTTGTGCTGTTTTTTCATGTGGAACACCAGCTGTTGAAGTTACTATGATATTACAGTAGATACAACGGTGTCTCCATTAATACACACTCTAGGACAGCAGGCTCTCTGCAGTGTCTCTAGGTAGATCAGCAGAATTAATCCTTTTTAACAATATATTTTTGAAGCTGTGAATATATTTATGTGTAATCATACATATATATAATCAGTCATAATTATATATATATTTATAGTTCTATTTCTGTATAAAATAGCATCAGGTTGGAGTCCGAAGGCCGGAGTCTCTGTCCCTCTGGTTAGGAATGGTTGATTCTGTACAGGTACCGACATGGATGGCTCTACTCCTCAGCCCAGGTCCGCTTGGTCCCACTCCAGCAAAGCGAGCAGACTAACTGCGAGCGAGGAGATGGGAGGGACTCAAAGAGCATCTTTATTCAGAGATGGGGAAGTTTGATTGAATTTTTTTTGTGTTGCCTACCCTTTGGGTATAAAAGTCTGTTTTATTCAGGTAGGTTCTCCGCTGTGGAGCAATGAAGGCCTCAATACCATAGGCTTCTGATGGAAAACAAAACCACAAAAGAAAAACAACAAAAAAATAAACCATAGAAATAATGTGCTTTCCATTTCTGTGCACGTTTTGTTGGGTAATTCACTTGTGTTTTCAGCTATCTACTGTGATTACAGAGGGACGACTACAAGTCTGTAAAATCAATTTCCTCAAAGCTGATTTTCTTTTAAAATTCGGCAACGGCAAGTGAAAAGGCAATTCGAGTTACTGAACTGACTACGACCATATAGAACATAAATCGAATTTAAAAAAACAAAACAAAAAGAAACGGACAGCAGCTCAGAGAACAGTGGTCCTCTTGTATTAATATATAGGAACATGTTAAAAACACATGTCCTGTGTGCTAAAGTATCCTAAAAATGATTATGAAAATAATGCATGCTCCAGAGTCTGAGCCGTTTAAGACAAAGAACATGTCTGATATTACAATGATTATTAAAAGCAACATAAAAAGTATACTAAACAATAACCTTTAACAAAGTAAATTGTGATATTGACAATAGAATTATTACCAATAATAACAAAAGAGTAAAACAGAGAGGATGCTCTCTTTGTGCTACCAGTAGCCTTTGACAATCAGGGAGGTTGGGTTTCGACGGAGCAGAGAGGCGAGCTGCCGGTCTGCGCTGTCGGATCTGTACAAGAGCTGCTGTGTTTGTCGTAGTCTCTGTAGTGTTTCTGTTGTTAAAGCAAAATCTCAGGTGGATGGTTAACTCGGAATATATCTCTGTGATTGGTTAAAAAACTTAGACGGGTCGGCAAACTCGTCCCTTTCTTCGCCCCTCTGGTAGCTGCAGGACGGTTTGAGTTTTAAGGGGTCAAGTGAGTGGATGGCGGCTGAAATGGGACACTTGGCACACTCCTGAGAGGTCTGACCGGGGGAAGCTGCTTCAGTAGGAGTGGTTACGTTGCATAGTGGTCGAAGCTCCCCAGGTACTCCAGTGCTGCCCTGTAGCACAGCTGGTACTGGTCCTGAAGAGAAGACAAAATCAGTCGGAAGCTGTTCATCTTTTAAAAATGATGCTGAATCAGCATTCACACTGAGTTCTACAGAAATGCATTAAGATTTCTTTATATTCTTTAGACATGTTGTTTTGTCTGAAGTCTGATTCAGAATCTGATTAGAACAGCACTTCATTTGTGGTAATAGCTTTCAATTTTAAAACTCAAAATCTGCCTGCTACATAATGTATTCATCATGTGTTTGACAAAAATCTGAGATAAAACCAGTTTGTTGTGGCATTTCTGATGAAACACTCTGACCTTCTATTACAGAGGGATTTGTTGTTAAATCTTGTTTTTGTTGAGCCCTCCTAAGAAGCGAACACTTAGGACAACACCAGTCTTAAATAAAATTACTGCCATTAAAAACAGCATCGTGTCTGTGATGGGTTTAAAGTCTGGGTGTGTTGCCGGTACCTCAGTCTGCACCATGGCGGGCCGCTGGGTGCGGAGCGTCTTCACCGTCTGGAAGATGTCGACCACACCTTCGTACCTCATCCTCTCCAGCACGATGCTGAGAGTGATGAAGACTCCAGTCCTGCCTACCCCGGCACTGTGGGATTAAACACACACACA
>JAVKLF010000064.1:4554091-4569685 GCA_034783495.1 Millerichthys robustus | reverse complement strand
TTTGCTTAAAAGACAGTTTTTCCATTGATCAAATTAACATATTTGGGATAAATGGCACAATGAGCAGGGCATGTGGCATTCAAACAGCTACAGCAGCTACAAACCACAAATAAACAGAAAAGATCAACAAATATCACAACTAAACAGAGAAATCCATCAAAAGACTGAGGAAGACATTCTTCACACAACTGCCCTGAAAAGCTTGTGCAGAGTTTGGCTGAATGAAAAAAATCTTGAAACTAACATTTGGAATCAGTATTGAAGCTTCAAGTTTTTCTTTTAGATATTTATCTTCAGTTATAAAGAAAGAAAAATGTTCATGTGCATTTTTATTCTAAAAAACACATTGATTACAGTAATTGTATCCAAACAGATTTTCACACAAACTTAACACAATTTAACTATATCCCACATACTGTATGTTCCAATATTAACCATAAAACAGACCAATTTGAATATGTGGAGGCTGAAGCCAGAGTTTGGTTTGGGGCCTTTCAATCATTCTTTAGCAGTACAACCAAACTCTCAAAATGTATAAGTTAAGAAATGTATCTAATCTAAGATGTGCCTTGGTTTTTATTCGGAATGATCTGGATCTGAAACAGAATGGCTCAGATTAGGGTCACTTCTGGATTATTAGGTTCCAAACTAGCTGGCATACAGCACTGGTGTAGTTTGTTGGTGGCCCAAATCTTCCAAACAAGAGTGGGTTACACACCTTCCAAATAAACCTGTCACACATGATTCGGGTGTGGCCTACAATAAACTTACTACCTTGGAAACCTCTGGATACCGTGTTTCAGTGATATACGAAAAAATCCTGGATCATCTTTACCATCAGTTATAATTTTACATGAGTATTGTTTAAGAAACAGAGCAAACTTTAAAATAAACTTTACAATAATGAATAAATGATTGTTAGACTGTATGTTACCTGGAGTTTGATAGTTGAGTCTTCTCATCTCCACAGGATCGGAAGAGTTGGCTAACAAAGAGTCTTTCACTCCACCTGAGTGTTCATCTTTTGGTAAGGGCGATGCTCGCTTTCTGAGGTGGCAGAAACACACAGCAATGCAATAATTACATCACACTCAAGACTGTCTAATGCTTAATACAAGAGCTCTAACTTAGTAGCAGGTTCTGCAAGAAAACTGAGAGTAGAAATGACAGGATGATTTATGATGACATCAATTATTACTCTCTGTGCACACACTTCGACTCATTCTCACACTTGATGAGGTTGATAGCACATTTAATGGCTCTCAAAACGTGTTCTAAAGACCTGAAATCCAAGAGACAGGACGTATGAGGATCTTTCCCCCATTAATTTGAGAAAAACTTGAATTCAATGTGTTTGAAGAAATACTATAATTTTGCTGGAGTGGGCTAGGTTGGGTTTGTTGCTGGATAGGTGACAGCTGTTGTGTGGGGAACACGAGTATGTGTTTGGAAAGATTTAACTGCGTGTTTCTCTCTACTGCTGTGTATGTGTGTGCTAACAACACATTGTGTTTACTGGCTTTCCAGATTGAGAGGAAAACAGGCGGCTGCTGTAATTAGCTCATCAGCTGGGTGGCACAACACTGGATAATTAGAGCAGTTCTGCAGCACCTGTGCTGCCAGGCCTGGCCTAGCTGAGTCTAGCATAGCACAGAACAGAACAGCACAGCTTGGACTGGCTTAGCTCAACCAACCATAGGTTCGTCCATCAGGGGGAGGAAGTAGCCGCAGACACGGCCTGCCTGTGTTCAGACAGTGAGCATCTGTTAACACACACAAACAGACACACAGATGCACACACATACTCTCACACATACAGCTGCAAACTCACGAACCTCCTGACAGCAAATGGAAATGGGCAGAAAGAAGCATCAGGGCGCCCTGTGGAAATTTCACATCTCATTGCACTCCATTTGCAAGTGGCGAGCACGGTTTTAAGAAGGAGCAGGGCCTTCTGTCGAGGCATGTCGTGGTGAGAATACACAAAGCCAGTGGTGCACATGCAGCCGTAACCTGGTCCACCCTTAGCTGCTGGAACCAGGGCCTGACCGCCACCTGTTATCTTATGCTGCAGGGGCTTAAGTTAATATGAGCGGCATGACGGCTAATCTTTGACAAGCATCTCTTCCTCTCTAACCGAGAGCTGAGCCAGACCGTGTCAAGTTTTCCCAGAGATTACTACTGGTCTGGGTTGGGCTGAGGGAGGGGTTAGGAGTTTGGCATCTGTGATCTGTTCTCTACACGTCTCATGTATCCCTCAACCCAATCAGATGGCAATCTACATGCCGCTTTAGCGCTGGCCTAAAGTACACATGGCAGAAAACCCTGTGGGCTTATTAATCTCCAGCTCTAAATGAGGGTGAAGACGTGTTAGAAAAAACACACACACACACACTCATATTTAGTGTATGTGTTTGTGTGAAGTAAAGGTTGTCGTTAATGAGGGTAGAACAGGGCCCTTTGTTAAAACTCCTGCCATGAGGAGGCAGAGAAAGAAAAAAAAATAGGCTAAAAGTGAAGGCATGAGTCTCGGTGGAAAATGTCAGCTTAAAAAGATGAGAACATGTCTTTTTGAGCAGTTTCCCTGGCTGGCATTTACTTCACAATAGCCCTTTCAGCAGCAGGGGCATATTAAGATAGGGCCAATCGTGAAGGGACGCACTGTCACTTGCTGGATAATGAAACACAGCATGGATACAACCCATGGTAGATAGGACAATCTGAGAAGGAACACTGGTACCAGATGTGGAACATGCATTGGAACATGGACGTGACCCGGGAGTTCTTCTGACCTCAGTCACTAAGGGCTACAGAGTCTGCTGTCTCTCCTGTCTTGATTGCTTTGTCCAAATTAGCATGGGCATTTCTTAATCATATTTGAAGGTTTTGTTTGCTTTTTTTAAAGCAGAGAGGTAGCCAACGCTGCAACCCCCGTGAGCACATGGACATTATTAACACAACACGAATGAGATGGATACATGAAGTTAGAATCAATGTTACCCACCTTTCTTGTTTGCTGCATTCATTTGGGACAAAAAAGATAGAAGGGGGAGGAGTTAATGTGTACTTCCTACCATTAACATTTCCTAATTTTGCATACATTTTGTTCCAACCCTTTGCCATCTACCGAACATTAAAAATCTCATCCAAAAAGTTGTAAGCACATAAGGACAAAAAACATTCAAACAATTGCCAGAGGCTTTTGAGAACAGTTTCATCATTATTTGCTGCTGGTGCTGGCCTTGGTGACTCTGTAGGTAGTAATAGCAACCAGAGCTACTTTGTGATTATTTCTATGCACATTTACTGCCAGTACACAGTGAAAAGGGCACACAGCCTCCTCCCTACAGTCCCTCCTGTCAATCTGTATCTACACAGAGAAAGGACTTTCAGACAGAGGATGTGCTACTCAGCAGTGAGCTGTCTCAAGGCCTATTATTAACCAGCAGCTTTTTAAGTCCACTGGAGACAGCAGCTGCACAATCTGTGGATGGCAGGTTGGAGAACAGGTACGATGTGGAATGCAGAATCTGTAATGGAGCTGCCAGGACAAGATAGAATGTGGGACTTAATCAGGGCGAAGTAAAGATGAGTAAATTATGGTTTGCAGGTAATAGATTTTTGTTGCAATGTTATCTTTAAAATGTCCAAATCACATTAGCATTATAATTATGTTCCTTTGCTGAAAGATGCTACACTGGTAGGGATTTATGACTTCTGCAGTGTGGAAAATGCAGACAGAATCACAGAATTTACCAAACAAAATAGAATACAATAAAAAACACGGAATCTCACAAAATTTGCTCATTTGGCCAAGTTTCTGAGGTATATTGGCTACTGCCACTCCCTGTAGCTGCCGTTACCTAGTTACACACACGAGGAGTGAGCTCTCCCTCTCCACACAGACAGGAAGAAAAGAAAAAAGTCAGCTGTGGTGAATATGAGGCTCGCTGAATCACCAATGTTCTCAGAAAATATGAAGCTTAGTGTAAAGTTTAGGGCAGAACAATACCCCAACAATTTTAACTTTTTAAAAATCATATAACTGTTATACCTAGAAGAATAAGGATATATTTTTAACAACCATAGATAACTACGCATCATCAAATTAAGATCTGATCATGTAACTGTTTTACTCCAAACAGTACAATTCCTTGTTTGTCTGTACCTCCACAGCATTTTGTTGGTCTGTTTGTAATCACGGCATACTGTGCAGAGCCCGCTCAAGTGCTTTAAGGAGATATTGACTGAGCTTTTAGCTAAGCCCTCTGCTGCAGCCTTCTGTTTCTGATTTAAAATGACCAACAGTGTTGCCGAAACACATTTTTCACTCCTATCTAAGAGCATTTGACAGCCAAGCTGTGATTTTATTAGAGCGGCTATGTCAGCTGCCAATTCTTCTGACACTTCACATAGTATTGTTGACAACAGCCAACTGGGCCAGAATCTTTTGTCTGAGATACAAATCAATTCTTTTCCCATCACGCTGTACAGGGCTGATAGTGGTAAAAAAATGCTGAGCCTGAATGTTTTTCTGCCCCCCCTACACACACACCCTTACAATCCTACCTTTCATCTGCATATGCATTGATAATATGAGCATTATACTGTTACTTTATTCCCAATGACCTGTTTTCAATGCTATAATATAGCTTCACCTTCACATAAAAAAACAATGTGAGAGTTTTGGAGAAAATAACCCAAAAGTTAAACAAAGACACACCCTTGCTACAGTTTAGTTCAGATAAATATACCTCTTTAGTGTTAGTAGTGTTTAATTCCAAGAACTGTCTCATTTTCTCCCGGTACACATGCACCTCTTGGTCGATGCTGTTGTTCGGGTCCCTGTTATAAAAGTCATCAGATGTCTCTGTTTGCCCCCTCCTCTCTCTGCTCCTCCCTTCTCCCCCACTCCACCTGTCTGCTCCTGTCCAGCTAACTTTAGCATTTACCAAGCGTTGCTGCACCTCGTCTCTCTTTCAGCTGGCGGAGGAATCTGTAAACATTCTTCTGCAGGTTCATCTTCTCTGACAGATGATTTAAAAAAATTGTCAACTTCGATATATATTTCAAACTTGTTCTAATATATATATTCATTTATTTTGAACACTGTTTCAACTTCTGCAGGATCTGAATCAGAGTTTTTCAGATATCCAAGTCCCGCTCCCATTCCATTTATGATGGCTAGTAGGCCTGTCTGGTGTGTTTAAAGAGAAATCTGCCCCTCTGTTAGATCCAGAGAAATGTTTTATCAAATCTCTGGACAAAC
This sequence comes from Millerichthys robustus, assembly GCA_034783495.1. Taxonomy (NCBI): domain Eukaryota; kingdom Metazoa; phylum Chordata; class Actinopteri; order Cyprinodontiformes; family Rivulidae; genus Millerichthys; species Millerichthys robustus. Next base: position 4,564,416 of record JAVKLF010000064.1, on the reverse strand, counting down.
TTCATGTTTTTCTTTCCCGCAGCTACGCTATGCAAAAGATCTGGCACAGTGCTGGAGTGCTATCAGCCCTGCACAGTATACTGTGGTAAGGAAACTGGGTGTTATTGTTTGGATTGTGACGAGCCTGCTGCAAGTGTCTCATTACCATTCCTGATGCAACCAGGAGTAACTTACACTCACCAGTGCAACTGCAGTTTAACCTCAAGCATAAACATAAGCAGCGAGTCTTACTTTTTAAAGAGAAGGATGGCGATCACAATGATGATGATGACGATCACTGCCAATACTGGCCCCATGACCCACAACATTTCAGGATGATCTATAACCGGTTCCGGCGTTGCTGGGATCCGAATCGGGTCTGAGTAGGGACTGGCTGAAAAAATCATCTGTAAAAGAAAACAGAAAAGGGAAAAAAATATGCCTCATGAGAGTTGAGTTTCTTCAGACCAAAAACAAACAACACATGCACAGTTTTCCCTTTATAACCTAATGTAGTCTTTGTTCCCAAATGAGTTTGTTTTATCAAGTCAGACACTTAGGACAGAAAGAGTGACATAAATGTATTATACAGCTCCTTCTGTAGCTAAAATAATTGTATGTGCTTATTTCCCATTAAAGAATTAATGGAAACGTAGATGGCCGATGACGGAGCGAGCGTGAGAAAAGAAAAAAGTATGAGAGGTAAAGACAGAATGGCATGGATAAGCGTGCATGTCCCTTGGTTTGCTGAGATAAATGGGGGCACAGACGAGGACTCATCTCTTCTTCATTAGTGTTCACACCGTGACGGAGGAGGAGGGGAAGAGAGAGGTGACGGTAAGGGTGCGTTTCCACCTTGGTTGTAAATGAGACATCTTCCCACTTATCGTCTCTAAATGACGGAGGGGAGGGCTGGAGCGGTGGTATGTAGGTGTGTGAGAGTGTTTTTTTTTTTTTAGAGGAATGAGTTGACTAAGCAAAGCAGGATGATGTTTAAAAAAGAGTCGCAAAAAGGGATAGAATAACTGAGGAGAGCTAGCTGACAGATGAGAAAGAGGGAGGTGTGCGTCATCTGTCATTAGAGCTCAGCATGCCTCTCATTGAATGTTGATAGGATATGCAGGTAGGGGAAGGGAGTGGGATGTGCGGAAGGGTATGGGTGACAGATCGCAGACCTCGAAGGGAATTGGGCTCCCAGCATGCAGCAGAAGTGGTGGGGCAGCAGGCAGCAGTAATCCGCATCATTAGCTGCACAGCAGCCCGCTCTTTGGCACACAGGCAGATATTAATTGGAAAGATAAGCTAAGATGAGCTCAAAGAGTCCTGCGCTCTGTCATATGGTGCTGGTATCTCCTATATTCTTGGGCAACTGCCGGAAAAATTTACATTATGGGTGTGTGCGTGTTACAGCATGTCTCAATCGTGTACGTGCAAACCAGCGTGCACTGATATTAGGCACAGACGCAAGATAACTCAAGCAGGAAAGTGAAAAGATTCACATTTTCATATAACAGCGGTAGCTTGCAGCAGCGTTTTTCATTTATCTTCTCCTCTTGCACATACAAACACACACTGTGAGATGAGTTTGCTGTGCTTTTGGGAGGAACCTATTATCTAAGAGCAAAGAGAAGCAGCACTGCAAAGAAACACTGCTAGTGTGATGACACCGTGAGGCTTCCTGTTCTTTCTGGAGGGCCCAAAACAGGCTTAGGGACATAGCCCTGCAGGGAATCCTGGGAAAATGTTCCCTTTTTTGCCAAAGTAACAAATAACTGCAGCTGTTCTTTCAGAGACGGATAAGAGAGGAAGAGCAGGCAGAGGTCTGAACAAAAAGAGAGGGTTTTTTGTCTGTTGGTCACAGCGATGTAGTGGGATCATCCATTTGAACGGCCCTAATATCTGATAAAAGCTCAGTCACGCAGCTAATAATGCTTCTGCCCTTGCAAAGCAGTATCACAAAGAGGTAGTGGTGCTGTGAAGGAATGTGTGAGTTTGAGAGTGACTCAAACAGCGAGAGACAGTAGTAGATCTCTTACAATTTGAATTATTGTGTCTTTCTGTGTGTACCTTTGGACAGGAGCGGGTCATGAGAGGTTCACTTTCGTTATGTGCAATCCCTACGCTTTTAAGTATGGATGACCACAGTAGATAACTTTCAGGTATTAAGCTTTGTATTTTTGACCCCTGTTGAACAGCACTTCTGAGATCTGAAATACCTCTGCAGCAAAATGAAAATTCAATGCATATGTTCGCGCTAAGGCTGAAGATTTTCTGACTGTAGTTTAAGTTTCATCAGCTAGGAAAATACTGACCTTTAAGAAATAATTACAGTAAGGTGTTCACATCGTGTGTGCCTGAAAAAATGTACTTGTGATGTTGGATGATCTGATTTTGTTCATGTGCACCAGTTTAAAAAGGCCTTGATTATGACAAGCCTTATTAAATATACACTTTGACATGAAAAATTCACACTATTTTTATACTCGTAATTTGTTACACTAGCAGATCTTTATCTTGCAATTGTACAGTTGTAGATTTATTTTACATATGTGTGGAATTCATGGAAACTGGTCTTATTTGTGCCTCAATTACAGCCTATAATTGCTATCAGTGCAACAACTGATATAATCACAAGCTGTAAACCATATTTTTTTTTATCATACCAGTATCTGTTGATCTTGAACGCCAACAGTCAATAAAGCTTCTTTAAGTGTTAAAACTTGCGAATAGTAGAAGTAGTATTAATCCATTTTATTGTATCAGTCTCATTTAATCTTTTTTTCAGATTATCTGCAATTCAGAACTCATTTTCAGCATATTTAGCTAAGTGTTATTCTCTATCGATAAAAGGAGTCGCAGAGCTGTTTAAAAGTTTTGAGCACTGAACCTAAACAGATTTTATGAGACTATCAAAATGCAGAAAATAAATTAGATATTAGACAGAGATTAAAAGTTAAAAGTTCTGGTAAACCGTGGTGAGAGGAGACAGCAAAGAGTATAAGTATAAGTTTAAGACAATTCAACTCTGAATGAATGACTGCAAGAAGCATCTAGTTATTTCTGTATGTATGTATCAGTTAAAGTGAGCATACGTATGTGGAAGATCAGTTTTTCAAAACCTTTTGTCAAAGTCCTCTGAGCCTCTACAAGTGAATCTGTTTGTCTAGGTTGCAGCCTCTGAGTGTGTGCGTGCTTGTATGACTCCAAGTGTTTGTCTGAGACACAATATGTGAACACAAGAGGGAGTGGGCGATGAGAGATGACTGAGGAGGAGACAGAGAGGAAGAGATTGTGGCAGAGGTGTCATGGTAGCAGCAGATATCCAGAGTGCTATCTAGGGCTGTGGGCTACGCAGCTTCTTCAGTCAGCCACTGCTCTGCCATCCCCTGAACACAGGATCTGCTATGTGCAGCGCAGGCACGCTTGTTTCATTTCATCGCTGACCTAGCTATCTCCCCAACTCTCCAAAAATGGCTTAAATAAGCCGCAGGGCGTGCGCCAGACAAACAAACACGCAGAGACGCCTGTTATGTATCTGCAGCTCACTCTGCCTCCCCAGGGAGGCTGAGGAGCCCACACGTTCCTCCATGCTGCACGGCAAAGTGAAAGCCAGAGAGGGAGGGTGAGGACAGACAGACAGACCAAAAAGTATGAGGTACAAAAAGTAAGGGAGATAGTCTGTCTTTATCTATGAGAACCAGAAATGTGCTGTCTAGTCTGATGAATCCTGTGTGATGACCTCTCTCTTTTGTCCTGAATTTTACTCTTTATGCTCTTTTCTACACTTACTTTTGCCCTCTGATGTCCCTTTCACCATTCAGGACCAGAAACTGCACTTAGTCATGCTCTCAAGTCGTCTGAATACCAAACCCCCATTTGAAGAACTTGTTATAAAGCAGTTGAAGGAACATGTAGAATTGCAGTCTTTTTATTTTTTAACCAAAAGACACTCAGAATCAAGCACATATTCAACCGCCTTTTAATTTTAGGAAGATGCAGGATTTTTAAAGTGAACTTGTTAACCTTGAGTTTTAGGTAAATGATAGCCTAATAATTGTTTTTATTTGTGTATACCAATTTCTATTCAAAGTACAGTACTTTCATTTTGTAACAGCTTGTCTTTATTGTTTTATAACAGTGACATTTTTAAAGCTGCTTATCATTTTATTGATCTTTGAATCTGTTAATGACCATCAAAGACCAATATCAGAATTTAACACTAACTATATGTCAATCAGCTAAAACTTTTTAAACTGCACAATCTTTGAAATGTTGCAAGAGGGTGTGTCCTGTTGAGAAATGTCACTGCTGTTGCTGTAAGAACTTAGGAAAAAAAAGAGTTTTCCATCTTCATTATCATATTATGATTGATCAGTGAATGCCTTTGTATGATAAATTGGACACTCGCTTGTAATTCTCTGTTCCTTTGTGCTTCTTTCTTATAAAAAACTATATCATAAATAAATAAAAAGAATCCAGATAACTGCAGGCATCGCTGGAGGAAGGCTCCTCTGTAGTTGATGTGACACAGCACAGCTGAACATTCGTGGAGTACATCTGTGCTATCCCTGAAAAGTTGGACTCGAGTATGCTTTGTAAGCCACAAAAAGAAAACCCCATCTTGTTTTCATAATTCCCTCTTGATACTGTTTGTCAAAGCCTTTCAAATTCGAAAAGAAGCTAGTCTTCAATGTTATGGATGTTTTGAGCCTAGAGCAACAGAATTATTGCTACAAAGCAAATTCTTCATGCAAGTGAGAAGAATATAAATGCCTGGATGGAACTTCAAGCAGCCAAATGTGGTGAACACATCTGATCACAACGTTCTGGTTTTTTTTTGGTTTGCCAAAAACACCTTTCTCTTATCACAAAAAAAGGCACATATTAACACAATCTCCTTCTCTGCGACAGGTTCACTCTGTCTCATCTAAGCTTCACAGGCTGGAATGGACACAAGCAAAAAAAAAAACCCGTCTTTCTCACTCTCCAACACAATCCCTCCACCCTGCTTCACATCACAGAGTATTGCATGCTACCTCCCTCCCTCACTTTCTTTTTGCATTAAATGATACTGTTTATACACACCCAGCATCTATCATCCCATTTCACACTTCCCCCGGCTTGTTTATGTGCCGTGGGTGCTGGGGAGACATGAAGGCACATTCTCTTTTCCTTTCTTTCTCTTATTCCCCTTTTGCCACCCTTCCGTCTCTTCTACCCTTCAACCGCTGGCGGCTGCTTGTGGCCATTGATATACGAGGGCTTATTAAACCCTGGCGGTCTTGTTTGATCTACACTAAGGGAGTTTGGGTTGGTGGTGAGGAAGGCTAGTAAAGACACAAGTCATTTATTCCAGTACTTGTTGTTTTATTCTCCTGGGTCTGGTGAAGCTCCTGCTTGCAGCAGCTTCTGCCAACTGCTCAGTGCTGCTTTACAATTTACCTTCTGCACCAGCATGTTTAGTAATAAATGTTTGCAAGTACCGTGTGGAGGGTGACAAAATACAAACGCTGCTGTGGTGTCTGAGTTACCCAAAGAGTGCAGTTATGGGATTTATGCGGCAATCAATGACAGCCTACCAAATTATTTGGTGTGTTAATGCCACAAATAAGAAAACATGTTGGGAGAAAAAGGAAGGTGTTTCAGTTTGCAACATTATTCAAAATGTGTGCATGACAATTTATTTACCCGGAGACAAGGTTTCAAGAGATTTTGTGTGAAAACACAACGCTACAGTTCTATAAAAGGTCATGCAGTAAAAACAAAAAAAATATTAAGTTCTTAATGCAAACATTAACCAAACCTCTAATGTTAACCCAGCTAATAATCATCTAAATTATATTCCATTTCTCAGTTTGAGCTGTAGCCACACTTGGATACTCATTTATGGTTTTAGACTAATGATTTTCCTCTGTAATCATTTTCACAGCAACTTTTCTTGTACACTCAGTTAATGTTCTACCTAACTCTGCAAAAGCAAACGTATTTCTTTAAACAAGGAGAAACTTGAAGACTTAAGAGCAATTTCTACTCTTTCTGCCACTTTAAGTTTGTCTTGAGCCTCAAAATCAATTTGAACCTTGAAATAAAAATAACACAGCAATTAAATTTTTAGTCTCGCTGCTAAAATGTAAACTTTAAAGTATGAAATCTTATGAGATTCCTGTATATGTTTGTCTGAAATTACTAACAATAATATCCCACTTTAAATTAAAAAAAAGGATAGGTATTCACCCTAATAAAAAAAATTTGAGTAAAGAAATAAGCTAGTTTATTTGACATTTTTGTGGCTTACAGAAAAAAAACCTTAATTCATTTATGTTTTCAAGTTTTTATCAAAAGTAAGCAGTTACATCTACTAATACCTGACATCATGAAAAGGCCTTGTGATTTTTATAAAATGCCCTTTCTCAATTTATTATAATAATTACAGTATCATATATGTGCAAAACTGTACTTTGTTTTTCTCCTCAGCCTCAAATGTGTTAAAAATACAGAATTTTCTGGTGGATTTAGACAAAGTTGTCACCATGTTCCTGAAAGTTGATCAACAAAGTGGTTAACTACCTAACTACTAGAACTAAACGAATGGATCTGTTTTGCTCCTTGTATTATTAACATCATTTTGTCATCTAACATTTGTTCACAGATTTGCATAAAATGGGGGAACAATTACAAAGCTACAGAGAGCTGCAGGCTGCAGACCCCTGCTTTAAAACAATTTGCAGTAAAGGTGCTGCTGCAAAATGATGTCAGGAGGAACTGGCTTAGTAAAACATGTGGCTAAATATGCAAGGGTGTCTTTGCAAACCATGCTAATACTGTAGAATCATTAAAATATAACCGCTTCTCCTGCCAGCTGTAAGTCAGAGGTGGATGTGTGCCGCAGATATGAGCCAAAGGGTTAGCGGTATGCTAAAATTAAAATACGTTTTATTGACAGACTTACATCAGGAGTTCACATCTAGTGAATCAGGCTGCATAATTTGTACAGTATTTGTTGTGAACCAAAGTAAACTCTAATTTGGGAAACAAGACATGGAATCTGTACAAAGCTTTTGAAATCAGGTCTCAACAAAAAAGTTAAAGTCACTAACTGACACACCTTGGGAGTAAGATTTGATTAAACAAAGCAATACAATTTAAAAAGTGAGCGTGCGCTCCTCAAATTAAGATCAGGAAGTGTACAGAAAGAGACCAGTTCTGAGCTGCAGTGATCCAACATGCAGGTACAGTGAGAGTCTTGTGCAGCGATGGGATTTGGACATCTTTGAAGTCAACTATATCATAGCTGCCCAGCATGGCCTCCTTTACACATCCATCCCCATCTCAAAGTGGAAGAGTGAGGGATTACTGGGAGAGGAGGGGCTTTGGGGACATGTAAAGTAGCTTTTCAGGGGAATCAGGCCTGCTTTACAGACTCTCTTGGCCCTGTGACCAGGCCCTCGTCTCCTTCTTAACTCCAGCCGCACTAATCAATCTCCTCTGCTGTCTTCATGGTAGAGAAGGATGTGGAGAGGGAGTGAAATGCAGAGAAAAAGGAAAAAGAGCTCAAAGGGGAGAGTAAAGAGAAAGAAATAGGTGAAAAGTCTAGGATTTGGTTTCAGACTTCGAGCACTCACACTTTCTCCCTTCTCTGTTTGCCCAGGGCCCAGCTACTGAATATGCATGTTCCGGGTAGTGGAGGAGCCCAGAGCAATCGCAGGCTCTCATTCCTCCTGCAGTGAAGTTTAGCCCAGACCATCCCATAGAGAGATGGGCCTTCATGTTAGTGCTGCTTGACAAGTGCACAGTGCCTCTACTTAGAAAGCCCAAAGTCTTGTATTAGCATTGTTAGGACATTTGCGCAAGCCCCTGCCAGCTGCAGAAATGGTAGAGCTGGATCTCTGATGTCATTGTCAACTGATAAGGGAGTTATCAGGGTAAGCTGCAATTTCTTAAAAAGTGTCTAGAAAAAAATGTGAAGAGTACAAAAAAGGACCTTCCACTGCTAATTTAGAAATGATGAAAAAAAATGATGTTAAAAAAAATACAGTAGTAAAATTAACTTTGCTAAAATAGAACTGATGTCCTTACTCTGACAAACAGCTCAGTAAAACTGTGTGCGAGTAAATGAAAGAAGTGTGTGTGACTTACGTAATTAGCAGCACTGTCTGTCTCCTCATATTTAAGTACAGCCAATACAAAGCAGAGATACTCCTGTTGATTGGTCAGGGGCTTGTTGTAGAAGCCATTGTAGTTCTTCTCATCGCCCAGAGTAAAGGTGGTTGGCAGGGAATCCAATTTGGCTGCAATGTAAGCTTTGGAGGGGTCCAGGTGACGTCGGCGCCTCAGGACTGGACCATCACTTGACCTGAGCAGCTAGGGAAACATTGAAAAGAACAAATATTTTGATAAAAAATGTCACACACATAAATACACACATCTGCTAACTTGTCAAATACGTACCAAGACAAATTAAATGTTTAAAATAAAATATTACTACTAAATTACTTCTAACTTTGTTGTTACTAAACTATATTTTTACTCACTCAAATTTTAGCATAGCAACAACACAAATGAATGCCTAACTTCCTAGAACTTTTAATTTCTCATAAATACAAATCTCTCAAACTAGTTCATTTGGTCCAGGTCCGGTTTCGGCTCTATAGGAGATAATGATGCTGGGAAGCTAAAATGCCCTTTGCACAGTGACATAACAGCAAACAATGCAGCCAAGCTACGAAGTGAGCAATTAGTACTTGCTCCGGCACACAATCTCAGTGCGACTGCCAGCCTGGTTAATAAATGAGCAGGAGCACACAGCACTGTGGCATTGTGTTTTCAGCAGCATTTTGTTTTCTGTCAGCGATGTCTTGTGTGCTGCTCCAAATGTAGCTTTATTAAATCATTATGTTGGAGGGAGGAGACAATAGCCTGCTCAGTGTTTAATGACTCAGGGAGTCCCATTGCTTTTCCCTTTCCGTCCCCTCTGTTTTTTCTACAGGGAGACTAAACAATAGCGATTAAAATCAACAAGCCAACAGAGTTAACTTAAAAAGCCTGCTATTAATATTTAGGTATGGCATTTAGTTTAAATTTCCTCATGAACAAAAGGGACTATTATTTAAAAGAAGAATAGGAAAGTTATAATTATTTGCCCTCAAATGAATTGTGTAAAACTATGAATGTGGAGCTGGTTAAGGCAGAAGAGTAATTTTTATATTTTTGAGTACTGTACAGATAAAGTGTAGTTGATCTTCACATCAGTTGTTACACATTACTAAGGCAATCCTCTGTAGATGCAAACTGTTTGATTCAACAGATGGCCACTGTTTGCAGACCTGGCATCCAATCAGGATTCTCCCCACCTACCTGAGTGAGTCATTCTTTAAAATCTCTCTGCCCTGGAATCTCTTTCTCCCTGAGCGCAGGAGGGTAGAGCTAATTAGCTACTATCAGAGACTCCCTGACCAGTTGGAACAGAAAATGCTTTTTGTGAACCCTGACCTGGGACAACAGCCAATCAGTCACCGCCTGGCACTCACCTCATCCAGGTCCATCTCGTCTGGATTCTTCCATCGCCTCGTTGATGGAGTCACCGGCACCACCACAATGTAGTACCACCTGCCAAGAAAAAGGAAAAACTGTAAAAAAACCAAAAACAAATATATGCTGAGATCAAAGTGGGTTAAGTGGATTAATAATGCGGTCAGCACACTAAGAGGGACTTTCACTGTTATGTTTGTTAGGGCAAATTCAAAATTTGAGAACTAAACAAGTGGTTCTGACCAAGGTCGAACACCAGCAGATTGGCACTGCGTCCTCCAATTAAAGGCTAATCACTAAGAACATCTGCCACGTAGACTGGAACAAACTCTATCCCTGTGAGGGGACACTTCAGCTAATAGAAATCCCCACAGGATTCCTAAGGTTAATAAGAGCAGATATGTGTGTGTGTACGGGCGCACACATGTTTTTATAAAGACTGGAATAGAGGGAAATGAAAGACATTAGAAAGACATTTAGGAATGAAGGGTCAATCAAACTAAGGAGGTTAGGTGGATGAATGAGCATGCATGTGAGTACAAGCTGTACTAATAAAATATGTGTAAATTGTGTTTGTGTTGGCGCTCTGTTTCTCTCTCTCTCTCTTGTTGTCAAGCCCATGTTCTCCCTGATTGTTTTCTTTCAGCTAAAACTTTTCTCTTCACTGCGGCATTTTGTAAAACGAGCTGCTGCTGACAGTGAAAGCAGCTGCCTTTCTCCTCCTCTTCCCAGGCGTCCGATCTGTGATTCAACAGTCACTTAAGTCTCAGAGTGAGAAAAGACGTGTATAACAAGGCTCCTCGCCCTCTCACGCACGC
>JAVKLF010000064.1:4534122-4553991 GCA_034783495.1 Millerichthys robustus | reverse complement strand
ACACACACACACACACACACACACACACACACACACACACACACACACACACACACACACACACACACACCCCTCGACTTCTCCAATCACCTGTTCTCTTCATCTGTCAATCTGTGCTGGACCTGCCCCAGCATTGACAGCCCTATAATCTTTTTATCAATCAACACTGTGCTTTCTGCTTACATCAAAGTATCTCTATTGCTGTGAACCTGGAGGAAAAAGTTTTCCGTACGACCCTGTTCCTAACAATCTACATCAAAAGATAACAACTCAACCTAATGTTAAGTCTCAATTATTGTCAGTTTTTTTGTATTAAAGATAGCTGAAAGTAAATGTCAGAGTAAAAGCTTTAGAAGAGGATTAAGTATTGATCCGTGCATTATTTGGCCTTCTGCTGATGTTTGAAAAGTTGTTCACTTTTCAGCTTTCTGTGTGCTTTCATTTCCAAATAACTCTTGTTTTATGCATTCTGTAACTTTCAATACTATATACTATCTACATTAAACCATTTTATTCTATTTTTTAATGGCATGAGTTTATGCTTAATATCTTGCATCATCTTTATTGGCTTAAGAACAAAAACTGCTACAATGTATAATATTGACTTAAGTAAGTTATTAAATCTATAAATGTCTACAGAATATTGCAAAAACAAATGTACCAAAATAATTTCTTACAGCATAAGTAGATTTTAAACAGTTAAATGATTTGTAAAATTGATCGTATTTGGCTTTGCTATTTTGTATTTATTTATTTATTTGTACTTTTCTCTGAAATGTTGCTAGATTACAGCCCCACAACAAACTAGCTCACACTTATTTACTTTTTAACTGGCTATGGTGCTAAAGTTTGTAAAATGAACTGTTAAACTATTTGGCTCATATAATGTGACAGCTAAATATTTTTCCATCTAATCCTGGTGTATTTACATCTCTGATTTAAATACACACCTGCTTACTGCTTTTTCTTGTGTTATTTTAACAAACTGTATCCAACAAAGCTGCTCTCATTCCAACAATATTCTGTTTACATTGTCAGGCATGGAAAATAAAACTAAGAACAACTTGGTCTTGATGTTTTCTTGACTAAGAATTGATTACTTGACTCACTGAGCGTGTTTAGCTTTGCTTTACTTACCTGACCCGATCGGTGGTCTGGACTTTTGGCAGGTTTATGGTCATCCTACCACCTTGAGCCTGATGTGTGATGGGCTTGGCTTGGATCAGGTCAGGGGCGGTGCGGATGGACACCTGTTGCTGCAAACCACCAGCAATGTTGCCCCTACTTGTCAGAGCAAAGGAATACTCAGTGTCCGGCTGCAGCTGTGTGATCAGCTTCCTCTTCTGGTTTCCTTCCACTTCCACACTTTGCTGGTTATATAAAATCTGCATACATAATAAGCACACATCACATCACATAAACAGAGGAGTTATTTTGAAATAATTTAAATTTACTGGACATCTATGCAAAAACACATTGTTCTAAGCACACACATAAAGAAGTTACAAACAGTAATGATATGGTCCTGTGGGAAGAATTTATATTTATTTTTATCACATTTTCTGATGTCACACCTGCTCATATTCAATCATTCTTCACACTTGGAAATGTCTTTTATATGAAATTAATTTTTACTATAATTTAGTTTTATTTGCAAAAACATGTACTTTATACCTGAAATATAAGTTAGCAGTTCTGGTAACATTTTTCTTCAGTTAAAAATGTTGCAATGTAATTTAGCAGTTTTCATCATTTTGTTTTCATTATTATATTTTATCTTGTTTCTTGTTTGAGTAAGACACTACCTTGAAAGGAGCCGGGGATTTGTAGTTTTCTGGCAAATCCCAGGTTAGGAGTACAGATGTTTTTGTGACGGCTTTGACCCCAAAGTTAACAGCTGGGAAATCTAAAATGGGAAAATCCTTTAATTAATATCTCAAATCAAATTTCAAATACATTACAAAATGTATGAAAAACCAGTAGCCCTTTCAATTTGTAATGTGCACAAATGTTACAACTTCACCTTATGACTCTAGCTGACAAGTCATGGAGTTCTCAAAGAAAAACTCTAGGTTACTCTGGTAAACCCGGTTCTCCGAGCAGCATGAGTGTCTCACATTGGGAATGCCCTCGGCATGATCTCATCAGAAGCTTCTATTACATTACACCAGCCAGGACTGGCTGGAAATAAGCCCGTCAGTGTCCCTCCTCCTATATATAGGGCTGTTCCTGAACTGACAGTTTCTTCAAAAATGATCACCTCTTCCTCACTTATTTCCAGCCAATCCTGGCTAAAGTAACGTAATAGAAGCTTCTGATGAGATCAAGCCGAGAGCAGTCCCAATGTGAGACACAAAATAATGCTAAGAAAGAGAACATCCAGATTTATGCTTGATTACAGATCACAAAATAATGATCTTTATCGCAATAAGCTTTCACCATCTACAGCATTTCATTCACAACCACCTGAGATCACTGAAAAATGTGGGACAGGAGTGGAAACCTGAGTCAGAAAATATGTAATCAATCATAATAATTAAAAAAGATTTTACATTTATAGGATTATAAAGTGCATCAAGAAGATACATGCGGAGTGTGGTTTAGATTTGTGTGTAATGGGATGGAAGACGAGGATGCGTGGTAATGTGACTGTAGCGTATAATGAGATTAGCACTCTATAAATCAATAAACAGGGCTGCAATACACTGTGAGTGCAAGATGAGAAAGACATGGCTCTGACAGAGACCTAAACAGTACTTTGAAGTTGGAGACACCAGCCTGTGGTATGAAAATTCATGAGCCCAACAGAGATCAAGTGCACTTCCATGTATGTTTTCAACCCTGATTTTATTTATATAATGTATATAATATCCTACCATTTGACATGGTCCTGCTCTGGATGCTGGGGCTGAGGGGTCCCTCACCCTTACTGGTGAAAGCCTGCACACGGATGTCGTAGGTGGTGTCAGGATTAAGGCCTTCAATAGTCATGTGAGTGTCGGCGGTGCGGCTTGTGTTGTCTTGCTGATTGTTTATGTCTCTGTACACCACCACATAATAAATGATCTTGCCATTCCTTTCAGCAAGCAGTGGGGGTTCCCATGTCAGCTGGGTGCTTGACTGGGTCAGTCCAGTGACTTTGAGGTTGAGCGGGAAGCCTGAAGGCACATCTTCAGCAGTGGTGATTTCTTTTATGTAGGCCTCGCCGATGCCTGCTCGGTTCCGGGCACTCAGTCGGAACACGTAGGTGGCGCCTTTGTGCAGATTGGTGACAGTGAAGTGGTCATCGGTTTTTCTCAACTCGCGTGAGGTGTAAGCTTCTTCATCAGTACGCTTGTACTGCAGCTGGTAGCCCATCAGTTCACCCACCATTTCCTTCGGTGGATTCCACTGGATCAGTGCGGTGTTGCCCATGGTGGTGCTGATCATCATGGTGGGTTTGCCTGGTACTAAAAGCATTGATAAAAGAAGAAATTACTGTAACTAAAATCCTTTTTAAAATGATTTTAAAACGTTATTTTAAATGCTTCATATATACATATGTATATACAGTATAATGTGTAGCTACAAAGAATAACAACGACAAACTGACTAATTGAACTATTTGTTATTAACAAAGTAAATTAAGTAAGAGGAAGCTACTTGTCTTGTTTGTTACTAATATTCTGCTGACAAAATCTATATCCTGGCAATCACACTAAATATTACGTTAACATCTCAGTAAACACAAATAATACTGCCTCTGACCTGCTCCAGTTGTGGTGATGACTTTAGCTTTACTACGGGCTCCATCTCCCTTCGTGGTGTATGCTGCCACAGTGACCGAGTATGTGGTTTCAGCATGCAGTCCACCAATAATGGCTTCCTGTAAAACAGAAAAACAACAAAGTCAGTGAGCCTGAGTGAAACCTCCTCAGTGATGGGGTGGGGACCCTGACAAACTTCCTGTCCCATGGAAGAACACATAGCACAAAAAGGAATCATTATGAAATAAACCCCATTCTCTGCTCACTTAGTTGCTTTATTAATTGCCTAAAACAAAAAAATACTGAAAATTTACCTGAAAAGGGTTTTAAGGCACACAAACACAATGAGGAATTTTTCTTAGTCAAGAAAAAGTCCTTCGCCCGACTGTAAGCCACACTCTGCACCCATTAACCAACAAACCAAATGAACCAGAACATCACCAGTGTGTCAGTGTTCGTGCCTGCTGCATGAATGAGCGCGAGATTATACCCAGAGGAGCTCAGGATCATTGCTACACTGTAAAATTGAAGAATTCTGACTGTGGGAGTATTCAAGCTCTTTGAAATAAATACTTAAGATGAATTAAAATTACACTGTTAATAATTAAAACTAGATTCTTGGTATTTATTTTCCTCTGGGTGAATGTTCAAACAGTCCCAACACAAAAACAGACACACTGAAGTGGTTGAACATATCAGTAACTCAGCATTCAGGAACAGACAGACAGAAAAACAACTGAGGTAACAAACTGTTATTGGTAAACTGCTGCAGAGCTGGTACTCACTCCACCAGTCTGCATCAGTTGGCATAAACACACACCCACACGCTGGAGTTAAACACTCCGTGCTTCAACAAAACATATTTGTAAACAGACAAACACACACGCACAACTGCAATACTCACCACTACTGTGCAAAAGTGACTTCAGTTTCACTTCAGCATAAAATTCTTGAAAGATTTAAAATTGTACTGACCTTTTTCTAAAATATTGGGTACATTTTTACTGATTTATAATCTAGTCTTAACTGAAAAAGTGGCAAATAATAATATAACATTAGTTAAAAAAGAGGGCAAGAGTCAAAGTTTGAAAAGTTGAAAATATAATATGACTCACCTGCCCCTAAAAACAAACTATTTGTTCATTTATTCATAAACCAATGCTATATCCAATACTACAAACAACAAACAAAAAAACACAATCAAAATTCTAATTGCTTAAAGTTAACAAACTAGACAGAAATTTGCCAAAAGACAACACATGCCTCAAAGAAATTAGAAAATTTCCTCAGAAAGACTGGCTCTATGGAGGTACAATGTTTGAAAATGAAGGATAGCTTGAGCTCTGCTTAATCTACTTTCAGAATGTAACACGTACCTTATATGGAACACAAAAATACAAAATGATATTTCAGACACAAAATTGTGCCCGAGCACACACAAGACAAAAGCCTGAGCTTTCAATGGATATGCTTGACTTGTCAGTTTCAACAAATATACTGATGTCTGTAAGCTTTCCTGCTGGAACTCTGCTCAAATTTCACACTCATGGAGTCTCACATGGCTTGGCTCTATTGCTGTTTCTCTTGCTAATGAAGTTTTTATTTCCTTAACACAGAAGAACGTTCAACAGTCTATAGAAGCAAGCTTTGTTCAACAATGCTTCTCTTTTTAAGGCACATTTAGAGCTCCCATGCCAACCTTTAAAAGAGACGGATGGAAAAAAAAGCTGCTAAATTGCTGTATAATAAACCCATTTTAACTTTATGGAGGAAGTCTCATTACTTTAATCATACAAAAATGGCTCTAACAATCACAGCAATGGCAGCTGCAGAGATTCTCCCCTCCCTCAGCTCTGGCAAGGTCAATTCAGGTCTGGTAACACTTTTGAAACTCAGCACAAAATGGAAAAAGCAAAGCTTCAAAGTTTTCCTTCAGAGCAAATGCTTAGAGCAGCACCAAAGGGCATTACAAAGATTATCAAGTCAACTAGTTATAGAAATGGATTCTTCTCTATAAAGCTTTCTCCACTACTATCCTCAGTGAAGACAAAATTGTCAAGAGAAAAATGGGCAACGCAGGAAAAACAAACCTAACTGCTTCTCTTTGACCAACACAGTATTTAATGTTTTCTATACATCTTGCTTTGCACTAATAGTGTGATGTTTAACTGAACTTTTAAAAATAGCTTTTTAAATTTTACTGCCTGTAAACAAGGCATGGGTCAACAAGACACACTAATGTTTCTGCTGCAGGCATCTGTCTGTGGCTTGTCACACTACATTAGTTACCAGGCAAACAGTATGCTAAGGAAAAAAATAAAGATGTGTGAACAGACAACATCTTCTGACAGCATCTAGCTTGGTGTCTGTCAGGTGTTAATCAATGCTTTAAAAGTAGAGGGAGACGAGCCAAGGCTGACTCAGTGTGTGGTTGGAGCTGACTGAATCTATTTACTGTGAGGCCAGGTTTTGTCGATTATCGGGTAAATGCAACAAGCTGAACACACCCTGCTCGTTTGGTGGGGGGAACTAAAGCATTGCCAATGTACCTGTTTGACAAGCTGGCACTATACAGTAGCTGCTGCAATTTTCCATTTGAGGGTTGCACCAACTGTCACAGGTATGCTGAACAGGAGGTCTACCGTTTGTGACTGTTAGGTAAAGTGTAGCTGAAATACGTTTAACAAATGTTTTGATTCCATTTTTATTCTAAAATAGGTGAACTAGAAAATAAAACTTGTCTTTTTTTATTTTTATCATGGTTTTGCGACAACAGATTTGTGAAATCACTTCGCAGACCAACAAGAGGTTCGTAGTTGGTGGATAAACAGATGGAGAGAAAAAATTTTAATAATTAGCTTCACCCAACCTTTGCAGGTGGTTAATGTGTTGATTAACCAATTTTTTAGAGTACATGTTAGCAGAAAAGGGGAATAAAATTGGTCCCAATTATTCCTTTCAAAATGGTCTCCTGAAAGCTGTAAACCTCTTTGCTAAAGATTTCTTTCCCATTGTTTGAATACTAAAACCCTATTTGCTAGTGAGGCAAGCTTTCATTGAATGTCTGACTAGGAACAGTAAGAGACTCTGCATTTATGGCTCTGCAATATGACGTCTAGGAGGTAATAAGCCATAACAAAAGGGCTGCATGACAGCCATGGAGCAGTGAGCTGCCATCCAAGCAAATGAAAAGAACATGAAAGCCTGGCGGAAATCTCAGATGTGTGGAGCTGATAAAACCCACAGCTCCTCCCCTTAGATAGACATGTCATCTGAAACGGTGGTGGAGACAGCAGGTTAGGTGAGCCTGATTAATGTCAGCATCACACTAAGATAGTGCCACACAGACTTTCACTGCACAGCACACTCAGTGGTGGAAAGTATCCTATGCACACTGCGCTGCAGGCCTCACACTTGCAAGCGCACAGCTATTACTAGTTTGTCCTATAGTAAAATGTTGACCTATACACAACCCCAAGGGAAAAAATACTTATGGACTGCAGTCTTAGTAGTGCTTTGTTAAAATCATGCAAACACACACATAAAACCAAAAAAAAGAAAAACATTTGTGCACACACTTCTTGCTGTGGTTGTGATAAGGTAATGATCTTTCATGTTGATTCACGCCTATTGGATTACAGGCATGGCTTACACACAAATAAACGTACCCACACACATACATACACAAACCCAAACACACCAACTTATGATACAAAACACACAAGCAAACACTGCACCCGCAAACTGCAGAGAGGAGAAGAACCTGCCCTGCAAGAAAACCCAGCAGCACACATGGGTGTTTACTCACATGCTCGGTGGACTCTTCAATATTCCACTGATGGGAGAGAAGACAAAGGACACAGGGTGGGGAGACAAATGAGTCAGAAACAACACAACAGGCATGGAAAAAAAGCACTTGTCTTTTTTTCACTGACAGATGAATGTAGGTGTCAATAGAGTCATGCTGTGGGAAAAAAATTGAAAAGATGGAGGGGAAAAATGAATTTAGGAAAAGTTGGCTGTTGTAAACCAAACTGGAGAGCACAGTTTAGTAATGATGGTGAAACTCATTATTGTTCATAATGCACTGCCTTGTTTAAGTAGATTGGGAGCAACTCTGTTAGGTGTGATAACTACCTCATTGTGGACATAAACTATGCAGAATCTGTGAAGCATTTCTTTTTTCCTTCAGCAGAAACGGAGGGAAGACCTTTTATTCATTACATTTCAATATATGTTTCCAAAATGTTCTCCTTGCTCGCTGTGCTTGGCCAAGCAATTCCTGGGGGAAGTGAAAGCCCATTTTGTGCCGCAGGGCTCCGTCAGCATCGAGCATGAAATCCTATTACCAGCGTCGCTATGTTAGCCCTGTGACATCAAACCCCACTGATGCAGAACGCAACGGCTGGTGTTCACCAGCACTGCGCTCCACATTTCAGTCAGCGCAGAGGAGTTCACTGATGGGTGGCCTGACTGTCAACAGGGCAGGGGAGATGACTCTGGTGACACTGATGGGGGACAAAGTAGAGAAAGAAAAAAGGAGTGGGGTGGAGGGGAATATGGTGTTGGTTTCTATATTGTACGAGCTGCTGGTGGACTTCAGCAGTGGAAAATTTAACAAAATAAAAGTGTGAAAAAACTTAAAGCATGTTTTTATTATTCCAAATAGTGAACAACAAATTGACTTGTGATGTGGAAAAACTAGAGATAAAGTTTATATTGCAGACATTTGCATTTACAAAAAACACGGGAGAGGTGTCAAACTTCCTGATAGCCAAACTTTCCCTCTTTTCCATTTCAGAATGATCCAATCAAAGGCAAAGTTTCACACACGAGTGAGTCACTGTGCAAAACAGATACAAATTCATCCTTCATTTTATTACTTCATAAGAAAATACAAACGAATTAAAATCTCCATCCTTGGTTTCATTGATAGTATTTATTACCAACTAGATAAGTGAAGCATGAGCCTCTCTGATGTCCCAGTTGTGACTAGCTGAGACACATGGCACATCAAAAATTGCAGTCCTTGTGCTGCCTTGACATAGCGAGGCAATAAAAAGTACCATTTAAGAACAGCTGCCGCTTAACTCCATGACTAACATTTTGCGATGTTCGTAATTGCTTAATTTGTTTGCTATCAATTTAGCTCAGTGTGTCAACAGAACAGCAAACACTTCAAGGTTTGCAAGTTCCTATCTCATCTTGGGCTTAATCCCTTTCTACTGCAACTCCGTTTGCTTTCTGTTTAAATCCACAGGAGAATTATAAATTATCCTCCATTTATATTTTGAATACCAACGCAAGCTGAAAACACATCATTGCTGATAAGCGTCGTTTGTGGAATCGGAGCGGTATAATTTGCAGGCGGGTGAATGCAAATGTGATGACATGGGCTGAGATGTGTGGCTATAAAAATGGGAACGAGAGGAGAACGAGTGATGTGGAAGAGAAGGAGTTGTCATGATTGATAGAGTGAAACAGGCTGAGGTGCTTCTTTTCTCCTTTTATTTTTACCTCAATTTCCATTCAACTCCAGTCTGGGGTGGTGAAGGCCGTGGACGCAGTGAAGCATCACCTCACCCACATAAACTACAAAAATGCATGAGTGGTCAAACCAAATGAACCTGGAAAGTAGTGCTGAATAGAGGCAAACTTGGGCAGAAAGGCAAGCTTAGGCCAAATTTGAAAAGAGGCAAAGACAGAGGGTAATTGTGCAACTATTTTTTGCAAAACGTTGTAGATGCATGTAAAAACATGAGCCAGGATGTAGCTGTAAGGAGTACAGTACAGCACCCAACTGGCTGTGTGGTGTGAAGTTGCCAACTCAGGTTTAGGTCAGTTTTCTAACAAATGTATGGTTGTAGAGGGGTTGATAACATCACACCGTTAACATGGCCTCTGGTTTAAATTTAGCAGAAAAATGAGGGCGATGTGTGGGCTCCTGCTTGAAAAGAAAAGAAGTGCTTAAAGTGCCCACGCACAGGCAAGCTTGCCTAGCTCTACTACCAGCATTTGAGCTAACCCGGAGAGAAGGTGAAAAGAAGCCAAAAACACAGAGACAAAAACAAGGGGAAAGGCGATAGCGATTTTTGACGGGATCTGCAATTCAATCTGCCAGCTTAGAACATTGATTGAAGTCTAAGGTGAGGCTGTGGTTTGTTGTTAGAGACCTGGAAAATTTTTGATTTTGTTTGTCTTCCTGGCAGGCTTACTGTGCTTCCAATTCAGGTGAAAGGGTGACTGTGGAACTGATTTCACAACACATTAGGGAGATTCATCAGAGAAATATTTTGAGATGTGCCAACATAGAGAAATTTTTTTTTTTTCGTTTTATTCATCATCAATTACAGGTGTGGGTATGAGGGATTTGCATAAATCAGCGATGAGTCATGAACTCTTCATGACCAGCTGACACGCCTGCTACAAGGTTGATCTTTACAGGAAGCATGTTGGCCCTTGTTGTGTTTTCTTTTTTTTACCATTTGTTCTTGCGGGTATGTGAGTGAAAATGTGTGATAAAGGAAGGATTGTTCTAAAACCAGTCAGGCGAAGATGCATAAGGGACTTTTGGCTGACTGTGTGGTCTCTAATGATGTCTGGGCAGGTCCTTGCAGGTTGGCTGCTCAATGAAGTCTTCCAGAAAACAACCTGTTGAGATGACTCAACCAAGGGTAACTGAACTGCACGCAAGTCTCTGGGAATTACTTAAGCAGGTTTCAAGCAGGATGGGGGTGAAATGAAGCCACCACAAAAACAAGGGGTTTAATTTAGGAATAAAAAAGGAGGCAAAACACCGGTGACATGAGCGGAAATTCCAGGGTCTGACATAGGAGAGGGTGTGGTGGGTGGGGACAATGTGTTCGAACCATGTCCCAGACACAAAACTGGAACATGCAAGCTATACTGAGCACCAAATTACAGTGTGTCTTTGTGTTTATTGTGTGAGCAAGCCACAAATGAGACATGGCAGGGAGTACTGTTTGCATAACAAGTAGGGTCATGTTTAGTTCGGTTTTCACAACTCAAAACAAAATCAAGCAGAACACGTCGACATAAAGAAAACACTTCCACAACAGCAGACAACCATAATGTTTTTTCTTCTTTTTTTCCAGACCAAACGGTGCTGTCCTGGCTGTCAAGCATTCTCGTATGCAGTCAGATAACAGCAAAGTGTCAGTAGCAGCTGCCAGAATCTACTGCTGTGAAACAAAAGCTGGAATGTTTGGGTGATCAGATCTTTGACCTGGTGTAGAGAAATGGCATTCTGAGCTAACTCTGGTAAAAAATAATTAACTTGCTGAGAGAACCAGATGGTGTAGGAACTATTCTATGTAGAAACAAAGGATTTTTTTTTTTACAATATATTCAATGAATTTTGAGAAACAACTGGGATCCATAAGCCCCTGCTTAGGATAATATGAAATATCAAATACTACTAAGCATTTCTTTCTTTTCTGTAATGATAATACTTAAGACAACTGGTTGTTTAGTAAAATAAAATAAAGTTGTTCGTTCCAACCCAAGGGCACAGCAGCTGTCTCTGCCTGGGAAATGAACCAGCAGCCTGCTGGTGTCCGTTAATACTGCTGTTGCCCTTTATTAGAAAACACAGCTCAGACAAATGCAAGGCTCCTCAGATTTTCTTTATGTTATTTATATAGTCAGTGAACACATGATTGTTCAAATTACATGCTTTTGTTGAAGGCAGCTGAAGGTGGGAGTGAGTATGGGTTTGTTTCGATGTTTGCTCCCAGCAAACAATCAGATTACGGTTATTAAACTGGTTTCTTTCAAAAGCAGAATAGCATAAGACTTTGGCTTTCTTGGTTTTAAGATATTCATGAATCTCCGTGTCACACTTACAGATTATAATCTTTTAGCCATCTCATGGTGTTGTGCAGCTTTTGGCAATACAGTTTAGCTTGCATTAACATGTGAAAGGCGGCGTTGGGGAAATAACTAATTTATAAACATGGTAACAAGGCAGTGCATATGTATTACTGGTGAAACTGCAAAAGAGCTGCATTGATTCCACTAAGCCACATCCTGATGTTGCACAAAAAATATCTAACAGCTATTACTGTAGAATTTAAGTGGATTTTGTTCCGACAGCTAATCCAAAGCTGTAGGAGCAGAGTACCAATTTAGAGTCAAATGTCACATGTGGAGAAAGATTAAAAAAAGACAGAGGGAGGATACTGGAGTCGACAAAAGGAAAGTTCTGTGTGTGTCACCATATGAGAGAGAAACAAAGTGTGAAGTCAGACAATAAAAGGACAGCAGAGAGTGAAAATTGTAGGAAGTCTGCCCAGGATAGTCACAGTTTAGACAGAGAAAGGACAAAGAAACACCGGAAAAGAGTAAGACATCATCTTGTACCTGTGCTTCTGGCAAAGCGACATCCATAATGTTTGGTTGGCCTCGCGGTTCGCCATTTTCAAGTCGGGAATAGATGACCTGGTAGCCCCTGATTTGGCCGTGCTGCTTCATCTGCAGAGGTGGCTTCCAGGTAACTCGGATGGCTGTGGAATTTAAGGCCTCAGCCTCCAGCTTCCTGGGGGGTGCTCCGGGCACTGGAAACCAAACAATGAGACAGATGAAAAGCCAGAAGCAGACACTGCAAAGAGAGAAGGAAAAGAGCTGAGAGTCAAAATATGCTGAAAAGGGGATTTTTCTCAGTTCACTGATGAGTATCCAAAAAACTATTTAAAATAAGTTTGTGGACTGAAGACTGAAGAAATACTAGAGCTGAATCAAATCCTCTTTGGCCTTAAATCATCTGAAATGAGCATAGTGTCCCTAAACCAGGCCATATGCAACAGCATGTACTGTAGTCTTATCATAACTATATCAACTTCATTTCAGTATGAATTAGTTGTGTTGCAGCAAACTTTAAACACGTTAATTATAGATCACTCTCTCTTTGGAGAATCCTTTAATTAGACTGCAAACAAAGACAAAGACAGAAGAACTGTAAAATGAAAGCAAAGAAGCATTCAAACAGTGGGAGCAGAGGAAAGTGACACAAAACTAAAGCCCAGGAGTGATAAAGCTTCTGTAAGCACTGGAACTGTAACAAACAAGATAGAGAAAGGAAGAAAAGAGAAGGTGATTCCAATCAGTTACCACTGCCACCTCATTACCACATAATTTGTCCACAGGACAAAGAAAATTAAGCTGTAAAAAGGGAAAAAGGAGAAGGAAAATGGTGACAGGCTGCAGTAAGCAACAGAGATTGTTACAGTCCGAGAGCACTCTGCTTAGAGTGAGATATAAACCTACCATCTTCTTTGGTTCTCATCCTCACAGGGGGACTCTCAGGACCTGGACCCACATCAGTATGAGCCATCACCCACACCTGATACTCAGTCCACTTCTCCAGGCCTTCCAGCACGTAGCTGGTGGCGTCTGCACCGATGTCAGGCACATCATGCCGCTCCGTATCCTCGCCAGCCAGGGCCTGGTATCTGACTGTGTAGCGCACAATGGCGCCATGGCGGCTAGCGGCTGGTGGTGCCACCCAACTCACCTTGAGGCTGGTGGAGCTCAGGCTGAGCAGATGTACCTCCTGAGGTGGGGCGGACGGTGCTGTAAGGGGGAGGGGGCAACACCACACGAATGAAGGGTATGGATCAAGCAAACAAAAAATAAAACTACAATGCACAACAAAAACACACTACAAAACAAAAGAAGCTTTTTGCACTGCACTCAATAATATGCCCGATAAAGTACATATTTTCTAAAATGAACAGGCATGTCCCTGCATATAAAATACAAAAATGCAAGTTTGCATATGAAATTTAGTTTGAATGCAAAAAGCTTCCATACTAAACAGGATGCTACCTCCAGACTGAGAGATTGGATGCAAAAACTCATTATCAGGCTACAGCTGAAGCTGTGTTTGGCGTGCTACATTTATGCAGAAGGCAATGAAACTACAGGGTGAGGCGGACAAAATGTAAGATGTGCCAAAATTTTACAAGGCAGTGTTTTTTATGAAGACGTAATTTGTCCCTAACCGCCCTCCATGCTGCCTCTTGCAGAGAGCGGAGGGAGTAATAAACAGGCCAAAGATGTGTGAGCTTGTGAACAACAGTGTTGACTGGTGTTAACACATTGATGCAGAAGCTCTAGTCTTCATAAGAGAGTTTGGCTACAACTAAGATGGGCAGTTACACACAATATACAGCCTTAGATTTATGATCAATTACACTCAAGACTATTCAAGCTAACATCTGGTTTGTTGCCACCGGCATTCAAAACAGTATTATTAACAGATGGAAAGAAAATAAAAAATGCTCAGATAAAGTATGCAACTTGTCGCTCTGTCATTTACTTGCATATTTATTACAACTAAACCAATAATGTTAAAGCTAAATGATTGCTTGTATCATTTTCCTGCTCATGATGTTGTACCCACCTCACGCTGGGATGTTTCATTATTTTAAATCAAAAACACAATTCTCTGAACCTCTGGTATTAAACAAATATTACTGAAACAAACAACAGCTGGTGCAGTAAAAACATGCAAACTCTCAAGTCTAGAGGTAAAGAAAGGAAACTAAACTACTTAAAAACATGGAACAGGTACAAAACGGAAATTGAAAACAACACTCGTACATTTCGTGCTTGAATCATGATCCTATTCAACTTTTTAAAAATTCCCTGATTTTAAGAAGAATCAAAAGTAATGAAGGAAAGAATTTTAAAAAATGCTTTAAAAGGTGCTTTTTTAAAGCATGCCCATGGAATGTAGAAAGATTCTAACAAATTAATACGAGAACACAAAACCTTTACAAAGAATAAGGCTCAACAAAAGAGCTGCGAGGCTATGGAGTGTACAGAAAACTACAAAGGCTTGGCAGCACTTGGTATATAGAAAAAAAGATTGCAGCCTGAATCAGAAAAGTTCTGATGGTTTTTTTTAGAATTGATTCTGGCATTGAGTTCTTGATGAAAAATCTGCTGGATCAAAGTCAAAGTTGACACGAAAAAGATAACACCAAAGGAAACACAAATGTCTCAGAGGCAGCAATCTGCAGGAACAGGCTGAAACTAAAATTCAAATATAATTATGGATATTTATGACTAATTTAAAAAAGTTGACGATTATTATCTGAGCATATTTACTTCAGAAATTTGAAGAAAATACAGCATTTAGCATTTTTCTTAAACAAAAAAACTTTTCTCGTCTAGCACTGAAAAATATTTCTCATTCATCCTCCAGTTTAAATTAGCAAGAAAAATAAAAACTGATCATGAACTGCAACTAAACCTATAGATTCTAGACTATCGGTCTGTCTGTCTGCACTTAATTTAGCTGAGTTGAGGAGAATGTCCACAGAAGGAAAAAAAAGCAAGATTAAAAAAACATTCTTTGCTCTGTCTTTTAAAAAACTGTACAAAACCTTCAGATGCAAGCCAGAAAATATCATAATTTCTCACCGCCTGTTTGCTTCGGAAACTTCCCAAGGCTGTTCTTTTTTTTTATGCGCACCACTCTACCACTGCATGAAATTTAAATTCATTTCACTAAATTTTGTTTCTCCTTTAAGCAAGAGGAACAAGGACAGGAACTCATCTTTTTACTGCTCATCTTTGTGAGACAAAACTGAATAAAGAAACTGGAAGAAGACTCTAAATGATACAAAGTAAGCAGGAGGTGATAATGTGACAAAATCCTGAATCCACACTTGCATCTCTCATGGTAAATTAGGAAGACAATAACATAAATCTGAGAACATATGCTTGTAAAGTTAAAGATTGTTTTTATTTTTTTTGAATAATTATGTTTTTTTGTGTTTATACTTATGTTTGTCTCTGTCTTTTTTTTTTTACAACTACAGCAACATATGATTCCTTTATTTAAAATAATATTTATGCATCATAGTGCTGGACCAATATTTAAAACAAATTATTAAAATACCAAAGACTGTAATAAATATGTATTAAAAACTTTTCCTTCTTGTACTCCACTGTGTTTTGTCCACTCCTTCCTACGTGTCATGCAGCACGACTCAACAGCAAGAGATATACAGCAAATTCAAGGGGAACTTGAAATCTAAATGTGTGCATTGGTGCGAATGCACACAAATCAGCTGCCGCTAATTAACTTTAATTCCATGATTAACTTTAATTAATCATTGCATTCCAATCACATTTCATAATTAAACATGCCTGTTGTTGGGTTTGTTTGCTCTCTGGAAGCTAGGGTCTGTGCTCAGCCAACAATCTTTTTGTGAAAGAACAAGCTTCACATTGAAACATCTCCAAGCGGCCACAAATCAAGTGTTTGATTCTATTGTTCCAACTCTAACAGAGTGACGTGTCCTCTTTCTGGTCCATCGCATCAAGTCAGCTTTAGGAGTCATGTGATGTGGAAATTTTCTTTCCCCCAAATTATTGGAAAAAGTTTGATGCCATAATCAGTCTGTTTCTCTTGAGGCTTTGTGCAAGACACTCATGTATTTCTGAGAAGCGGTACAAGCATTACGCATCCACAACAAAAACAAAACACACAATAAAGTGAGTGACATTTTGAGAGGTGGCACTGTAAAAGCACATAATGATATGGGGCAAAACAACACAGCACAGCTCACAAATGTGGGAACAAGACACATTAAACATACCTTTGACACAGGGCCTGCTCTCAGATAGATGGACAGGAGGGTTAGTGCTGGTGACAGGGGAAGGGGGGAGCAGGGGATGGCTGCACTGTCAGCATTTTATGTTCAGCTGAGACTGACTTGACATTTAAGTTGCTCACAGTCTGTTTTAAGGTCTTCAAAAACTCAAATTTAGTCTCACACTTACTGAACAGAATGATCTAAACCTGTTTCAGCCACCTGTATGTGACTCTCTGAAATCACTGGTTAGTGGATAACAAGCAGATAGGACAGATGGTCAGGAGAGGGAGGAAAATGGTGCACTTACTTGACTGAGCAGTGCGAGCCTCGATGGGCTGAGTGTAGACACCTAAACCCAATCCAGAACGGGCTGCGAGGGAAAAGTGGTACAAGGTGTTCGGCTTTAAACCATCCACATCATAAGAACCAGCTGGGTCGAAAGTCACATGTTTCTGGGGGGTTAGATTTGGACAGAAAGATGGTAAATGACTAAAAGAAAAAAATAAAGTAGTACAAGTCTATTCATGTGGTAAGATATTTTGCTATAGCCAGATGATTTAATCTTAAACTGAAATCTTATCTTTCATACATGAATGCAATGGAGTACAGCTGAATTTGAGAACATCTTGTTCCAAACACAACTTGTCCTCAAGTTTTGTACTTGTACTAGTCCAACAAAGTTAACAAATAGCCATGACAGAAGTGAGAAACTGCACTGTGTGTGTCTGCAATAGAGCTTTCTCATCAGCTGGGGAGCTGACTACATTACTACAATAACCCTGCCTCAGCTGACAATTCTCATTCAGAGGAATTGCATCATAAAAAGTCAAATTTATCCATCTGAGTTTCACTATGAAATATGAGCCATTCAGCAGCAGATAGAATGCTAACAGATATGCTGGGTGAGAGAGGAGCCTAGAACATGAACTGGTAAGACCTTCATCTTGTTGTTCTAACCTTGTTATTTGAGCCATCCTCCCAGTACTGTAGCTCATACTTAGTGATGGGGTCCTGTACTGGCCACAACCAAGTTAGTTTGATGCGAGTGTCTAGCTCAGCTTCAGCCTCAAAACTGGAGGGCTGGGCAGGCACTGAAGAGCAGAGAAGAGAAGACATGGGTTAGATAAAAAATAAGAATCATTTTAATTGTATTTTAAATACACAGTAATATATTTATGGGCCATTTTAAGCATGACAGTTGAATAACTTTGCCAGTTTTTACATACTTAAAGAACTAAAGAAAGCAACACTAGGTGGCTTGCTGCTCACCTCCTTGCTGTGTTTTGACTTGCAGGATTTCAGAGGGTGGCCCATCACCTACAGAGGTGAAACCCAGCACCCTGAGGCTGTAGGTGATATCAGGAATCAGCCCTGAGATTGTTGTCAGGCTGCTATCGTCTGTGTTGTGTTTCTGCCAGGCGCTGAGCGGAGCTTTATTGTCAGGGCTGTAATAGACCCGGTAACCTCTTATTTGTCCATTGGGTTCTTCAGGGGGCTCCCACTGGACCAACATGGTACTGGCACTCAGCATGCGTGCCTGAACATGCAGAGGTGGCGAGGAGGGGGCCTGTTCACCAGTGCGCGATTCCACGGGGTCGCTAGGTGGCCCACGGCCAATGTTGTTGACAGCCATGACACGAAACTCATAATCAGAGTACGGGCTGAGTCCACCAATGCTATAACGTGTGGTAGCAACACCCTCCACTTCCTGGAAGCCATTGTCTGAGGACTTGGCTTTGTATTGGATCATGTAGTAAGAAACAGGTTCTGGGTTTCCAGAGTCCCATGTGAGAGTCACACTGGTGGCTGTAGTTTCAGTCACTGTGAGTGAAATGGGGGGCTTTGGTAAGGCTGTGAAAGGAGAAGAAAAGTATTACATTTGATTATTACAAATGGACTTATGAAGTTATTTTAGGACAAATTGGACTTCTGACACATTTGATACAATTTTAAAGATGTAGGCACAATACAGCTAAATAAGCTCATGCAGAGGATAGAAACAACAAGTCATGCAATTCTCTTTTATGTTTCTCATAAGGCTGAGGTGACTGGTTCATAAGCTAATCCTTATAGCACTGTCAGGGGCAATTATTCCAAAATGAATAGAAAGGCCAGAGTGAAGTCACGATTTTGTGCTGAATAATTGGCCAGGCCATTACTGACAATACAAGAAAATTGCAAGAGTAGTTCCTGTTGCTACAAATGCAAACCAAACAGAGGGTCACATTAAGGCTTCCTTGGGGAAAAAGGTCTGTATTGCTGTGGTCCCACTAATGACTGTGACATTTTGTGTATCGATCAGCTGAGTGGAAAGCAAGATCAATATAGGCAAATACTGATACCAGAGGCTGTGATAGGTAGACAACACAGCTCCACACACACACTTAGATGAAGAAATGGGCATACTGAAAATTACAAGCTGAGGCATCAATGTATTGACAAGGAAACTTCAAATTGGTAACTTTTAAACTGTCTGTCTAGATAATAAGAAAACCTACAGAAAAAAAACTTTAAGAACATGTAAAAATGTAAAAAGTCTGATGACATGGTTCAAGGCAATTGAAGGCAAACATAAATTAAACGCCTGAACCTGTGTGAACAAACAACACTCACCTTTGACAGTAACCTGTGCTGTGTGGTCAATCATGCCCAGAGAAGAGATGGCCACACATGTGTAATTGGCGGATTCACGAATGTTGGTGACCTCCAACACATTGCGTCCCAAAGGCATTTCCTCTTCCTTAGTTAAGTCCACTTGGCCCATAGTCCACTTGACATAGGGCATTGGTGATCCCACTGCCACACAAGTCAAGTTAATACTGCCACCTGGCATCACCTCTTGGTTGGTGGGAGGAATGGAAAATCTAGGTGGGACTCTTCGTACTAAGAGTATTAAGTAAAAAAGAAGGAGAGAAGGGGGGGTAAGTCTAATATGTATGTTGAATATGATATGTTTTATATGAATGCATGAATAATCTTGGCTCAGGCATCATTGTAAAGGACAAATCCCATTTCAGAAAAGCTAACAGAATAGGGAGCTGATCGCTTCTGTATAAATGTTCCTGTGAGCACAATGGAAACAAAAAAAGACTGTCAGCAAATGGTTCAGGAAGTACAAAAAATAATCTTTCAGGGGGCGTTTTATCCCATTTCCTACAACAAGAAAAATGACCAAAAATAGTCCAGTTGTTCTGGAGACTACGTCTGGACCTCTTTTGTCAAGGTGTCAAATGGTAGTGAAAGTTGCATCATTGAAGGACCCTGTGGAGATGCCATTGTCTGATTTCTCCTCCCTCTCACACTCTACTTTGGCTTGGCCTGTCTTTATGTCTCTCTGTCTCTCACGCTCTTTGTGCAGTTCTGATATGCAGATAGGCTGACATTAAAAAGGAGTTCCCATGGAGACAAGAAGGGCCCGCTGATGTCGCCTGGGACAAGGCAAACACCAATTCAAAAGCTCCATGCCACAGTGAAACGCTAGACTGGAATAAACA
>JAVKLF010000064.1:4513273-4524569 GCA_034783495.1 Millerichthys robustus | reverse complement strand
CACACACACACACACACACACACACACACACACACACACACACACACACACACACACACACACACACACACAGATTTAAAACTGTCCTCGTTTCACATCATATTTAGTAAAGTAAATCCTGATACAGCAGCAGATGTCAGGAAAACGGTGGTGGATAAAAAGAAATGTTAGTCTGAGGGCATTACATATCAGCACATTTTCAGGCACTCTCAATGTATGTGGGAAAGAAAACTAATTAAAAGTTTGTCGCCGGAAGTCAAAAGATTTTTTGCACCATCTTTTCTTGCAATAAAAATATGAAACAATTAAAGAGTTAGTTATTAAAAAAATTTGTTTCTATTTGGGGTTTTGCTTGTACTAGGTAATAATTCAAGACTGTAAGAACATGGACTGTTCCAGCGGACATGCTCAGGAGATTCAGCTTACACCAAGTAGCTATCACTAGGCTTCTTTTTGAGTATCTCTTATCTTTAACCTTTGGGTTCTCTGACTTACAGCCGGGCCTGACACTTCATAAGCTGCTTCTCCAATACAGAAACCTCCCAAAGTAAAAACTACCTCATATAGTGGGACTTCACTACCTCACAAAGTCAGAGTAGGCTTAGCAGAGAGTGGAAAAACTGAATCTGTTTCAAAGCCCACCAATCTATCCACTTTGCACATTTTTCATCACATCCAGGTCAAGGAGGCACTGTATATACATCACTGGGACTGCTACTGTGAACAAAAAGTACCTCATTAGGTTACGATTGAATCCTGGCTAATACATCGACTACTGTCCTCATTGTGACCCAGCTGCATATTTAAGAGGGGATTAGGGATTATTTAATAAGTTAAAACATTCTCGTTCTGTACTTCAAAAAGTTTGAAAAGTTCATGTCTCACTGTCAAAGCCTGCAAAGGCACAGAGAGGGTGACATTCCAATTTCAGTGAGTGGATACAGTTGCTGTGCTGATGTAAGGAATAAACTTCTGGAAGTTCTTAAAAAACTAATCAAGGGAGCAACGACAAGCCAAGTAAAACTTTTCTATTCTTTGTGATGAAAGACAATTCTTGATATCATACATGACAACAAAGGCCTTTTGTTTGTCTACATTATCTTCATGTCTAACATGATGTCTGCAGGCATGCAGTGACATCTTGCACTTTGTTATTGTTGTATTTGTGTTATCAAAGCGCCATGTACATAATAAAAATCTAAGACACAAATCAACTAAGATCTCATGGTGCTGTACCTGAGCGAAGCTGTTTGATGCGTCCGTTGCTGCTGCTGCTGATGTCCACAGGAAGCATGTCCTTGTACCATGAGATTTCCGGGTCTGGGTTTCCGCTGGCAGCACACAGCATTGTAGCCGTCCTGGTCTTTTCAACCACTTTCAGCTGGGGGCCCATATCAATGGTGGGAAAGCCATGTGGGATCTGGTTCTCTGAAGATATGAAAGGACAGGCATTAGTAAAGCCACAGACACAAATAAAGAGTTTAAAAAATCAAATGAAGAGAAAAGGCATGTTTAAAAACAGATTCTGACAAAGCAGTCTTTCAAATGCTGTAAGAGGAGTTTATCAGAGATGCTCCATTAGCAAGGTCAGAGAGGAAGATGAAAGAAAAGCAAATATACTACAGATGCTACAGGCCAAGCAGTAATCTGAGCATACAGTCAGAGGCAGCAAAATTTAGTGTGAGGGCAAAAGAAACTACAGGGGAATAACTGATCTGGGGCTGATTTTGATTTGATAGGGAAAAAAAACAATCCTGTTAGTAGCTGATTATCATAGCAGGCTTATTACCCGGCACAGGCAGTCCCAGGTTTAGACGGAAGAGGGACGATTGCAATCTGCTTCTGGGTACTCATGCATAGATGAGCTGCCTTAGGCTTAGAAAACTAAATAAAGCAATTTGAATAATCCAACTTTTTAAAATGAATGTAACAGAATAGCCAAAAAAAAAAAACACAAACTGATGATCCTTATAGCAGAATGTAAAGTTCTAAATAAAAGTATGTCTGAAATGGATACTAACATAAGATAATTTACATAAATTATAACTAATAAAGTCACAAGGTGACTAAAGTAATTTAGTCTGAAAGTTTAGACTTTTTTACTTGATCGAAATCTAAAATACAAGTATGAAAAAAAATGAAAAAGATTAACCAAATCTTTTCAAACAGACAAATCCAGTCCCTGGTTTCAAAATAGAAGGAAAACTACATCTTGAGTATGAGATGAGCATCAACAAACATCAACCCAAACATACATGATTCATATTTCCAGATGAATGTATGTAAATTTGGGTAGAATTTTTATTTTAATTGTTTGCTTCTGTTTTCCAAATGAAATGAATACCCTTTACTCACAATCCATTTGTTTATTGTGTGACTCGGCCTATTAAAGTAAGCAAACTAGAAACTCTTGGACCAATGTCTACCTGTTTATTTTCTCTTCTCACATTTGAATTAAACTATTGGACTAAATGCATTTTTATTTTGGAAAACATGAGCTAATGAAAGAACAATATTGTTTCATAAATTCGAATACAATGTATATTTGTTCAAATCAAAGAGGTAGTCTTATTTTTGCTGTATGAATATTAAAGCAGCCTCACTGCCACTTCAACTAAATCTTAACAACAGTATTACATGAAAACATGATGGTACTTGAGAGGTCTGATTATGAGCTCGCTCTTGAACCCGTAATCTTTTTCATCTGTCTATTCGCATGTAGGGGTTTCATTAAGAGCAAGGTGTCAAGAAGAATGAACAGATAATGATTATGACTTCTGCCTTTGATTAGCCTGCAAATACACATAGCTACAGGCTATCCAACATTAGATAATTGATAGGTGCTCTAAAGGGATGAAAATATTTACAAAATAAGTTATAGCATGGAGATCTGAGCAATAAAGGTGGTCTGTCTGTTTATCCAGCTGACATTTATCTGTGCCCACTTATCCTTGCAACATAGACCTGGAAATCAGCCCAGTGTACAAACGTGGCAAAAGACAAGCTGAACCCTGGACATGTTGTTATTCAGTTACAAAGCATAAACTGAACTTTCCAAGTTACACTGATGGTCTGTAAAAGACTATTTTTTTTAAAAATCCTTCAAGAAAAAAAAGCTGAAACAAAAAGAAATATCATGATGGTGTTTTCATATACATGTATACCAATGGAAGTAATGGTCACAAAATACTAAGACAGAAAATAAAACAGATGTTTATTATTAAAAAAGCCTAAAGATAAGAAAATATGATTTTTTTATTTGTCATCCTGATTTAGGAGAAAAGGCACCCTCTGTTTTTTTGGTCTACAGTGCAGAGTTAATTTATTCAACTAATTACATTAAATGGCAAAATCTTCCTCGAAAGAACTACCTACTGACTGGATATTTCCTTGTGTTTTACAGCTTTCTTAAAACTACAAAAAAGCAGGTATTAATGATTTTAAATCCATCTGCACTTTTCAAAAGTGGGTTGAAACAATTCATCAACTTACAAAAAAATAC
The DNA here is from genome assembly GCA_034783495.1 of Millerichthys robustus. NCBI lineage: Eukaryota > Metazoa > Chordata > Actinopteri > Cyprinodontiformes > Rivulidae > Millerichthys > Millerichthys robustus. Next base: position 4,521,067 of record JAVKLF010000064.1, on the reverse strand, counting down.
TTGACTCAGATTCATTGATTGAATCTTTTTTTATTTACCCTAGAGTATGTCTGTAATAAAACTGAAATAGGAGGTTGTAGGCAAGTGAACATATCAGAATGATAATTATATTCCTTTTTAATAGTGTTCAACAATCAAAAAGCAGAGAGCCAATAAACCAAAGATCTGGAGTCCTGGTATTAGAAGGAACTTGCAGCTCTTCAAACAGCTAGCCTGGGAGTTAGAGGCCTTATGATAAATAAGTTTTGGGGCTAGTAGGAGCCAACTGGGAACTCCTAAGACAGAACAAGTTTTGCAATTCTTTGTTCAGCCTCGCTCCATTTCTGTTCTGGCATTTCCTATCATTTCCTCAAAATTTTAACTTAAGACAAAATTGTGTTGCTTGACTTTGTCTTTCTATAGATGCAGATATGTAGATTTTGCTTAGCATATACGTTGGAGACTAGTTTTATTCATGATCTGTCTATGTCTACAAGTAACAATGTCCTATTGTTATGTTAATATGGGGAAATATTTAAACAAATGAACTGTTTTGACTGAATTCTAACCCTTTAAATTGTATTCAATAACACACCCAAACCTCAACAATGCTCTTGTCTTGTTTGAGTCAAAAATCCATAAGTAAACTTATATAACCTGAGTATGAAAGGAGCAAGGGTGTTTTGTTCTTATCCTTATCAGAGCAGTTGTTCCTTTTTTCACCCTTGTGTTTGGCCTGAAGCCCAGATTGTCTCATATTCAGACCCAGTTGAATATAAGAGATCTCTGTGGTGAGGCTTGTTTCCTTTCTACCGATTCAGAATTAGCTTTCAGACATCCTAAATGATACTCCTACAAAAGAGAACACCTCTATAATATGGACTACAAGACTGTATTGTTTCTTTTTAAATGAATAGTGGTAATGGTATTGTTGCATGCCGTGTTCCTCTGTGGTTTGCTCTTTTACTTTTGAGTAAAAAGAAAAGAAAGGTGGAGAGAGATTAAAATAAAAGGAAACAAAGGAAGACGAAGCGGAAAACTGCCTGTTAGAAATATAACTTACATAATGTTAAAGATGCACTTCTCAAAATAGGGTTTATTCAAAAGGAAAATATTCAAATGCACAGTTATGTGGTAAAAGATGATAACAGATCCCTGAGCTGTTCTACTTATGAGAATAAAAAGTGGGAAAACCACTGAATTATGCTAAACCTAGAGGGGAATGAACTCCACTCTCACCTACTTACAAAATGCTTTGAATATTTTTTCTATAATGTATGACCTCAGAGAATATCCCTTTGAGGTTGGACCCAGTTTTCTCATGTATGCACTCACTAGGTGTTCATACAGTGGCTGTAGAGCTGGTTGCAGTTGTATTATGGACATCTAGATTGTGGAGTGATTCAGCAACTCTACACTCTGGAGTCATCTGGAGTTGAATTTTCAAGACTGATAAATGAACTGATAATGTTACAAACTTCATCTTGTTGTTTTATAAATAACCCTAAACTTAAATGAAAATAAGAACTATTTTAAAATATCTACCATTCACACACAATGTTTGTGCATCACCCTGATTGTACGTAGTCAAAATGGAACTCCAAATCAGACTCAGAAAGAAAACTCTTTAGTTCTGTTAACATAGTGGAAACTAATCAACTTAATAAAACACAGCACTGCAGTGTCATTTACACCAAGTGAGTAACCCTCTTAGGAATGAGAAGTCTGTCAAAGTAACTTTGAAGTGGCTTTTTATCTATCCACCCCCTTACACACACCTACAGCCACATTTAAGTTTCTAACAAAGACTCCAATGAAATAAAGACGTACCCTTATTGAGAGAAAACCTTATTTTGGAGTGTTTTTTGTTGTTGTTGATAGAATTAGTCTTTTTACTGAAGAAACAGGAATATTTGCATGCTACTTTCCACCCGAGCTTCTTGTATCACTGCCTATAAAATGTATGATTAACATTACTTGGAAACGTTTGTGGGCTCTGAAAAATGCAAACCAACGTTAAAACTGGGTGAGAGACCCCAAAAGCGTTATTACATGAGTCAGCAGCTCTGTCATATCAGGTGCCACAAATGGAATAATTTAAATGCTGCTGCAAACCTTACATTTTCATCAGTATTTGACTTCTGCTTAATGGCTGCATTGCAGGCAAACTATAAAAAAACACTTTTAACATGTCTAATTAGTTTAAAATAACTGGTAAGTTAAGTGATCTGTGGGAATATGTTACAGTTTAGACTAACAAGTTTTCATTATGTGTACTGATTCTCTTTGTTAAGATATTAAGAGAGCGGAAAAATAAACAGTTTTTTACATAAGCCTAAAATATGTCCAAATCAAAGAAAACAAATGCAGTTGTGGAATAAAATAAAGTGAAAGATACAAGTTCATTGCATTTTTTATTAAATATTATACACTATCTCAGCAAGTATTTTATATAATGTTTATCAAGTTTTAACTTTAGGCCTTGCATTGAAAAATGAATATTCCTAAAGAAAATAGAAGTATTCAGTAATTATCTACAGTCCTTGTGTCCTAGGGGCTTTTTGTTATCCAAATAATTGTGGAGTCTTTTGTTACACTCGTCAAAAATTATGTCAAGTTGTTAGGCAAGATTTCCATGGCCTTGTCTGTCTATTTCTACTTTTTTTCTGTAAATTCCTGTGGCTTTGCTTGTCTGACATTTTATTATCCATTTTTGTACTGAAACTTTAAGAAGAACAGAAAATGATGGATGGGTGAGAACTGGAGCAAAACCAATAAAAGGTTAAAAGTGCAAGTTGGTGTTTGTCAAGATAGTGGAAATATTTGATAAAAGTCTTCATTGTACTAGAATATACTGTAAATATATATATAAAAAAAATTAAAATAAAAAAATGGAATTTCCGTGATGACGCCTTGCCACTCCATTACTAAAATCAACAGTACTTCTGCAGAAAAGAAACTGTAAAAAGTATACTAAAATAAGACAACATTTCTGTAAGTTATACTCAGTCAGTGATCTAAGATAATCTGACATTATCTATTTTACAATCAATCTATAAACTGACTGAACAATTTGTAATCACGTGGCACAAAAACATTTGTTCTGCCATCAATTTAATAATGTTTTTCATGTCCTCTGATAAAAAAGGCCAGTGTACTTTTAACCAAAAGTGAAACACCTTGGATTTGCAAATGCACAAGGCCAGTGGGTTAGCCAGTCAAACATAAGCCAGGCGCACATAAACTGGTTCTTCCATGATGTTGAAAACAAATAGGACCATTGTTCTCTCAGGAGACGTTTGTCACGCAAAGAGTAATTCTGCACTCAGAACAGCTTAGCAGATGAACTCAGCGTTTTCACTAGTTAAAGAAGGAAAAGAAAGGGCAGAAAAGGGTTGGGCTTATTGTGGTTTTGTTGCCACAATATTGAATTAGGAAAGAAGAGATGGTGTTGATTATACAGGAATCACATTGGGAAACATTCCAAACATTTATGTTAAAATGTACCCCCTTTATACTATCTTAACAGGTAAAATTCAAAAACCCTATTCAGTACTCATAAGTGATTATGTCAAGCTATACCTCTGTGACAGACTAGAGCAGGTAAAGTAAGATTTAGATAAAAGAATAAAACAAGTAAAAGAGAGAGGAGAAGGAGGAGAAGAGGAGGGGGTAGGGGAGGGGTTCATGCCAACCTCCTGCCAGCTCCAATTACCAGTGTGAGTGGAGCGTGGCAGCTAGGGCGATGGGTCTAATCAGAGCCCTGCTGAAAGAGACCCATCCCTGTACCTCCTGTCCCACTGGGAGGCTGCTGGAGCTCAATCCCACACTAACATCAGCCAACGCTTTCCCCGCAACCCAAACACACTCATCTCAATGAGGGCAAACACTCTAGACACCCCACTTCCCATCTAACAGGGGAGCTCTGACACAGAGGCAGATGATACAAGACGTGCCTGCCTCATTTCCATATCTCCTTCCTCCTTATAGTCTTAAGTGGAAGAAGAAGGTGAATGTCATGTGCTGCCATTAATGTTTTAACTGAGGATGTTGGGAAGAAAATTAAAGTTGTGAAACATGGAGAGGGAGCATATGGCTTGGAATATTCATGAGAAAATGAACAACTACAACTTGAACATGATTTCAGTCAATATGTATCGACTGATAATCTCATTTATTGCTAATGGTTGGTTTCAGTGAAAAAAAACAACATTTTTTTAAAGTTTATAGATTCTTGACAGAATGATCTGTACCATGCACCTACAATGGTCAATTCAAGCAAACCAAACCCTGGAATCATAAAATATTACTGCTCTAAAATCTATGTTTACACATACATCACTGCACTGTCTATTCAAAAACGTTCAAAAAAAGTAATGGCTACATGTTTAAAAAACATTCATCGTACTTTATTTGTTATGCTTAAGAACTGAAACTACTTTGGTCCTTCCAATTTGTTTAACTGATGAATTTTTAATTGTTCTCCTTAATAGAAGTCCAACCTTTGAAGGGAACTAAATATAGAGCATTAAATGTTGCCTTTCTCCACTGGTTCAAGTTGGCAGTAAAAAGAAAGAAAAGCAGTCTGCAGAAACAAAGCACATGGCCTGCAGCTGTTTCTGGGCCAGAACATTGTCGAGACAGACATTTGCATCTGCCTGAGACACGGAAGTGTGTGAGAGGTGTCAGCAGCTGCAGGAGGTGCAAACAAAAAAAAAAAAGCCAAAGCTAACACAAGATCAACTGAAAGAGCCGAGTGAAAGGTTGTCTTGCGGACAGCGTGTCAGCAAGTTCACTTGGACAACTACAAAGGTGGTGATGACATTACAGCCTTCTGTAATTAGATCAAAATCTGCAAATAACATTTTATGTTAAACTGTCAAAACACAGTTGTTCAGTTCTTTGTGTTTTGTTAACTTTCTCAATGCAAGTGTTTGATAGATATGGTGGTGCTTCCAGGTGTGCTTTGTGTTTCTTCTGAAATGCGGTGAAAAACAAGAACTAACAGGTCCTATCAAAAAAGACAGACTGACCTGACTGGTATTCACGTAACTGCCTCTGCGCTTTTGACTTGGAAAACATCAGAGTTTTCTCACATGTTTGCCGTAAAGTGCATGTGAGCAGAGCTCTCTTCTGCTCTTCAGAGGAGCACTAGCTGGCGGAGATCCCACTGCAGAGGTCTCCTCATAAGGGATGGCATGGCTCACCCCAACATCAAAGACCCCAACAAGGAGGTCATTGGTGTAATGCTGTTGTAATGGCATGAAAATATTTGAAAATCTCCATGGAAAAGAACATCAAGGCCAGAAGCAAATCCTAACCATGGTAAACATTTTCCATGGTTTGAATGTTGACGTGGTAGCTAATTAAACAACAGCCTGTTCACAACACCTGGGATCGGGTGATGCGGCAACATAATGCAACTACACAATGTGCATTTAAATATGCACCATCAAGTCTACTTTGTCTGGCATGCTATCTTCTTTGAGCAGGTGTTATTCTAGTTGCCATGGAAATAGTCATCTATCAAACAAACAGTCTTCAGGTAATATGAGCAGCATGCACAGACACACCTGCATGCAACGGACCATCATAAAAGGTGTAGCCATAACAAAAACACTACTAATGCTGTTGTTATTACAAACCACCATGCTTGTGGTGGTATCAATGCACAGTCATTCTGCTGTTTATCCAAGTCTACTATGAGTAAAAAGACTATAATGCATGCCATGACCTTTGAAATAATATACTTTTTTGTCTAGCTGAGCAGAACATTTGGCCTTCCTTCCTTGCTTGCCTACAGGCAGATAATCAATAACAGTCATTTAAATCGCTCCTCAACTTCTTTCCTCTCCTTTCATCCCTTCTTCAGTTTTTATCATTCCTCTTGCCACGTTTTTATCTCTTCTTCTCCTTCTTTCCCACATCTGATATCATACTTCCTCTGTCGTCAATATGATCTACAGCCCTGCCAGATGCCCTGTGCCTGTTATTTATGCTGCGGTGCGCCGGTTAGTACATCACCCTGGCCTCTAACCCATTACTGCAACCCAGAGGTGGTCCTCTGAATTCACATGGTTATGCTGACTGAGTCACCTTGTGGGACAAGTGCTGCTGCACAGAATCACATCCTCCATTAAGTACGCCGTAGGAATAGCTTAGCTGTAGGTTTTCATTTTGGTATTACATCTGTGCTTCTAGCCTTGTGCTCCTGCTAACAGGAGACTGATTGAAGACCCTCAAGATTATGGTATTACAGAGTATACGGTTTGTGGTTTACTATTCATTTTAATGTAACTGCCTCTAAGATGGAAAAACCTCAGGGCTTGTGGTAAATTTCTGTGGTAATGCGATGTGGCTAATAAGACAGGCTATTCCTCCAGGTGTCCTGGAAAAAATAACAAGGACAGCAGCGGCAAAAATCAGAAAGCGTGACAGCTGATGAAAATGTCTCAAAAAAAAAAAAAAGCAGAGGAGTGGTTTGCAAATAAATGAATTAATTGATCCTCTCCACAACTCAAATTAATGACAGGCAGAGGTTTATTGTGACGTGTTTAGTGTAATTACAGCAGATAGGGATGGCTTTTATGAGTTCTGAGAAAGGCAGTGCATGTAGTCCAATGTGGCAGGTTTGTTAATTAAATCCTTGCTGACTGTGCTCTTGTGACAGCCTTTACTTATTCTCTCAGTCAGAGATAATGAATAATACACAAAGTATGTTAGTCAATGTCGACCGCCCCAACTTTGATTATGTGGAGGCTTGCAGAAGTGATGGGTGTTCAAATATATCACATTGTAGAGTGACCTATTAACTGCTCACAGCAGAAGAGGTCATATGCAATCTTTTTCTAACAGATATGAGTGGCAAAAGGAAAAGCAAAATGTGACCAGTTGGTGCAAATCATTTGATCGCTGTTAGCCTTTTTGTTGATGTAGAAACAAAAACAAAAATCTGCTTATTGACAACCTAGGAACTCATTTACCATTATGTTTCCAAAGTAAAACTTCACCTAGAAAGGACACAGACCAAGTCAATAAATGTTTCAACACAGACATAATAAAAGCTTTCTTAACTTTCAGTACTTCCTACAAACATAATCAAATTATGTAGCCTTTTCCAGATAGACAAGGTAGACTCAGACATCTGAGTTACTAATGACAATATTCAGACAACAAAAGTGACACGGAGAACAATGTGTGAAACATTTGACTCTGGTGGTGTACGAGCAGTTAAATACCACTTTTCTAAGTGTTTAAGTGTTTTGAACAGGCTGTATGACTAAACGTTCTTGGCCTCATAGCATGAAAAACTTTCATTGCACTTACACTAACGAATGTTGTTAAAGTCAACTATAACATTTTATTTCACTTTACTTAACGCGACTGTCTCCAACACAGACACAAGAACAAGGCTAAGAAATTATTTCTCCATTTAGCTTGGGCACCGGCAAAGTACACTTCCATGTAATGACAGAAACAACCTTGAAACTGGAATGTTCTATGATTATGATTTAAAAATATAATTGGTAGGGTTCTTCAGACAAAATATTGACTTTTAAATTAAGATACATTTTCTAACTCACTATGGAACATATTGAAAAACACCGCTTAGCAACTTAAAGAAAAATCAGCTCACAGCTTTTTAACACAAAAAACTGTGAGGCTTAATTAAGAGGGTTGGGTTGATTGTGAGACAATCGTCTGGTTTGTGTGGAATGGTAGATGAGCCAAGAGGTCTTGAATGAATGAATGAATGAATGAATGAATGAATGAATGAATGAATGAATGAATGAATGAATGAAAATTTATTTCAGA
>JAVKLF010000064.1:4487941-4503356 GCA_034783495.1 Millerichthys robustus | reverse complement strand
GCTGGATATGGGCACCAGTGACCCCCGTGACCCTGAACAGGAAGAAGCGGGTAAAAGATAATGGATGGATGGACTTATTATCTGAAAGGTTGAGCTCTGTGTTATCCAATTTTTTCACCTTGTGGCATTTATATTAAGACATATCTGCTCCACCATGACACTACCAATATCAGGAATCCATAGATTTAGCAACAGTTTTTTTATGAATTATTAGGGCAAATTCGGATATTTGCTTTGGACATATTGGGATGAAGGCTTCCAGAACGACTGGGAGAAGAGGAAGAGTTTAGGGGGAAAAATGAAACTGAAAGCAAAGGGGAAGAGCGAAACCAAGCAAAAAAGGGGGGCTTATCTTACCTTCCAGCACTGTAAGCTTGGCACTGGTGTTGATCTCGCCAGCGCTGTTAGTGGCTGTGCACTCGTAAATGGCTTCGTCTCTGTGGGTGCGCAGTGGCTGGATCCGCAGTACAGAGCCCGAGCCATCATCAAATTCAATCACCTGTGAGGAACGCAGCAAAGCAAAAGGACAGAAATGTTATTTTTACTGGCCTCCTTTCCTTTTCCTAACATATTGTTGCAAGATACAAATAAAATTGATTTTGACTTGACAATAACAGTTTCTGACACAAATTATTTTTCATATTTTAAACACTGAAGCTAGCTGGGTAAATGGTACACAAAGTCCAAACAGTCTGTTGTGGCCATTTGTGTCCTCACATCGATCTAAATCCTAAAAGGCAGTTGAAAAAGTAGCTCAAAAACAGGTTTCATTCTTATGTCATTTTGCTGTATTTATGTTCACTTTTATCATGCAAAGTATATGTGTACTTGTGTTTTTTTTTAATGTAAAAGTCAAGCCTTGGCACCAACCTCAAAGCGCTGGGAGCTGACTTTCTTGCCTTTCTTCATCCAGGTGATTCTAGGTTTGGGCTCTCCAGTGGCCTGGCATACAAACGATGCAACTCCTCCAGAGATGCCTGTCTGATCCTCAGGGGTTTTGATGAAACTTGGCAAGCCTGGGAAAGATGGAGGTAAGGGGTAGAGGGGGGAGGGAAATGAGTAAATGGAATGGAACAAAGTAGACAGGAGAGGAAAGAGGGACAGGTGAAGGTGATGTTAGTGACTTGTCCACACGAGCATTTTAAACGTAAACTTTAGGTATCACTTTCTCCTCACAAAGGCATTGTTGCTCTGCACACCTGCAGTTCAGTCATGGGGAAAAAAAACAGTCTTTGTGTCTGCCTGTCACTGTATCATGTTGAATTTCAGACCTTTTCTCTTCCATATGAAGCATCTGGACTGGTTGGCATCTCCCACAATTCAAACAAGACAACTACTGTGTTTAGAGTCTGTATCTTTTCAGCTTCATTGATGATGTGTGTTTACAACAACACTGTGCACTACCATGGAGAGAACCTCCAACTTTGTTTTCATTTTTTTGCCTTGAGGGTTTGACTGGGCACCACACCTAGCATCATTGTGCACAGGACAATGAAGTGTGTATCTCATTGACAGCCTGTCAAACTTAGACATGATGCCACAATGAGCACACCTTAGCTCTCTGCTATAGCCTCAGTGCAGGCATGCATAATCCTGGCCACAGCAGCATGAGACAATGTCCTTATTACCAGCTCCATCAGCTCATGTTTCATTTGTAGAGTCATTAAAAAGGAAGGTGGGGATCACCTAAACCGCAGACAAGCAGACTGCCCCGTGGAGACATGCACAAAGGGGTAAATCATTATGCTCAGTACACAGAAGAGCCGCCAGACTTTCCCTCGCTGAGAACACACTGGGGAAATCCAGCAACAGCTTTCACCATTCTTCTTTTTTTGTGTGTTTCCTGAATAACTAACATTGCAGCACAAGAAAATATGGGATTTTGGGTCAATATCTGGTCAGAATAACACAGCAAACCATTCAGATACCATGTCACTCAGTATTCACTTGGAAAAGAAGAGATGGTGCAGGGTGTCTTTGCTCCACACTTTTTCTTTATGCAGTAGAAGAATTTCAAATAAGACACTGCAAACCTGCAGGCACAAAGTGCACAATGATACATGAAACTTTTAGGTTATACAAGGTGACTGCAAACATTCAAATGCGACTGATCAGAGTATGATCACCACAGGGTGAAACTCCTGCAGTAATCCAGAGGACGTCATTTGATTTTGTTAAAGTATGAACGCAACTAATTTGACACGGTTTTTATTTTTTAAAATATTGTTTTTCATTTACCTTTTTTGACCTAAAGCCTCTGATGAAAATCAACAAAAGGCTTTTTAGTGAAGCTGAAATAATTTGCAAGTTGAAAAGAAAAAAAAATCTATAAAGAAGTTATTGTAAAAAGAAACATTTAGGTTTTATTCCAAAAAGAGAAAATGACAACATTTAGAAAATAATACTGGGTAAATATTTCCTGTTATGTAGACATTTGCCTTGTTCTTTGATTCATTTAATCATTGTTATTAGTGAACATTTATGACATTTTAAAACTGGCTTCATCAGGAATTAATAAATTTGAACTGTTTTTGCAACACATTAATTACACGCCTAAATATTGTGCTTAGCTGGGTGCCACAAGCAGCCTATAATAGCAAAAGAGAAACTCAAAGCAGTTATATTTTATCAATCAAATATAAGTTTACATGTTAAAACTGAACCGTACACAAAGTGAAGACTGAATGAGCTGTTCATTTTACTAATAATAATTACAAAAATATTTACGAATACTCAAAAGTGAAATATCTATGTAGATTATGTTCAACTAGTGATTATATTAGGTTGATTAATACAAGACACTTTGGTACTAGGGCGGCACGGTGGCTCAGTTGGTGGGGCTGTTGCCTCCCAGCAAGAAGGTCATTTCTGGGTAGAGTTTGCATGTTCTCTCTGTGCTTGAGTGGGTTTTCTCTGGGTACTCCAGTTTCCTCCCACAGTCCAAAAATATGACTGTTAGGCTAATTGGTAACTCTAAATTGAAACTAGGTGTGAGTGAGAGTGAATGTTTGTTTGTCTCATTTGTCTCTATGTGTCCCTGTGATGGACTTTGGTCCTATCTATCCATCCATCCACCCAATCGACCTTTCAGCCACCTAAAAATCTAATGACATTTTCTTTTAGAGGATAATGGTTAGATGGTTGTGGAAGATAAATAACGATAAATAAAAATAAATCATTTTCTAAAGCAGCAGAATGTGACTGACACACATGCAGGTGACAGTGTGAAAGCTTTATTCAAGATTACAACCAGATATGCAATAGGAATGTATGCCTGTGCATGAATCAGTGCATGCATGGCTGGTAGGGTGGAATCTTCAAGATGTGATTATCACCAATCTCACTTCCAAGAGTTGCTGGTGACATCTGTCCACAGCTTTTATTGCTGTCTTTCCCTTTCGATACCCTGATGGAGGATCAGACAGCATTAAAATAAAAACCTTTTGCACATGTGTTGTGTTAAAAAGGTGACAAATCACAACAAAAACATTTCAGTCAGGAGCAACAGAATCTTAAAACTTGGAAGGGTTTTAGATGACGGTAAACTGGCCTCACTGAGGTTTTCCCGTAATAATCCTCTCAGACATGCTTTTACAGCTGACCTGTGTTTCAAAGGCCAAACTATGGCAAATTTGAAGCTGTTCATTGTTAATCCAAATCTCAAATTCAATCCCCAGATATCAAGAAGGACTCTCGTGACCCTAAACCCCTGACTTACAGATGGGGTTAATAGTGGTCCTAACACACTCCATTGAAACGCCAGAAGCATTTTTTTCTGGACTGGGAGAGAGTTTGCTTTTCTTCATCACTGTGCCACTGCAGGTGGCTGAGGATATCAAACTGGTGGGTTTGTCAGTTCTTTTCTAAGAGAGACAAAATCCAGACTCAACCTTTTTTTTCTTGCTTGCGTCCCATTTTCCTGGCTGTCAGGCAGTTGTCACATGAAAACAATGAAAGGGACAAGGTGGAAAACACATAAGCCTACCTATGCAAATTCATCTCTCAGCCATGACTGCAAGCTCAGAGCTGCACTCTTTCTATGCTTTCAAGCATCACATTCAAAACTCCTACTTTGTCAAAGCTTTAACATGCATTCTTATTTTTCTGGCAATGCATAGACAAAGCTGTATATTTGTCCAGAATACATCCGTCAGAGAGCTGCAGCAATTTATGTCAAATTGTTTCCTTTTTGACATGCAGATTCGTAGAAACAGCAAAAAATTCTAAAATAACCACTAAATTAGACAAAGTCAAATTCAAAGTGGGCACGGCTATATGTTTCAGTACACAATGTTTAATTACTGTTTTTGAATATCTAAATAATGCAACACATTAAACAATGATCTCTGTTCAGAGCAGTGCTCCTGTGAAGAAAAGGTGGCATGGTCGAGGGTGTGACCAAACAATTTTCCTTAACAGCTGCAAAAAGCTTTTCATGTTATAACTAATAAGTTGAATACATAAATGATTGAGTGCAAAACAAAACACATTTAGAAAAATAACTGCTTTTTTGTGAGACTACTTATTACTTTTGAATAGACACTCGTATTGATTTGTGTTAAAAGATGTTTTAAAATCATAGAGGTATGAGGGAAATTGCTGTAAATCTTTTTATTGCCTTATGAGTAAAAGCCCAATGCAAATTGTTACCACTTGTTAGTGGTTGGCATTCGAATCAATTTATGCCATTTAGCTGTACTGTGAAATTTTGTTGCATACATGTGGAAAAATACACATTTTATACCATGTTAATGTGATATTTTTATTTGACCCTAAAAGCAGGCTGTTGATGAGTCTACTCAGAAATTGGTTTTAGGAAGGACTGAAGGAATCTAAAGAGTGCTGACTGCTCTGTGTGTGGGGGGATTAAACAGCTTCTGTCAGTTAACCTTAAGCCTGCAGCAGTATTTGTGAGGTGTGGGGTCTTTGAATAAATGAAGGATGTAGGGAACTGCAGATGTGAGCTTTTCACTTGATAGATTTCCAAGTATTAGAATGTGTAATCAAGAAATTAAAAGAGCACCACTAGATATGTGTAACCTAATTTATGCTGGGGGAAAAAAGCAGAACGATTTTCTCATGAATTTCTAGATGTTCAAAACACTGCAAAAATGTTAAAGAGAAAGTTTTTCTTTTTCATCTTACTGGAAGCCATAGAGCAAGCCTTGTAATAAATGCAGCGACAGCAGGGAGAGTAGGGTAAATGGCTCTTATGTGGCTAACAATTAGTGTATTCCCAAGCCTGCCAGGGTGCCCAGTGAGAGCTACTCTGTAGGGTAGAGTATCAGCGATCGATACACACACAGCAGAGAGAAAACCATTAATTCTTATTAATAATGGATTAGCAAGTTATCATTTTCATGAGGCAACACTTAGTGGAAATTTGTCTGATGGCATCAGCATGGCTTGTTTTAATGGAACACTTCCATTAAGGCCTTTTCAGGCCATTAGCAGGCAACTTGTTTGCAATTAATTCCATATAAAGCTGCCTTCCCTGCAAGTTATTTACCCCGATAAAGTCAACTGCACTTCAGGCTGTTTGTTTAAACCTATAAACATCACGTTTGCTATCTACTCTTCTGTTTTATGGCTGATTCTAAAGGAACATTGGGTTATTTGTTGTTGGAAGTTACATAACTGTTTACAGCACAAGACTAAATATGAAATGCTTTTCAGATAATTTCTCTCTTTAGCCCATGCATTTAAAAAATTGCATGTTTCTTATTCAACAATGTAGGGTAAGAGTGATGTTTCTTTAATTCTGGAAACTGAAATGCAGGAGTTCAACATCTTTTACAGTATTCTTGCAGTGTTCATTATTACAGCAAGTAGGGATCATTCATTTCAGGTTGATTTTTTTAATTCATTACTAAATGTCAAAAACTGTTGTGAAGAATGCTTCTCGTGGTCCTATAGTCTAATGTAACATTTAATATGACAACACAACTTAAGAGTATTCTTCTTACTTTTATGCAGGACAAGACAACCATCAAATTCTCAAATTTTAGAAGCCCAAACCAGAAAATACAGTATAAACAAGCTTGTGAAATGTTGATTAGTATTTAATTATTTATTGTACCTTGTGTAACACTGATCCTCTTTATGAACTGTAAAACACACACAGACGGTGGAGAGAGGTGAACAGTTTCTTTGTTGCCAAGAAGCATTTCTTCCTTTCGAGGTAATCTAGGATTCAAACTAAAAAAATTTAGGCTGAATGCCTCTGCCATACTCTACAATTTTCACATTCACTAATAATAAGAGACACCAAATTTTACAAGGATGATAGTTTAGTGGCAAAAGATGAGTAGAGCTTCAGAAGAATCATAACTAAAGTAAAGTTGCAAGAGTAGTGTGATATTACTGAGAAACTAAAATGATTTAAACCTAGAGAAGAGAAAAGAAAAACATCAAACTGTCAATACACCTGTGGGTGACGAAGACAGACTTTCTATTAGGTCTTCCAGCTCTCCCTGAATTATTCAAGACAGTGGAGAAGAAAAAGAAGTCAGAGAGCAATTACCCTTCACTCATCTCTTTCCAGTGTGAACAACATTACTGTAATGGCTTTCATCTTCTCAAGCTGTTTATGAACAAGGGAGGCATCTCTCAAGTCTGCTTTCTTGATTTTTGATTGTCAGTCAACATGCTGCATGACATTTGGAATAAAAAATGTATGCTTGAAGGAGCATTTAGAGCAATGATTTTCAAAATATGCAAAAATAAGTGCATTATTATGTACCTATGGATGGTGAGAAAGGGAATGTTACTGATATCATGCAACTGGAAGTCTGAGGTGTTATGTTACCTGTGGTATTTAAAGTGGCGCCCCAACCTAGATTTAGTCAAAGATGACTCACTGTCTGAATCCTTTCAACCCACTTGTTTCCTTATGGGAAAAATTTAGCAGATGTTAGATAAAAGCAGATACTCAATAACAAGTTAAAATAATTTTTGCTACCATGTATATTTAAATACATTTCTCTTTGCTATTCAATTAGGCAGAACAATGTTTACAGACTTTTTCAGCAATCTTAATAAATTGCCAGGTTAGAGAACTTACCATTACCTGGAATGCCTAATGTAAAGTCTGTCATGCATTGTAGATGATGCAAACATCGCCTCCTTTCTTCCATTAACAACCTCTAAAAGCATGCAGCCTTGACCTATGAGACAGGCATGCTAATGTGTTGTATGAACTGCACAGCTCATTTACACAACCCCGAGGCAACATCACCTCAGATGTTCACAGAGTTCACTTGGTGATATTTGCTCATTTGTGCTGTCATGAAACTGACTGTTTTTCTGTTTTGATGCTACGAAGGGTGTCTGACTGTTTAAAGGCATGTGTGGGTGTCAACCTGGGAACACTTGCTTGCAAAACACAACACAGAAAGGGAAAAGATGATTTTGAATGCAGTTTGAATATATAGTGAGGCATAAGGTTTTGCTACATTTGCCACTAAAATCTAAACAATAAATGGAAGCGTTTTGGGGACCTGGTAGGATGCCTCGGTCTAAACACTGACATTTATAGACAAAGAAGGAAAAGGTTAAGGATGTTAAGTGATCCCAGGATGTTTTGGACTGAGGGCTCAGATGTTGATAATGTCTACAAGCTTTTCTAAAAATCCCATTTTGAGGCTAGCCCCATCATTCATCACCACACTGTTCCGTAAACCCTACCAATCTCATTAATTTACCTCCTTTTAATTAGCCTTCCTTCAGAGACCCTAAAGAGCACCTACAATTGTTGCCATCTTCATACCCACAAAGCCCAGAGGTCTTAAGTAATCCAATTAAGTAATTAAGTTTTTCCTCACTTACTAAAATTAAGAAGAAAATTAAATTATGTAAAGAGTGGAAAACAATGGTACTATAAAGATTCTGACTCAACAATGTGATTTTTGTTTGCTTCTTCATGTTTTGGTATCATTTAAAAGCTAATTTGACCATTAATAATTTGCACATTTCCTTAAAATTAGCAATGTTTTCTTCTGATCGATGTCAACTACGAAGATTCAAATTACATTAAATGCATTATAGAAGTTTACCATGTATTCAGTGTGTGAGTAATAAATTAGATTCAAATGAAGTCCAGTTTAATCATTATTTTATCAATATTAGCATTAGAATAGCTGACAAACTAAATCTGGATCCGTGAATTACTGAGACTCAGAACAGACAAACATTAAGTGTGAATGTATAAAAGTAAAAAAGTGACAGTAAAGGAATTGGCGTTACCTCTGTCAGTAAAGAAATGATTATGAACAGCGAATTGAAATGTCTCTCTTCATCTGCCCTTTTCTGGAATGACACTGATGGTTCCTGTCATCCTGTGCCACTGCTGTGGCCGGGACACAGCAGAGTTTGGGTGACTGCCTCCAGCCCTCCAATTGAGCTCACTAATTAAACTATTAATCTCACACCATTAACCTCCGATGACACTTTCCTCCCTGAATTCTGACACTGCTGCGGTGGCTTATGAAAACAACTTCCCATCAAATCTCTTAAGCCTCAAATTGTTGCACACATCATCTTTTCTGACACTGTTTTCACATTATATTACTTTTGCACTGCTTCCTTTCAGAGTACCTTATTTGTGCTTACAGGAGACTGACTGTATGATGTTAGTGGGCCGCAGCTGTGTGCTAACTGCATTACTCTCCGAGAGCCTCTCAAAGGTGGATATGGTTACTTTTAATTAAAAAAGAATCAATTCTTTGTCCCTGACAGTGTTTGAACTGGGTGACCATATGGACACTTAAAAATATAATCCAATTTCCAGGCCCCCACCAGCCCCCATCTGGTCACCCATCTCCTAAACCACTTTGGCATTTCTAGTGCATCATTCCATTGTTGGAGCTTAAAACTGCTATATCAGTCTACAGAGGTTAACTCAAAGGTACAAGCAGCACAAAGAAGGTTATGTAGAATTAATGGCTTTGGAAGGATTGTAGTTTTTCTAAATGAAACATGGAGAAGTTATATGTTTTTTTCTAAATAAAAATAGGAGTATATACATTTATAATTAGTACAAGGCCCCAAGAGACATTTGTTTATGGCCCTGTTGCCACATAAAACACAGTGGCAAAAACAGTCTACTGTGGTTCAAAGATCACAAATAGGGTAATAAAAATCTAATGCAGCAATTTGATTTACAAAAAAAAGTACTTTAAGCTTGTTGAGTCAAACATGGTGTCTGCTTATTCCTCCTACTACTGGTGGAGGGAGTCTGATCAGACTCAAAAAAGGCCTTGGTGGTCTTGCACCACCTCACAGGAAACCACCTTATACTATAACATGAGAAGAACAAGATGAGACACATTCATCAAAAGCTTATTAAAGCCAATGAAATAACTCAAGAGTGACAGCACCAGAGAAAGATAACCATTACATTTAAGTGCTGCCTATGTGTGACTTTGAGGCTGACCTTGTGTGCTGCAGGACCTATTGTGTTTGAGAAAGCCATGCGGAGGCCCACTTGATTAAGCTGAGCTCCCTGGGGATCAATGTGACGTCTGTGATCAGCACTCAGCCTAATCACATTGTACTGTTTGTCTACTCAATGACGATATAAGATGAATGATCTCACAAAGCCATAACATTGATAGGTTTCATGGTCAGCTTCTTGTAGTTATTTTTCCTGCTAAATGATATAAGATGCCCTTTTAAGCATTGCATCGAACAAAGAGTACAACAAAAAAGCTTTGAAATGTAGCAGACTGACGCTAGCATACACAGCATTCAGTTCTCACAAAAATGCATGTTTTTTACCTGCGGTTTCTTTGCCTGCTTAACATTTTGAAGGAGGGGGACACCAAACTGAGGCCATATAATCAGCAACTTGCCAGGCACCCTGGCCATAATATTTGTCTGGTGTCTGCCCTGTAATACAGCAGATCCAAACCAGAAATATCAAGCTCACATAACTAAGCTGCGTACAAATTAAAGGCACCAAACACACACAACCCTGCCATTAGTGGTAGGTGTTATTTTTGACCCCCGCAGCTGTCTTATTTTAATTCTATGCTTTTTTAGCTTTACAGGGTGGATAA
Source organism: Millerichthys robustus (assembly GCA_034783495.1). Taxonomy (NCBI): domain Eukaryota; kingdom Metazoa; phylum Chordata; class Actinopteri; order Cyprinodontiformes; family Rivulidae; genus Millerichthys; species Millerichthys robustus. The sequence goes on along the minus strand of JAVKLF010000064.1, from coordinate 4,493,298 downwards.
TAGCAGTTCTTTTTCTGTGTGCTTACATTACACACAGATAAACCCCATGGCACAAGCATTTTTTTTTTCTTAGAATGGTTCATTATGTCTGAACTTTCTTTTCTCTTGCACCCTTATTTACGTGCAAACGTCTGGGTGTAGTTTCAGTTAGACAATTTTGTTGTTACTTGTGGCATCAGAGCATACTTGTCAGTTAATTAAAATGCTTGACGTAGTGTTTTAATCTGTATATGATACGATCAGTGAAATACGAGACCGGCGCAGTCCAACTCTCATAGAAGCAGAAAGCCAGAGAGCAATAACCTCAGTAGGCTGTGTGCTGCTAGGTAGGACAGCAAACGCATGTCAGAGAACTAAACTGTGATAAAAAGGAAAAATATATAAATAACAAAACAATCATAGAATTTAAATGACTTGCCGTACAACATTTTTGCTTATTATTCACTTTTGCATGTAGCCATCTGCACTACATAGATTAAAGACCTCACAAAAAGCAGTACATTTTCATAACCAACTCTGAGCTCCACTCAACTTCTGACAGATTAAACATTTTCAAATATCTTCGCACCTTCAGTGATCATGACGTGAGCATTTTCTTTATAGTTTTATAAAACTGCATACCACAGAATTTTGTTTATTTTGTTGGTTTCTATATAACTGTGCAAGAAAATAAACAGGAATGCAACAAAACACAACTGTAAAGAATGACAACATGGTCATTACTTGATTAAAAACGAGTTGTATGTAATTTGCTCTTAAACCATCGGTTATCTACGTGAATTCAATTTGGAGGTCACTTTTTTATGTTTTTTTTTCTAGTTCTTTTTTAGCAGCTTGGTTGGGTAGCAAAAGCAAGTTTTCTGTGAAAAAAATGTCTGCAAGTGTAGCCCTTTGTGTAACGCAGAATTATTATCTTAAATGACAGCTTCAGTCAATCTGATTTTTCTGATCAAATCACAAGCGGCACAAAGGCAGTCTAGGCACACCACAAGAAAAAGCCAAGACAGCAAAACCTTTCTGCAAGGTCAAGTTTTCAGTGCTACTGTACAAAAGACAACCCCCCATCAGAACACATGCCTTAGAGACAAAAGGCAAAGAGTAAAGAAAAACAAATCCTCTTTGATGCATGTTTCAAAAGTCAGAGCTCTTACTGTGGTTGGATTGGTATGGGGGGGTTCAGGGCATAATTGAATTACAGTGACCCAGTGACAGCACTGTAGGTGAGGTCATGTGTTGAATTAATTCTGTTCCTGACCTCATCTTTGATGGGGGAGTGTCTCTTGGCAGCCCCTGAGACCTTAAGAGCTAGCAACAGGAACACATCTTTCAGAATGTCTTTTTCCAGCGGAAAATGTCATTCACAAAGACAACGAAGCACAGAGGTTGTCGGATCGACACTGTATGCTTATTTTTAGCTCAGACACTAAAATTTGAGGGTCTGGATACAAAAAGGATACACAGTAGAATCTATATTCCAGTTTAAATGAAGTGAACTAATTTATATTAAGTTAATGTGCAACAATTAAATGTTTTAATTGAATGACTTTGGCACTTTTACATTGTAAAGTAAACTACTGCACAACAGCACAGGTGAACAAAGGTACTTACTGTCTGCCAGAGAGGAAATCATCACTGAGCTGAGTAGAAGCAGGAACAGCGATGCCCCTCTGGGCAGGAGGGGCCCTGCCAGGTGAATGTTAGGCACCATGTTCTGAGTTGGCACTGCTCCCTCCTCTGTCCCCTGCTAGACGTGTCCCACTCTGACAGGATCAAAGACTAACACCTGGTAGAGCAAAAACAGGGGTACACAAACATTAGTATTCAAACTCACTTTATATTTGCATACATTTGAATGAGCAGCAAAACACAGTTAGGCAGAAATATTAAAAGCAAGTCACAAAGCAGAACCAAACAAGACTGATTTTAAGTTTACTTGTATATATATAAAAAAACAACAGCAACGACATCAGCAGCAGCACACAACAACGGATATCTTTGTTCGCAATCAACAAGGCATCTAACACCCAAAACAAATCCTGCTCGGAGCAGACAACATTAAAGGTGAAGTGAGTGTAACATACAGATTACATCAGCAAAAGAAGTAAAACAGAAATGTTGTGTAGTCTCCCACAAGAGAACAAAGGAAGAACTAAAGGGAGGTCGGGATGCAGAATGAAGCGACTCAGCCGGCCTCTCACAGTGGGACTGCTGAAGAACCCAGAGGACCTCCTAAACAGAAGTCCCAAAGGACCACAGCCCACCTAATGTTTCCCATTAGGAAATTGAAACAGTGCCATCCAGATGGTTTCAAATCACACAAATTGCCATGATCTCAAAGAAGTAAACCATGGCTGCTTTAATAAACCTATAATATATTATTATTATGCTTTGCCTGTCACCTTGAAATTATTTATCATCTAAATCTGTTTACACTGTTGTATCCTTTATTGCAAATTTTTTTCTTTGTTATTTTATGACCTGCGCTGCTGACCTCTTGGCCAGGTCACCCTTGAAAAAGAGATCTTAATCTCAATGGGTTTTTACCTGGTTAAATAAAAGTGACTGACATGCAACTAACTGAAGGAGGAGGAGGGGACAGGGAGGGCACGGTTATCATTTGGTCAACAAGGAAAAAGCAGATCTTCCATAATTATTCCAACTCTCTGATGCTTTATTAAAGGAGATACAAAGCAAAGACTGACTCTTAAATGAAACGGAGTAAGCACTGATGCGGTGTCTGTTTATGAATTAGATTTACTGTAGGAAACAACTCAGCCAGCTGATTAAGATATGACCTTAAGTTTGTTACAGCCTCTAGTATCAATGTCTAATGATATTAAAAACAAAGTAACATTGTTTTTTTTGCAAACTGAACTAAATTTATAATGAATGCTATCTTGCTAATTGCCATCTGAGATGTTTAACTATATATATGTAAAGAAAATGACATGAAAGTCAGGACAGATATCGCTCTGTGAATAGAATTGAATGCACCATGTTGATAAAATCCAAGGATTAATGTTTTGAAGCAAGCATATTTGTGTCAATGATTTTGGCTGAATATTTTCTTCAAAAAGGGTGTTTATGAGCTCTTTCAGTCAGGCTTACTTCAAAGTTTAGAGTGGCAATGAACAATACTCATTGCTGTTTTTGTGAAAAGGGAAAGAGAGGAGTTGACAATGCAGAATATCTTGAGGCTTGCTGGGTGGCCAGTCAGTTTTAGTCTATTCAGTTCAGCTAAATAAGTTAGAGTGTCAGGAACACAATGCCTCCAGTATCTAGTGGAAAAAAAACATTCTTGAGCCCTTGGAGGTCTTGAGCAGCCCATTACTCATGTGGTTCTTTTCTGTATTGGTTAAAACAGAGGGAAAACGCACACTACAACCACACTATGACCACATCTACGACCACTACCTATGTTTACCATAACCAACTAAAACATACTATAACATACTTAGCAAAATGTAAATCTTTCTCCTTTTTATCATTGTTGTTTTAGGCTATTTTGACAAGTCGGGTGGTGAAAGAAAAATACACACATGACTTAGAGAGAATCAGAGAAGGAATGTAGTGAATGAGTCTGGGCTGGTGCCCCACCTGGGCAGTGGGCAAAGATGTAGACAGGTAGCGTTGACAGCCAGCTCTTCATTGTTGCCTGTCATTGTACAGGAATGTGCCTTTAGGCTTTCGTGTCTGCTAAACCAATTTGTGATTCCAAATGCATTTTGCATCTAAGAAATTTCCAAATACCGTACGGCCAACATTATCTATCGTCAGTGAAGGTTTAAGCTGTGATCTTATCTACCTGTAATACACTCTGCCCTGCACGTAGACTGTGGAGAAATCAGCAGCAACTAAAGTAATTTAAATCCCCACCACAAAGAAAAAAAGGCTTCCCTTTTTAACTGTTTTTGAGAAAGCAGTTTACGGTTGGTGTGTTAAGCTGTTACAGTCTGAAGAAGAAGGGGGGGAAAGCACAAACGCATTGCTGAGGATGCCAAAAAGCTGGATCACGCCCCTGCTCTGCGGCAGGAATTAAAGACGTTTAGACCCCATTTTTATTTCTAGTTAATACCCAAAGTTAGCGTAGCAAAGTGAGTGTAGCACACATCAATTTTAGTGGCTGACTAATTTGTTATGACACTCATTTTAATGTACGCCAGTGCTGCTCTTGATCATGTCAGCGGAGAGAAAGTGAGTGAAGCTCACAGAGTTGGCTACTCGCCGTGCTCCAAACCCTTAGCAGTGGAGGGATATCTTTTGCAGCAGATGCCAGAAAGAGGCAGATGCTTTTCATCTTCAATGAGACAAATTCCTTGAGCGAGGCTTACTCTTTATTTATTTAGCTGCTTATTTACCCCAGTGAAGCTCGGTCCCTCCTAGCTGTGCATAAATACTTTGGGACAAGCCTTGCTACTGTGTACATTTGTGCTGTAGCGGCAGAGCAAACAAGAGGACAGGGCGCTAATGTGGAAATGCTGCAGCGTGAACCAACATCTAAGCAAATGGCTCAGCAAACAAAAAGACATTGTTGTCTGTTGTTTGCAAGTATGTGGGAGATGAAGAAATAAAACACTGTGAAGATGTGGGAGTGGATACTCTCCCTTCTGGTTTTCTAATGATTTCCTTCAAAAAGCTTGGATAGAGCGTGTGAGGCGAAAAAACAAGTGAGTAGTGGGCCTTTAGTGCTGAAATGATCATCCAGATTATTTCACGAGAAACAAATTTTTGAATGTAAATGTTTTACAACTAAAGTGGTCAATTAAAGTACACAAACTAAATCAGTTTTTTTCTGTTTACAAATCCTTTGGTACAGAAAGAAGGTTTTTGGACAAACCAAAATTAATCTTCAAATATATTTATTATTTGATTATACCTCTGCACATGCAAATAAACTTCACTCATTGTTAAATTAATTTGTTAATTAACGCATATTAAAATCTTATTTTTCCAAGGAAAACATGGTCATTTATACAGCTGATTTATGGGATGTAGGTAATGTCTGCAAGTTCATTTTATCACTTCCCTTTAATAAAGCATGATAATGGTTGCATTAAGCATATAATGCACAAGCAATATTAAAAAAGATAGTAATGATGCTGTTGTAGGTAGTGCTGTTGTAGCTGGAAGCAAGCCCTCAAATAAAAATTTGCTTAGGGCACTATACAACCTTGGGCTGTTTCTGATTAGGATGAAGATTTGGAAAAATATACAAAAACTGCAACACTTTAAAGTAATAAAGGGCACAGCAGCCTTAAATATTTTGAAATAGAAAATTACTACCGTGTTTCCCCGAAAGTAAGACAGCGTCTTACTTTCTTTTTATCCCCAAAAGCCCCACTATGTCTTACTTTCGG
>JAVKLF010000064.1:4474365-4487841 GCA_034783495.1 Millerichthys robustus | reverse complement strand
AAGCTTATTGTGAAAAAATATGTGGAAAACATAAAAAATAAAAATAAAAAAACAGAAATCTGCACGATTTGAAGAACATTAAAATGATTGCAATTCACCAAAAATTGTTTAGATTTATATTACAGTCTGGTTCTAACGTCTGTGTTTGGAGCAAACAAAACTTTATTTTCACTATACAAAGTTTGAGGAATCAAAATGAGCTAAACATGAAAAGGTATTTCAGAGAAATAATAAACTAAACAAAGATTTTTTTTTCACATCCTTAATCTCATTATCACCTCAAACAAGAACATGTTTTGAATAAATATTGCATGAGGGAGGACATGTTTATTAAATATAAGTTTGAAACTGCAGTTAAAAACCAGACCATCTCAACTTTTTCCACACTTTTATTTTTAACTTAACCCACAAATGCAGGATGTGGGTGGCTGAACACAATTTGTAGTGTAGTGCTGGGATCGCTATTTGTCAGTATGTCAAGATCACGTATCCTATTAGAGGAAGATGATTCTGTTGTGGTAACTATCTTGTTTAAACACAAGAGATACCACAACATAGAAGACAAGGTCATTGAATTGAACTCATCTAAATCTTTTGTCTCTTAACAGTGCATTCACTTTTAATCCTTTAGGAAGAAGCTCTTGATTCTTAAGTGTTTGGGGAGTTTTCAAGAGTACAGAATGTAAGGCCTTTTTACACTGCAAGGCCTGGCTTCAAATCTGGGTTCAGCATATTTGCGTTAGTGCTTAAGGCTAAGTTCCACCCCAATTTCTGGCACCTCGAGAGCTGTGGTTCCAATCAGGTTGGGCTGCTCGGCCCAATTTGACGTCAGTTACTGGTGCTCATTGATTGCTTCTCGTCATACAGGTGAGATTAACTTTAATTGAATAAATTGGAGCGAAGTCAATGTTTTTTTGGTTTTTTTTAACATGACTTTAATTAAACAACAGTAGAAAGCTTCCAAACAACAACAAGCTAACATTATCTACCATTAGCTTACTGTTTTCTGTTGTCCTGCCTTCTTATCTGGATGATCTGGTACAGTCTTCTGTACTTTTCCTTCAAGTTTGGTATAGTCCAATTTTTGTTGTGTCGCAATTAAAACTAAATAAAATTCCCCTGTGTTTAATGTTATGATCCCACCAACATCAAGGCAGCATTCTGCTCAATGCAAAGGTACAATAAGGCCAAGCCAGACCATACAATGCAAAAATGCCTATTGACTACCTGTTACATAAATTGTTCAATCAGCAGTAGGCTCACTTACAGACCTAGTGAAGTAATTAAGAAGGCAACAGTTAGATAGGAACATCTAAACCGGAACTGTGGAGGACAAAAGAGATTTGGGTCAGCTCTGTGAAGAGGGAAGTACAAATACCTAACTCACACCTATCCTGTTTGCTTATTTGCTACCCACATCAGCTGCCTGTCACTCGAGTTCGTACCCCTTTGAGTGTGAGTGGCAATGGAGTGACCACCCATACAGAAACGGTAGTCTACAGACAGACAATGTGAGATACAACTGCATGGAGAGAGCCAGAGGCTGAGTAAACACCACCATTACACTAACTACAGGTAGCATTTCTGTTCTCTGTCATTTCCCTACCTCCTACTCATGTTCTTTCTACTTCTCTGTCTCTGCTTAATAGGTAATTCTGAGTGCTGGGAGGTGGGACAGCTGAGATATATGACCAGCAGCATGGAGAGCTAATCATGGGCGTCTCTGGGGATGATAAACCTGGACCAGTAAGGTTTGAATTTGCAAAGCCTGCAACAGCTCTATAAACACAGTTACAAGCTGAATTTCAACAGCAATACTTTGGCTGTTGATTAGCTTCCTAAGTCCTAGAAGGTTCTAGAAACCCTCACAGCTCTATGCTCTTTTTTCACCTCAGCAGTGATCCCAGGAGAATTACTGCAAACTCATGAACTCTGCACTGTAAAATGAAAGTGTAAAATAACCAAATTGAGTTTTCCCTTTAACTCTGAAAGCCTCGCTGTACTATATCCACAGACTTGATGGTGCATGCCGTCTTCTTTTTAAGACTGCAACAAGACTCCACATTGAATTTTACCTTACAAAGGGTAATGTCCTGTGACCTATTGAGTTTTACAGCACTTCTGTTTACAAGCTGACTCCACAAAGTTAATTGTTAACGCTTTACTGCCGAGCAAAGGACTGAGAGACTGACAGACATCTATAACAGATGTGCACATTTCCTTAAGTTGAGCAATACCAAGTAGAGAGTACTGATTACGTGACCTACAATGAGAGCACTCGTAATAAAACACACCAAGTTTCTACCTCTGTGGATGGCTTACTTGAACTCATCAGGTAGTTGATTTATCACAGTCTGATAATTAAGAAACGATGGAGATATTTCCAATGTCTTACGTAATCTTTGTGATTCATTGTGATGTAATCTGTGACGCATGATAGCTCCTGATAATGTCTGACACAGTCACTAACTTCTCACTGAGCAGAATATAAAAATGATTGGCTTTATGCATATGATACAGCACCAATTGACATTTACAGTGGTTGAATGAGCATTTAACAAAACTCAAGCACCTCCATAAATTTCCACTGGGAGGGGGACTGGGGGTGGGACTACCAATATTTTCAGCTGCAAATCAATCTGGGATGTAACCTGTTGTGCATTACACCAATACATATTACTCAGACTAGAAGAGACATAACAGAGTACTGCTTCCATTTCAATTTATTGAGGTGTGATTATTGGCGGTGTGTTGCAGAGCAAGGAGAAAATAGATCGCAGTGCAAAGTGCTGCACAAAAGGCATGTGAATAAATCAAAGTAGGCTCGATTCAAAACAGACATCCATCAAATAAAAGAATAGCTGCATGTACCCGAACTGATCAAGTGTATGAAGGACCTTTCTGTAAACCTACATAAACCCTAGGAGCTAAATTATTAAATATTAACAAGCACAGTTTATCGATTTCAGTTAAGTATTCATAAAACATTATTTAAAAAACAATGTTCAAAGTATAAGTTTCACAAACACAAAGCAGGCCATAATATTGTCTAGTTCTTAAAGCAAATCTAAATTCCTAAAGGTTTGGATGAGTTACTCACTGTCAGGATTAAAATATTTTTTTCTTTATTTTATCCAGTCTAGTCTATGGACAGTTTTTTATAAGTCTAACTATGGACAGGACTCTGATCGAGAACGTGGCTAGAAGTTCTTTTTGCAAAGTAATGCTGCTATAGCAGTCCATAGATTTTGCATTGTAAACGTAGACACATTCTCACCAGCAGAGACATATATACATATCAAAATAAGTTCAGTCAGCCAAGCAAGAAAGATTATCTAGAATGTCACCACTTGACAGTTTCCTTGTGGACAGATGGTGCCATAAAATGACTAGGCAGAAAGTATAGAAGGCTTGGACTACCCCTTCACACCACACTAAGGACTTCACTTCCCCTACCCCCACCCCCTTGTAGGCAGAACGCTTCAACTCCATCAGTAAAAGACAACCAGAGTGAAGGCAAGTGAGCAAAAAGACTAGCAAATACACTACTCCATGGATCAATAGCTTGCCTAACAGAGACAGTTGTTCATACTGAGCTTAATGTGTGGATATATCTCGTGGATGGATTTTAGCAACCAGAGAAGTAATATGAATGAAATTAAGCATTTACCCAACGGGAATGCAACCAACTGAAAAACTGAATAAGCACAAATTCTCTGAAACACGATCTTCAGATTTGTTTTTGGGCTTCTGTGTATTAATTTTCAGTTTGTGTTTAGAGGATATTGAAAGCTAGCTTGATGTCAGGCTAGATTAATAACTTTAAAAAGCTGGGAGTGAGGTCTGTTAGCTGTTGCATGACTGCTACCAATATTGTCTCTTTTTTATCAATGTTATCATCTGCTTGAAATTGACAGATGTTCAGTTTTCTCAAAATACATTTATTTGTATTTTATTAAAAAATCTGGGTCGCTTCAAAACCTGAATTCATACCTCTGAAATTAAAAATTGGCTGTGGATAAAGTAGCCGGGCTTCTACATTTGGCTATTGGTCATAAAAGTGTTCACATACAGATGATGATCTTTGTTTGTTCAATTACAATCTCACAAGCAGCTCCTTATTTCACTACATCTGTTAAATACAAATTTGTTTTTCAAGAACTGCCATGTCAGCCACAATTCTCTTAGGAAAAAAATTACTCTGCATAGAGAGGGAGGTACATACTGTAGCTGTGGACTGCTTACTGTATTGCACAGAATGTGCAATAGTTTTTCACACAATGAAGGTTTGTCTTTAGCCAGAGTTGAAGCACAAAAAAGCATGTAAAATGGAAAGAAAACAGTCCATTGTGATATGAGGTAGAGAAGGACAAACATTCTGTTGACATGAGGAAAGGTTAGACAAACTGGGCTGAGAAAGGCTGCCCCTCTAAAATCTGTCATTTGTAGTGGGAAACAGAAACATGTTACGGTTTGGTGTGCAGAGTAAAGCATAAGAGTTCATTTAGAAATGATGACCTATTCATAAGAAATGTGATTTTGGGGAATATGACAGGAACAGTTTTGTTGATCTACCTTGTAACAGAAAAATATTTACACAAAGAAGACCAAGACTCCCTGTTGTTCTTGAAACAGGAAAAAAAAAACTAAAATATTTTAGTTGTTAAAAATGTGGAATAGAAAGAGGTTCACAAATGTCCTTATCCAATTTGTGTCCACGTTTGTGCCTTCTATTCCAGACGGGTATCCTCTCAGTCCCTGTCTAGTGAAAAGAAGCAGATCCTAATAAGCCATTCTGTTTTTCTGACAATCTGTGTTTCCTTCCATCCTTTGGCTTCCTCTTCCTCTCTCGCTCTCTGTCTCTGTCTCTCTTTCTCTCTCTCTGTCTCCCTGACCATGCTCTCCTCCTTGCCTCTTCGCCTGTCTAAGCCATGAGCCAGCCTGCTGGAGCAGATGGACTCATATATCCCCATTGCTCTCCAGAGAACTAAGGATTTAAAAATGTAAAAGAAAAGAGTTTGAAACTGGCAGAAGCCAGCCAATAAAGAACAAGAAAAAGAAGGAACTATCAGCCTTAGACCATGTTTATAAGGCAATAGTACTACCACTGTGTCACAGAGTGATAACTTGCACAGTTGTGATCATGCGTTCATGATCAGAACACTTGGCTCAGCAGAAAATATTTTTTTGATGAATAATGTAGGTGAATTAGTTCTAAATGTCAGAAGGCTTGAATTTTCCTCTAAAATCTGTGAACATGGCACTCTTTGTTAATACTAAGCTGCAAAGTCTAAAATGACAAATGCTTTTGGCTATCCGATGCTATCAGTTTCAGTGTTAACCCACCTAATGTTTACAGTCTGCTACAAAAATGTATTTTTTATTCCTTAATTCATAATTGCTGCTGTACAGAAGACTAATGTCTTTAACCATGCAGACATTTCAGTAGTTTTAAGACTTAGAGAGTTATGGTGGGGTCAAGTCCTATCATCTCAAGTCAGCAGATGTGTATAAAGAATTCAGGTTGTAAGTCATCAGGTTGCATGTCACCTCTGCCTCTAAGTTTCCCAAATATGACAGCCAATTGCAAACTAGAGTATTTTTAACAGTAGTCGACTGCATAGAAACAGGTAGCTTCATATCGTTTTTTTTCTCTACACAGTGTAACCTATCTTAACAATTAACATGTTTTAAGGATGCATTTTTTTCTAGTTATTATTTTTTAATAATAATTGCAATAATAATAACAAAACAACCTATTAATAATTAGTGAATGGATTACATCATTTGGGTTCTGAATAGTAGCAGCCCTAAAACTCACTGAATGCTAGTGGCTACTTGTGAAAAACAAATATAAATCAGGATGTTAGTTGGATGTCACTTGAGGTTACATTAGTTAAAAATGTGGAGTCAGGTCAGCTTTCCTCAATGCCTCACCTTAGGCTACCTTTCAGGTAATGAGAAAGTATCTGGATGGTGCATCTGTCGTCCTGAGGAAGATTCTGCTTTGTCCTAAATCTCTGCATGGCACAATGACAGACAGGTGGAGTACAGAACAACGAGCCGACGAGGTTGTGAGCAGCACAATCGATTGCCAGCTGACTGGCAAGGTCCATTATACTGACAGGCCAGAGCCACAACACGCTGACCTGCACTTCACCAATGTCCTCATTACTACCTATGAATCTCTCTTTGGGACCAATCTCTCTGGCCCTTCCCTCACTCTACTTGCTCTACAGTCTCTCTAGGCAAAGCAGAGACCAAAAATTCACTCTATTAATCTGATGGATGAGTTTCAAAGGAGGCAAAAGCCACACCTAAGCCACAAAACAATGTTTAAAGGACTAGGTCAGCAATAGATGAAGAACAAATGCAGCAGAGTCTGCTTTATGAGGAAACTGCAGCCTAACTGTATATATAATCTTGTGCTATCTTGAAATAATTCCAAGTGAAAGCAAAAGAAAGCTTCTACCTTATTTAACACTTTACCCACCAGCAGCCTTTTCTTCTTCTTGAGCTGAAATCTTTAGTCTTTGGTAAACTTATTTATGCTCTCTCCCCTACCCACCTTCCTCTCCACAGACAGGATTTACCTGCAACTGAGACAGACTCCAGACTGTAAATTACTACCAGTGTAGAGTCGCTGCTTTGTAGCTTAAACTACAAGACATACATACACAACATGCATACAAGCACTGACTTTACATACAAATCTCTTGAAAAAAAAAAAGAAAGAGAAAACCTGTGTTGAGTCCTGAGATTTGAATGGCTCATAAAATACTTTGCTTGGCAATTTATTCAATAAAAAAATCTCCTCCAGATATTCAATACAAGTACAAACACATCCAATCAGGCAAACTGGCATTTAGATCTAAAACGTCTTTTAAATTATTGGATAAATTTAACTGAAGATGCCAGAGATGTAATCTTCAATAAATTAATTACTGCCATTTATGAAAAAGCATAGTCAATTATAGATAGGTCACTGCAGACGTTACATAGAACAGCTGAAATATGAATTCAAAATCAGAATTAACAGCAGGTTTAAAGCCAAAACACATATGCGTGTGTGTGCTGACTTGGATATTTTACTGTAGTCCCTTTATATAACCTATGTTTTTTGGAATATGCTGTGAAAAAAAAAAGATTTTGTCAAATCCTTTTTGACATGTGATTTGATTTTTTGACAACAATTAGTTTAAACACCAGGCCGTTTCACTTTCTGTGGGGACAGGGACCGTCACTCACCTCATCAGATCCACCTTGACACCTAAAGTGCCTCTGTCGGTTCAACAAATGATAAGCAGTCGCAGCCAATTTTGCAGTCAAAAAGCTGAAGTCATTCCACAAACTGGGTAAAAGCTATCTTTTCCTGGGTTCTGTTAAATTTGCATGAGCTGTTTTGTGTTGAATACATGTTTCAATTTTTTAAAACAGATGAATTGTCAGCTAGGTAACAGAGTTTTTGCAGATAGCATAAGCTAATAATCTAAAAGAAATCTCTCATGCGCATTATAGCCTATACTCTTGTCATGCATGGTTTCTCAGTAGTCTGTTCATACAGCATCCAGAGGAAGCTTGTGCAGTATGGTCTAAGACAGTGATTCTTTTCAATTCAGGCATCTTCCCTAGTCATGGCAGTAACATTGTAATTATTAGAATTATTTATATGGGTCAAGAAGTTAATAAATGTAAATTAGCAATCGTCTGGAATCTTTGCAATGCACAACACTCTGAGGTATTAACAGCTCATCATCAAACCACAAAACCACAAACCTCGTGAGACACTAAGCCAGGGGAATTTACGTTCATTGCCCAATAAGTACACAAATGTATGACACATTATTTCCCTCATACATAGAATTTGACTATTTTACCAAGCAAATAGAAGACATGTTCCTAATATAAATGCTCCAAAACTATGAACGGGAACTGGTTATCCATCTCCTTCTCCCTTTCCTCAACCAGAACTCTTGTCTTACTTTCAGCATATGCAACCATGTCTCCCATGTTTACTAATGTAGAACCAACCCCTTTATCAGGGAAGAGATTTGTAGGAAAGAGGCAGGGGATTAGCCATTAAATTACCAAGCAGACAGCATCCCTGCTCTGGGGTTGTGAAGCAGTAATCTCTAAGTCTGAAGTATGGTGAAAGAGGGGGGTGGGGGTTACAGATAAAGATTTGGGATTGGTGCTGTGGAACTCCATACTGTGTGCAAGTTAAATATAAAAAAATATTTTCTGCCAGGCAGGTTCTCCCTTTAAATTTTATAAGTACTTCTTCAAAATCAAGAACCATTGTTGTGCATTTTTGTTTTTTGTTTAGGTGGCATCACTAGTGAGCTCATCACCAGGCTTAACAGTGCACACTTTTGAGAGCTTTTACAGAGAAATGATAAAGCTGGGCAGAGCTGGTGGAGTTAAATTTCAGTAGCCTTGCTTATGGTTCTTGTACCGTCACCTCAATGCCCTCCCTTAAACAAGCAGCGCTTTCCTCAGTGAAACCCCCCCAGACACAGGAATGTTTCATCAACGCCACAGCCCCCCAGCATCTTTACCAGGCCACAGTGGGCCAAGAGGCGCTGCACAGGCAGGCCATAAATAAGTCAGGCGTTATAATGAAACCAAATGAATCTGCATCCATCTTCACAAAACAAGCAGGGGAATTGAGAATTCTGTAGTAAGATGAGACAGTGTCTATGACTGAGGACTAACTATCCTACAAAATACAAAAACTGTACCTTTAAATCCAAGTATGACTACATGCAAGTCTACAAATGACTATCCAAGACTGTGAAGGCTTATTATTCCATTAGAAGTGACATGAGTGGGCTGAAAAGGGAAGGGACAGGAGGGCTGGTAAAGTAATGAAGTAGAATGTCAGGTTGTAGCGTGGCATTTGAAGAAATAGGGATTCTGAGCAAACAAAGGAGCTGGTATAAATCAAACTCAATTATACTTTTAGAGCAGAACACCTAAAAAAAATAAAGCCAAGCTTCGTCTTACCATTGTTAAGCATCAAAGTCAACCCTGATCATCAAAAAGGAAAACCTGTAACCTTTAATTTCCTCTGATGATGGGACCCCAAACAGACTATTTTTTCCTTCATTAAAAAGTGTCTAATATACAAGGATCAGCGGTATAAAACAAAACGGACTAAACCAAATGCAACAATAACAGTCATTTTTGAGTTTTTAGAAAATGGCCTTGTTTATGACAGAAGATAAAGTCTCCCTGTCACAGTATGTTTCCTACCTGCAGCACTGCACAGATCACAAATAAAAAACATAAGCTCTGGCCTTATCAGACTTTAGGGGTACAAAAAAATTCAGCTGCCCCTGGAAATGGAGGCAGTTTCAATCAATGTGGAGGCGTAATGGGATGATGTGGAATTGAAATGAGTTTTGTGCAAGAAGGGAAATGTCCTCACTGACAAAGCGGATTTGTGTTCCCTTTGAGAAACCCATAGCTATAACTCGCAGAGTTATGGTTTAAATGAAAGGTGCAAGGCTACAAGCACAAAACAGACTTCTGATAGCTTGCTATAAATGGCCATAAAAATGTGTATGCAATGAAGAAAACACTATATTATTTATTGAAAACAGGGACAGACATAAAGAAATGAAATACAATTTTTAAACAGCTTTAATAAGACATTGAGTTAAAGCTGTCAAGCCAAAGAAACAGGACGATTTCTACTCATCACCTAAAATTCAACAAAAGTATCACCTTTCCTAAAATAAACTTGTTTTCCAATTTAGATCTGATCTTGTGTCAAAACCCTGATATGTGTTTATAAAGCCTGTGTAGAAGTCAAAAAACTGACACAGACCTAGTTTAATCAAACAAGCTCTCTGCTTAGGGCAGCTGAGAAAGGAATTCTTGTCAAAACATTGATGATTGTAGTCGTAAAGATGGCCTTTTTTCTAAACCTTCACATCAGCACCCGTCAAAATAAATGAAAGACTTGAGAAAAGAAAGAGATGTCACAACTGAAACCAGAACGTGACTAACAGAACTAGCGACACATCGCACGGCAGTGGCCACTGATTGACATCACACATTATGCATGACATATCTGGCACGCTCATAAATGCCGAGCTGTGTAAACATCTTATTTAGAACAGAACGCAGAATTGACAATTAGACCTTGTCATCATAAAACAAATACCTATGACCTTGTCAACATCAAGCAACAATTCCTGACACAAAGAAACTATAAACCCTGCCAATAACCCCCTCCCCCACACACCTCCAATGCTGTCATTTATAAGATGTCACTTTAGTTTCTGCATCAAAGCTTTAAACTTTATTATTCCAACACAAATGCTGGCTTTTTACTTACGGTGTGTCATGGACAAATGTCTTGCTCAACTGATACAGTCGCCTTCAGAGACATTGATCTGTGATTGTAAGCAACTTCTTTCCTGTCCCAACGAGAATCAAAGCAATTGAGCAGATCCATCATGTGTTAACAGGACATTACACATCACCCAAATCACTGACGATGAAAAATCAAGTTCTATGGAAAAATCCATACGCTCAGCACCATAATTACTTTGAAGAATCCAATGGTGGTCGTGGACAGGACGTTTACATGACTGACTGTTCCTTGTATGGTCATTTGTTTTAGAAAGGCATCAGCCAAGACAGCTACTTAAAAAACAGATATTGTGTATTCAATAAAGAACTGACATGCACAAATGAATGAAGCTGCTTCCTGGGGTAATGTCCAAGTCATCATTTAATACTTCTCTGGCACATTACTAGTGAAGAAGTGGCTGAGGCACAATTATAAAAAAGGAATGAAAGATAAGTGACTTGCATGGTGGAGGAAGACAACCTATAGTTCACACAGTGCACACTGAACTCACTTTGTTTGCTCAACCAACCACAGCAGACAACCTTTTTTGTGTTCATTTTTGCTACTGAGCAGCTGAACAGATACATTTAAAGTATCTTTTCTTTTAAGTATTGCCTTGTTCTTTTCCTTTACCCATATTTGGAATACAGCTTTGTATTGAGACAAACAAGTGTGAGAAAAGGTTGCGGTCTTGAATCATAACTAAAAACATAACAGTAAATGAAAAAAACAGGTAGGAGATAAAAAGTTTTCAATACAGTTCCTAGGGGGAAGTACAGCTTTTCCTTTTTTTTTTGAAAGGGACAATAACTGAAAGACATGTGGTCCACTCATTTTTAGAATGCTTAGGGCAGCTTTGGTTGATAGGAGAAATACAAAGAAGAAATTTTCTCAGACATTTGCTCCTTGTATTGAGCAACAAAATTACTGTGAAACAATTGCCACATTATTTCTGAGCCAGAAAAAGAACTCTATCCAAAAGTTTGTCACACAAGTCCATACAAGTTTTATGTTTTAACTAAAAATGACAATACAACATAAAAAATGTAGTATAGAACAAAAAGTGTTTACAACAAAGAAAATTAAACTTGTAGTGCACACAAAGAAGCTTTTATTACGGGACCAAGGCCCATACGAGTTCAAAAAATGCCATAATTTATGACCTCCAAAAGTTCTCTACAATTTTCTAGAATTTCAAAGCTTTTCAGTGTCTCCACCTCACAGGAATTTGTCTAGCTGAAATTTTACCCACTAGATTGCCAAAGGAGATAAAGACAACTGGAAAAACAGGTTGTTTGGCCTCAGAATACGGCCTAATGCAGAGGAACGGTAGGGTGCCTCACCTTAGCAGCAGTAGCTAGGGGACGTTCTATGGCCCTTCTATTCAAAGTCCTCTGAATGCATAGGGGAGGGCTTGCACCAGACAGGGCAATTTGCCAAAAGCCAGCCAATAGAGCTAAGCCAAGACGAGGTTAAACTTTTGTTTTGGCTTCACAAGCAGGAGTGAGCAAGGACAAAAGTAACAGAGACAAAAGAGTAGTAAGAAAATACCTGACCACTCAAGTGTAACACATCAACTTATTTTGCTACCTTTTATTATGAAAGAAAAGTTGTGAATGGCATGTCGAGAAATAAAGAACAACACATACCGGAACAGGAATATCTGGTGAATAAAGAAAGTCTTAAAGAAGTCAGTCAGTTTAAAAAAATGCACCTGTGCCTTGCTTGTTTAAAGAAACTGTTTCTTTAATGTCTCAAGTTCTAATCACTAACTTACCCATGCATGTCAAGAAGATTCACTTAAAAGGAAATCCTTTTTATTCCTCCCTTTTTAATTTAAGGCACTTATTCCACAAAAAAAGAGCATACAAATCCTACAAAAGAAGATCCAGGAGTATCCACAAAAAGATTATCCCTGAGTGATGTCTTATAAAAAAGAAAAAAAAAACTATGAGAGAAAGTAGTCCCCAACTCCTCCTCAGTTATTCCATTCACAGCGTTTCATTAAATGCTGTCTTTTGATTCTCCAGCAATAGGTTTCCAGCTGTGGCTGTAGAGCAGAGCAGCTTGGAGAGAGATCCTTTAGAGTCAAAGCTTGTTCACACACTGAGCGGGTGTTCAGGGACTGCCAGAGAGAAGCCAAACCCACACATGTGATGTCACTGGTGTCAAATTTCAGTGTTAGGAGGGAGGAGATTGTAAGGTTTTACCTTTCTGAACACTGACCAATGAGAGACCATTCTGTAGTTCACCTTAATGTAAAAAAATAAAAAGGCACAAGGTACACGTGATGTTATGTGCAGCTTAAGGACTCCATTATCTTTTGTTCCAAGGAGACTTTGCTCATGCAGGTTAATCGTAAATCTAGCAAAAATGTCCTAACTGGATACACTTCAAATCCTTTTAGTTTGGACCCTTATTGTTGAAACTTAAGGGGTTGGCAAAGCATGACCTTGAAAGAAGCAAACATTCCCAGGGGATTGTGATAATAAATGTCCGGAAACATGTTTTGTTGATAATGAAACTGCTTCAAAAATAATTTGGCCTTCTTTCTCTATCTCTGAAAAATAATAATTGTGTGTGAGGATAAATATGCAAAATCCTAATTCTTAAATCGGCAAGGCTTTGGGTACACGCATACAATTTTCGCAAACACACTGTTTCTCATCCCCTCTGGTCAACATTCTGCTAGCCATGGAGCTAATCATCCACAACAGATGTTCAGAAATGTTCAGTCGGATTTATGACAAAGCTCAGAGGAAAAGCCAAGTCAGCCTCTGGTGTTGTTTTTCTCTTCCGTCCTACAAGGACTAGGGATTGCACTGAGAGAGGATGTCAGCACAACAGTTCTCTTCCCCCAAAATTCCCTGGCGCTCTGAGACTCATCATCCAAGACAATTCTGCCTTAATAGATCATAGAGCCTTTTGACCTCAGGGGAGAGTTTTGCTCATTTAGCCCCAATAATACTGAGCGGACTGTAACTTGACTCATCCAGCTACGCTTTAATTATGTTTCATCCTCCACATTATGATGTTTTATGTATCAGTAGCACTGCTGATACTGTAAGCCACCTAAACTAACACAAATATGTTGGAATGAGGCAATGTATATC
>JAVKLF010000064.1:4445735-4462053 GCA_034783495.1 Millerichthys robustus | reverse complement strand
AAAGAACGTTGCAATGTTGTTTCTAATTTAGGCCTGTGTCTTTAAATTAAGATATAAACCAAATCATATATATGATGCCAAGTATAAAAGCTATTCTTCAGCTGGGAATTAAGTAATTTTAATTCAACATAAAAATGCTAAAATATTATTCAACAAAAAAGTACCTATATAGTAAGCATGGAAAAAGAAAGTGAAAAAAGACAGAAAAGGTAGTCATATGATGCATTTCCACAGATTTCCTTTAAAGCCTCTAATTAGTTGAGACATTTTGCTTAGTGGCTTGGCATTTTAGCCACAGGGGGGCTGAAACAGTAGATTGTATTGGACACGCAAGCAGGAGGACACAACCTAAAAGGCTGACTCAGAAGTCGAAAATTTGTGCACTATTAAAATTGTATTACACATTGCCTGAAACCAAAACACAGTGGTAGAACACCCTGCTAAATTGATGTGTAAATATTAATGGCATGGGTAAGCCAAGGTGACCAAAATTTACTTTAAACTAACAAAACAAGGACAAAAGAAATTTGAAGAAACAAGCAATTATTCATTTAATATTTTATGAAATTTTATTTGATGTTCCCTTGCTATTGCAGGAGTCATTCAGCAGTGGCATAGCCTAGATAGAGATGTTCATTAGCCTATTGCTGAGACAAACACATTTGATGGATTAAACAGTCAAATATAACAAGATGCTTGAACTGCTGTCCTGGTTGTTAAGGGAGATCAAAGTGAGGCCTGAGGGTCTGGTAAGTATGGGGAGCAGAATCGGTTCAACAGAGCTCAAAACGAACAACTGCTGGACCAAGAAGATATGACATCAGACGTGTGCACTGCATTCCCTTAGGCCTGTTCTTTCAAAACTATCAGCCTTCTCTGCACCAAATGAGCTGCAAAATAAAAAGAGGGTGAAAACATTCCTTCAAAGAGCACTTTTAATCTAACAGCAAGCATCAGCCTAATTGGGTAATGTACCATTTAAAAAAGCTGGTTGAATGTGAAAAAAACCCTGCATGTTTTAGGTGTCAGCCTTTGTCTTTTTTTCTGATTAATGGGAAAATGTGTCATATTTTCTAAAATATCTTTTTCAGCTGTGGTAGCAGCTGCGTCTTCATATGAGACTATGAGATGGGATTCAACCTTTTGAGCTTATAAATCTCACCTTAAAACACATCTGGCTTTTAATACAGCATGAGAGTTCATTTCATTAGTTGTAATATTTGCCCTATATTTTTAGTTGCTTTTATAATCTCAGGTGTTTGTATTGTTTTCTTTCTATTTGTATTGTGTGCAGCCAATGAAAGTTATTTTTATTTGGGGTGGCTGTGGGGCAGTGGTAGAGCAGATGACTTGCAACCAGAAAGTCACAGGTTCAATTCCCCACCTTACCCACATGTTGTGGTGTCCTTGAGCAAGACACCTGCTCCCCAGGCAGTTAAATAGGTGCCCGCTGCTCCACTTGGGAGTGTCTCATGTGTGATGGGTCACATGCAGAGCACAAATCACATTATTGTACAGGAACAATATAAAGCACATTTATTTTACATTTAAATATATAAACTGAACTTGAATTAATTAAACACTATCAAAGACAATTTTTCTACATCATTAACAAAAATCATATAAATCCTCAACATTTGTCAATGACCAAGTATTTCAAGACAAGAAGAGTTTAGATATGGTTATTAAACGTACAAATAACACAACGTTGGCTTATTGTGATATATAGTACAGTTGTTTCCAGAAATCCTGCTAGCTATAGATTCAAATGATGATAAAATTCTCAACTTTGAAACACATCATAACAAACCACAAAGACCAAGGGAGAGATGGAGAGTAGCTCAGTGGGTAACCTTTAAAACTTTTCCAAGTGAAGAGCAGCTAATGAGGTAGTTTAAATGTTCTTAAACTAACTTTAGTATAACCTTAGGATAAACTTTGGTATATTGAACATATTTATACAGCTACTTCTGTTAAAGATCAAAGTTGACTTGCTGCTGATTCAGCTCTTAACTGACAACAGATATTACTAAAGGGACAAGTGGCAACTGAATGTGGATCTGTTTAGCCCTAGTAAAGAGCAACTGATGATTGTGTGACAAGTACTTTACACAATGCTACATTCTACTGCAGCAGTTTGTTTTTTCAAATAATACTACTACTTCTCTGTGTGCCTCTTGGGTACAAAAAGTTTTTTGAACCAAATTGAACTGAACTGAAAGCCAAGCTGGGTCAAAATATGTGATCTGGAGGTGACTGAACATTTGCTGCTTGTCAGCAGCAAGGCATGTGTCTCTTTTCTGCACTTGTACCCAGAGCAGGGGAGCGACTGTCATCTCCACCACCATGCACGATACATAGAGCAGTGAAAATTTGTAAATGTGCAACAATGTCGAGTCAGAAATGGCATAATGTTGTGTAACTAAAATAAATAGGGCTATTTAGTGTGTAATAAAAGTTAGTTTGTAATAAAATTGCATTCTACTTTTCATGATTTCTGTTGTACTACATACAAAAATTCAAGAGGGTTTGCATGTGCCAATGGTGGGATGGGGTACCCCTTAATTTAAGGGAAGTGTAAACACAGAACAGGAAATCACTATACTCTGTGAATCCACGGTCTTCCTCTCCTCTAACGTTTTGTAACAACTTTAGGAACAGACACTTCTGAAAAAGTGTACCAAACATTTCATTGTTCTCCTCCCATCCTCAAATTTCAACATGCATCTAATGAGCTGTAATATTGAAATAATAAAAACAATTAGGAAGTGGTGGGAACATCAGCTGAGATGCTACTGCACTGACTTGACCTCCCAAATATTTCCTGTAATGGGCTCAAATCCACAAAGGAATGCAGGAACATGTGTCTGAGAAAATATATTACTACCATCCATGTGCAAAGTGTGACCAATCAATTCTACTTCCTTTTTGTAAAACAACCCTGAGTGAAGAAAATTAGCATCTGCTGTATCCCACCCTCTGTTCAATTCAAAGACATATGATATCACACATGCTCTGTTTCTGAAAGACTTAAACAAGGGGATAAGAAAAGAGGGGAAGCTGAGAGAGAGGGGAGGAGAAGGTGGCCTTTGTCCTAACATTTCTCACGGTGTCTATCAGAAACTGCCAGATGCTGTCAATCACAAGTAAAAGCTAGAGAATGGACTGCCCTATTTATCTAATGAAAAGGTCAAGAGGTGGGGGTGGGGGGCAAGTAGAGCATGCCCACTGTCATTACCAAAGGGATTCCACTGTTTTAGTTCAGGCTTTATCCTGTTTTTAGGAAGACTTATTTTGAATATGAACAATGCCACACATTTCCATGTAATGATCTGGGCTTTCATCTGGCCACTCAGTGCCATTACTTTCCCTGATTGCTGTCTTTTATCATGCATATGTGCACTTGTAACCGATTAGAAAGGCAGACAAAGCTGGAAAAAATGATGTTCCCCAGGAGCGTTCCACCTGGGGAAATCAAGGTTCTCTAATCCACCACACCAAATTACAGAGACAAGGTTTCTCTTTTCTATCAGCGTAACAAAACTCTGTTTACTGAAGGCAGCTGAAGGCAATATGGTTATTTACATGTAAACACTGTTGAGTACTATAGACTGCTTGACAATATGTAATTTTAGTCTTTATAAATCTTTAAAGGTCACTAATTGGATTATTTTAAATTCAGAAAAACACAAAAAACACAATTTGATATAAAAAATGTATTGTTTTTCCAACATTTTTTTTTGTTTTAGGGGATTGCTTTACATGCATTTGCCATTACTTCATGCATTCTATATAATATTTGTTCTTATAAATGAATAATTTAAAACAGCTTAGTAACAGCTTACCAAAACTGATATATTGCACTATTATTAAAGGCAATGGATTACAAAATGTGTAAATGTTGGGTTGACAACAAGAAGGAGAGTAAACAATCACAAGAAAACAGGGCAGGAGAAAAACAAAGTTGTCAAACAGATGGTTAATTAACAGAAGAAGAAGACAAATTAGGACCAAATCAAAACTACATACTTATTGGAATCTTATTTATCCGAATGTGATTTTGACAGAATAATTCATGTCATTAAATCATGTATGTAGTGGCTGAAACAGGCAGGGGAATTAAAAGATATTTAATAGACCATGTCATAATCTTGAACGTTGACCAGCGCTGCTCTGAGGCTGTGGTCAATTTGGAGAAAAACTAAAACGGCACCCTGTTGCGAGTGATTAAAAAACATACAAAACTTTTCAATTACTTCTGATGCAGTAGTCCATTATTATACAAACAATATGAAATGTGTTAAATAAAGAAGCAATAAAATATGGTCAAGCAAAGAGCAGATGTCTTGCAGCATCTCATTTGCTTTTAATGAAAGTCTTGTATTGATCAAAAACAAATGACAAAGTTCTGCAGCAAATTATTGCAGGTAAAACAACTGATTAATACACTGCTGCTGTATGTGTCTGTTAATTGTGCCTGCAGCGGTTTACCCTGGTGTCAGGTTGAAAGTGATGGGTGTATGTAAATAAGTACAAGGTAGTCAGATTTCTTTTGCAAAATGTCACAAGCGCTGCAGGGTAACTCACATATGACACTGACATATTTAGTTTCTACCTGATAAAAAAGAACCTGTGCTTGGGTGAAAGAGAGGTTAGAGGCAAAGGAACCCATCTCATATGTCCCTCTTTACATGTGTAATTATGCTTCTCACATTTCTGCTGTTGTCACTGATTTTTTACCTAAAGTTTTATTTACTTTCATAAATCTAACAAAGTTGCTGCGTGGTCTAAACTGAACAATACAAATGAGTGAAAAGTCAGACTCAAATTCAAGTCTACTAAAAGAAAGACCACCAGCTTTCTAGAGCCACAATTAACGTTTCTGCTAATTTTACTTAAGAGATCTAATAAAACTGAAGCTGAAATGATTTAGGTAAAACAGATAAAAATGCCTGAAGGTACTCAGAAACATGAGACCTTGAAATTATAACAAAGTTCAAGAATGTCAGACAAAGTTACTGCCATCATTAGTTCTGTCTTTACCAGTTAGTTTATTTCTCCAAAATGGTTTTCTGAATAGTTCAGTTATAAAGATGTGATGGTTGCATAGCCATATTTCACAGAAGAGATCAGTTACCAAAGCTGTAAATACTGTTATTACTTTGTAACACTGAAGGCTACTCTTTTGAAAGAACTCACCTTAAACAATATCTTTTCTTGAAGGAACCTTTAGGCCTCTCTTATCAGTTTTCATCAGTAGGTCAATAACACCCATGAGTTAAACTAAGGCCATTCAAGGCAAAAGATCCAGCTCATTTTAACAGCCATTAGCCCTCCCAGAGAATAAATGCAGAGTGTCTTCTGCTTCGCCCTGTTAAATTTTATGCAGCTTCAAGGCCAAAGCAGGCAGAATATGTTTAAATGGAAAACACTGAAGTATAATAACTTTCAAACAACTTGTGAAGAGCAAAAGGTAGTCCAAGGTTTAAGTTGCTCTGATTATAATAACTTAGCCTCTCTACACAAAAACAGATGATTGAATTTCCCTTGATTGCACCCCAGGCTGAGTAAATTTTCATAAAATGAGGCATACAAAGAAAAAAAAATACATGCCTCATTTCAACAGAACTATAAATAGCACCCATGGATCTTTCATTGAAAATTTAAACCCTGCGTTTCTGCTTTACAAATCTCCTAAAAGGTGATTTTTGCAGGTGGAGAACTTCTACATTAATACGTGTGCTACGTGTCACAATCAATTAAAACAGCTGCTTAATGACTAATACTGTTACCATGGCAACACTTGTGATTGATGGCTTTGTTAAGAGGAATGGTTACACATCATTAGACTTTTGTAATAATGCATGGCAGTCATCTCAATAACTAGGGACAAAGCAATTACCAAGTCATTAAAGAAGGGAATAGACTAATACAACATAGTGCACACAATTATGAGTGACAGGTCCTGAGATCTGGCTTTCTTTACAAAAAGAAAGCCATCTGTAGGTGTGAGATTAATATAGCATTTTTTAGGACCGCCTTTAAATGCAATCTAGCAAGTTTAAATTCATTCTCATCAGAGCTCAATTTTTTGCATCGAAATTCTTATTTTTCAATGAATGAGAAACAAAGCTGCCAGCTATTTCACATCTTGAATTGCTTCATCATCTCATATCACAGATGTTCTAATAGTGTCATCTTGAATTTTAATTTCAATTGGGGGATGCATTCAGTTGTATCTTGATAATAATTTGATGTCTAAATCAAGAAACTTTGTTCAAAGGAAAACCATCCTAAGCTAGAGGCAGTGCACAGCAGTGCTGGCAATGATTGAGAGAACTCGAAATTCAAATGAGAGGGAGAAAGAGAGAGAGGAGATGGAGTGAAACAGATGTGCTGTTGTTTTGGTGAGAGTAGCATGCACAGTGAGTGAGCACACGCACCCACACACCACTACACAAAAAGCCATATACATGTGCATAGACAACAGCGCCACTCAATCATCCTAGTTGAGGGCCAATCCATCTATTGCTGGTTGACTGAGATCCAATCACCATTCCCAACAGGGCCGCAATGAAAGAATGGCAGGCAGCCTGTGAAGAAGCCCACTCTCTCATAGTAGATTGATGGGCCAAATCTTGGGGCGGTTCATGAGGCATTCCATATCAAGACAAACATACTGATCAAAACTCCGACGTCATAAAAAACAAACCTTTGACCTTACTCTACTGCCAAAATGTGTGCTTTGCAAAAACTGTATTTCAGCAATTCAGCTGTAAGAAACCCACCAAGCTCAGTCACCACTTTTATTGGTAACTAGTAGCAAAATGCACTATTGTCTGCAAAGCATTGAATACTACAAATTCTCCCATCAATACACTTAAATAGTACTTGGGCCCTAATTAAATGTACTATAATTACAACAACAGTGTTCATACGGCTCTGGGCTGATGAATTTGTAAAGTAACTATCTTTCAAAATTTGTGAACACGTTTGTGACCACTTATGTTTTTAAATAAAGAAAGAGGATTTGGGGTTGTGTTTCAATGACAAAGATGTATGAGCATTTCAATTTAGATAAATAAACAGAGTGAAGTCAGTTTTGACTTCCCATATTAATCCTTTAATAAATGGCTGGGTTATCTTGGCTGTTTTAAAATCTAAGATGAAGCCTTCAGGGGCTCTTCCTGGGAAAATCCCTGAGTGTTACTTTAACTGGCTCTGAATAATTTAAAATGCACTATTTTTAACAACGCCATTATTTTAATTGCTCCTTCGTGAAAATCCTGTTTTCATGACTAGGACATGTAACTTTACCAAAGTTATTCTATAAATCTTATCACCATCAACATGGAGAACAACTACTTCTACACATCCGTTTTGCCAGTGCATTAATGTAGTCTAATGTGGGAGTGTGAGAAATCTGCAATGCCAATAAACAGACAAGGTGTTGCTGGCTCTGCTCACAGGAATTCAGTCTGTGTTTGCTGTCATTTCCTTCAAAAAGTCAGCCAGATACATCTGCTGCACACACTAATTGCCACCACATGGTTTAAGTATTTATCAACTTCAACTTTCCTCTTGGTTACAAAATGAAACAAAAAAAATCAAAATAGGCAGTGTCAAAAATGCTTAATGGCATGATGGGTAATCTGTTCAAAGTGCTGCTCTGACTAACTCTGAGGTGGCACCCAGCAACGCTGTCAGAACAAATTTTAATATTAAAATTTGAGCCTAATGTGACAACCTATTCCAAATCTCACAAAATTCATTAGATCTCTTGTTTTTTTTTCATGAACATAAAATATCCCAATTCACCCTCTTGTGATACAGCAGCCAGTTATGACAAGTGATGAGAGACTTCAATTCCCATGTGTGACAGGCAAAAATTAGCAAAATAAACACAAACCCTTCAAGAAAATGAACAGTGAAAGCCAAGTTTATGGATTCAGCTTCGTTAAAAGCATGCAAAACATTAGGCAGGTCTCACTTCTTTCCATCACAAATTAAAAAGCCCATCATCCACAAAATCATGCTTGTTGGATCATTTTAATGCTGAAATAAGCGTGTTGGGCTGCAAACCTTATATTTAATAATGCAACAAAATGCACAGATATAGTATCAGTAATGGCATATTCTACCATTTGAAAAGGTATTATTTACACTAAAATAATGGATTTGTATTTTTAAGCAAGGCAAAGTGTTGATTAAAAATATGATGGACAATGTTGCCTACAAAACTAAAAACATGGAGGTATACTGAAAATATTTTCATGGTTGACACAGTAAAGGTAAGTTCATTGATAGTCATCTAAGTACTGAACATCTGCTGGCACAGCAAGATATAGCCCCTTTTGAGAATATGTATTCTTTATGAAATATTTATGAACAGAAAACGATAAAGACTCCATATTATGCAGATTGGGATCAAATTTCCATTTTCTTTCATTCTTTCCCCTAAGGTCTTAGTAATTAGGCTTATTCAATTTCTGCATAAACTCAATTACTGCCTCAATCTCTGACAAAAAGTGATTGATATAATGCTTGATCCGATCCATGAGTAGCTTGAACAAAAGCTTTGTGTCTCCTTGAACTTGTTGACATTCCAGCTAGGAAAAAAATAGAGGTGATGGGTTAGGGTGCCGTTTCAGGAACATCAACAAACACCATATCAAATAGCTCCAAATATATTGTAGGGAAGGTAAAACAGTAGCAATAGTAGTAGTAGTAAAATTTAACCTACAATTACAAACACTGGTACATGTAAGCAAAATGTTTTGTGCACTTTATGAGAAAAAGCAACAAAAATGTTTGTGAAAACTGTTTATGCCTAAGATGTTCCAATCACGTTTATTTTAAAGCATTTCAACAGAAAAAAAATCTTGTTACATTTAAAGATAATAAATATCTAGCCTGTTCAGGTTTTAAAAAAAGCCAAAACCAACCATTGGAGAACAAAGGAAACAACAGTTAACAACAGAGCAAATATTGAGACCATAAAGACTTTTTCTTTTTTAAATACCTGGCCTTAGGTGAGAGGACAATAGTTATTGTCAGACCCTGCTGGTGGCTCTAATCCTTTAATGAAGATTAATAACATATATAGCAGCCAAGATACTGTATTTCTTGGCACTCTCCTCGGGCAAAACTGCCATTTACCTTCCCCGACTCTCTGGAATGACAGGAGCAATATAATCCTCATCTTCCCTGGCTGTTTATTGACATGTGCTGGAGGATCCAATCTTGTGCATGCACACTCACTGCCCCCTAACTGTGTCAGTCTCAGACACAAACATCGTGTTGGCCTGTTAAACAGCTTAGTCAAATGGCAGATGCACTGTTGCTCTTGATAATGCAAGACAGCACGTACCCACATTAGAACGATACACCAGAAAAGAGAAAAGCCTCAGGATAGACACCCGCTGAGCTGTGGTCCTCTGGCTGCTGCAGCGCTCTTCAGGAACCAACATAAACCCTAAAGAGTTACCCTCTGCCTCAGTTTAATGTTGGCAAAAGTAGGGATATATTATCATAGTATTCCGCTAAAAAAAAACCCATTAAATTCACATTGATAAAACCATTAGCATTGGTTTCAGTTAGGATATGTTTTCATTGACTGTTATTCCCAAATATTTATTTTTTTCATTGCCTTAAGTGTATTTTATAAGTTAAGATGAATGGAAAGTCATCTGAAGTTTTTAAGTTCTAGAAACCACTACCCCTGACCTATATGAAACTGATCACTGTCAGGTTTGTTCAGGTTTTACATAACGCAATGTTCCCTGCACAATTTTAATACTTAAATGTGATGGAAAGATAAGATTTAGTGATAGGTTTTCATTAGTTGCAACATGTCAGACCAGGTTCTGATGCCAGGTCATACCGCCCTCCTAGTAATACAGGTCTCTCTCTCTGAAGAGGCTGAAGTCCTTCTTTTTGATAAGCTTTCAACCTGTAGAAAGATATTCTCCTACTGTCCTAATAAAGACATATTCTGCCATGAGGAAGTATCTCATCTCTGCTAGATATTTGATTTGATAACCAGTTAAAAAAAGTTTGGCTTCTCTGTCGTACCTATTTTGTCCATTAGGCTGAGGCAAAAGATAAGGCCACAGCAGACAAAAACTTTGAAATAAAAATGCCATAACATTGAATAAGTATATTTTTTAAATGAATGCCATTTCAACTTTCAATTTCCCAATTACAAGCTACATCAAAGCACCATATGTGCAATTGTGTAAGAAAAAACCCCAACAAAAACAGACAGCATTTTTTTTCAGTTTATCATCCTCATTCACGAAAACAAGTGTGAAT
The DNA here is from genome assembly GCA_034783495.1 of Millerichthys robustus. Taxonomy (NCBI): domain Eukaryota; kingdom Metazoa; phylum Chordata; class Actinopteri; order Cyprinodontiformes; family Rivulidae; genus Millerichthys; species Millerichthys robustus. The sequence goes on along the minus strand of JAVKLF010000064.1, from coordinate 4,451,739 downwards.
ATGTTTAGCTGCTCTTTAACTACAGTTACTTTCAGGAGATGAAAGCAAAGACAAATTTAGTCAGAATTCTTGAAAGTCAGCCATATATTTCTGATTGGCCCAGTGCCAAGGAGGACAGAGTCTTTTCTCACACCTGATCATTAATATATTTCAACATTCATACCAATTCCCCATGTTGGGGATGACTTGTCACACATCCAAAGCAGGATATCTTGTATATTTATCAGCCCACATGGACTGGCATATTATTGAAAAAACATTTACTTGCCTTTGCAACACATCTGTGATGAAAATTCCTGCAGATGAAAGCCTGAGGGAGGGAGGGAGGGAGACAATGAAATAAGTCACAAATGGGAAGTTGAAAGGCCTGCCTTTTCTTGAAAATTCACAGTATAAATAAACCCATTGATCTGACAAACCCAATTAAGATAGGGATGCATATTATGGGATGATTACAAAATAAATGCAGACAGTTTTGTTTGTCTAATTTAGTTTGATCAAGGTCAATCAATGGCATGATCCCTTGCAGATTTAGAACTGGGGGACTGCTCATCTGCTACAGACACAGGTCAAACTGTCTCTGATCAATAGGCACATCTTTTCCCTCAAAGATAAACTCATTGCAATGCTCCAGAGGTTCGCTGGAGGAAGTACACACAGTCCTTGACCATGATATGCTGCTTAAAATGTAAATGAGCCTCTGAATAATGGCACAAGTCAGCAATGAATATGCAGAGAAACACAAATTAGTTTTGTTTATCTTATAAATCACCCTGTTGTCTGGCATTTTGGAGGGGCTCAGATTGTTGATTCTGAACAAAAATTTACAACTTTAGGTCATTCTTCTCTAATAAGCAAAAGGTTTTTGTGTCAGAGATTTTTGTTACTACACTTATATGTACTCTGGTATCGGTAACAACGAACCATTTAGTAATTGTTTGATGAAGAAAATCTTTTTGCAGCATTGTTTATTGATATACAAATCACAAATCCAATAATAATGACTTACAGACACAAAAGTAATAAAGTTAACCTAAGACTTTTTTTTTTAAGTTCTCAAAGTATAGCAATTTTTCAACTTTCTGTTGTATCTCTCTAATAGGAGCCAATGAAAAATGGCTTTATTTATTTTATCCATATCTTCTAATTTGTCAAAAGTATCTTTAACATTCTGCTAATCATAAATTAGATCCCCATTTAAGTCACTATAGAAATTTGAGATGAATATTAAAAGAAAATGAACTCAAAAGTAACAGTTCAATATTTAAAACGTATAAAACTATAAATTGAAGCTTATAAAATCTTTTTTAAACCTTATTTAATGTTCATGATGCAGTTTTACAGTGACCTATAAATTACTTTTTTAATTATGCTTTGTGAAAATCTAATCAGCATTTTTTTTTTTTTACTTTACGCACTGTGAACCAATCAAGCTGGATAAAATACATTAATTGCAAAGTTTGACGGCACAAACAAGTCTACTATTCTGCAACCTGTCATCTATGATAAATTATAAATCAGAACTTAAAGACGGCAACTGCTAGCTAATGTTTACTGTCACGTTTTTCCCATTCAAAGGCATACATAAGAAGAAATTAGTTTGAAAATGAAATAACTGTTCAGTAAAACTATTTCACATAATACGTAACCTGAACTTTCCATGAAAAAGATTTTGTTTGCGTCTAAACATTTCAGTATTTTCAGATCAAAGCCCCTCAGTTTTGAGCAGAAACAGAAACACAGATAAGACCTGCACTAACAAAATACTAAAACGTGTTTATTCCTTATACTCATACTTATATTCATATTTTTGTGTCTTTTATCACTAAGTAATGGCATTCATTCAATTCTATTTTTTAACAGTTTTTAGAACAAAGAAATAAACATAGTCGAAGTGATATGTCAGTCACTATTCACTGTAAAAAGACAAATATAAGCTGATTAAACCAGCTGTGATATCAGCTGAAATATTGCACTAGGCTTTCCTAAATCAAAGATAGATGATCTTTTTAAGCCTCCAAACAGAAAAGAGCAAAAACTTAAGCCAGCTTTTTTCATTATCTTTGTGTCAGACTTCCAGCAGCCCACGGTCTTTCACTTCAAACCCAAACCCACAGGCCTTGTGTGGTGAGTCTGGGCTCCTCTTCTGTCCTTTAAGATTTTATTATATAAAAGGCAATCAAAAACATCATTATTGGTTGGCACTCCCCATTAATATGTTGAATAAAACAGCTAAATCTAGCACAAGAGGGCTTTTAGTCTTTAAGTGTTATTTCTGTAAATGGTGATTACCTAACATCAATCAATTAATGGACCCTTTCCTTTTCAATTAATGCCTTTACCTGGCCTTATCTCCAGTGGGCTACACTCAGGTGTGAAGTTATAAACAATGTTTTTCCATATAACACTAATCTTGTCAAAGGATAAAACCTGCCTGAGCACTCAATATATAATACAAATATTATTTCAGAGGCTTAAAAAATCAATTTCTAACTGAATCCAATTGATTTTCCTTTTTATATTCATGCCACATAATAACTGTGCCAGTCCTAATTAGTGGTTTGATGAAAAACCTCACCAGTATTAACATGTCAAACAGGGTTAACCCATTTTCACATAGAGGTGGCATAAGTTGCGATAGAGCCAAAACATGGTTTTTAAAGAAGTAAAAAAAATATAGTTTACCATATTCTCTCCGTAAAAAACTACTTTCAGTAATTATAAACCACTTTCTAACAAAAACAAAACAAAAAAACAAACAATAAACGGGATTAGCAAGTCCTGGGTTCTGAAACTTGATAAATTTCCCATGAGGTAAGTTAGCATCAAAGACAGCAAAGCAAAAAAAGAGAAGAAAAATAAGCTAATCAATGCAAGGACAGGAAGTCGAGTGAGTCTGAGTCAAGCTGCCAAGCCACCAAATAAGGATCTGTCTGACATAGAGCCTTTTAAATAATCCACTTGGATGTACACCATTTAGAAACATTGACTATCAGCCTGAAAAAGGTGTTGGGTTTTTTTGATGTGAGGAAAAGCTGTGCCAGAGGTTTAGAAGATTGATGATGGCTTGAACAGACATCATGCAGAGATCTCTATAACATACAGTCATTAAATGTCACTCATTAAAACCCAAAGCATCTGCTGCTGATCCTCTACAGAGTTCTAGAGGCTGCTCAGAGAGATGAGAGGTGGGCTCTTTCCCTGCCCTCTTGTAGATCTTATGTAACAAAAGTGAAACAGAACTAGAAATACTCTAATGGGGGAGACTGAAACACTGAAAGCAGGTGATGTTTGCTAAAACATTCTCTGTCAGACTGAATTTTAGACGCTTCACAAAGTAAGTCAAATGCAGTTTGTGTAATAGTAGTTTTGCAATAAAAATTTCCTGCCTCTGGTTTTTCCAGACGCTGCAGTTCTGATAAGAAAAGGGAAAACAGTTACAGGAAAGGACATGCTTGAAGTAAAAACATAATGGTTAAAGCATCATAACTATCGCTTACACTTTGTCTGTTGGTACGTAACCCTTGTTGACTTAACAATGAGTCTGATGCCCATTATTGTGTGAAGAATAAAGCCATCGTTCTTTAACGCAGAGCAGCCTGTGTGTGACTCTGACAATAATAGGACTAGGCAATTCTTAGTCCCTTTGAGGGGCTCAGTGATGTTCTTTGTTACCTGTTTTGGGACAACTAAAAACATTAAATACATCTACAGCATTTGTTCAAATCCCAGCTATTTCAGTTTGTGTTCCCCCAGTTCATTATTCATTTGAAATCCCAAAGAATTTTTTTTTACTTGACTGAGACAAATTCTGAATTGCTGAGAGTCTCAAAAACTAAGACTCACTGTAGACATGAAGCTCATCAGAGTGGAAAACACACAAAAGCATTGAGCAGGCTTTCTTAAAACTGAATAGTCTGGGAGAATTTACTCACATAGTTTCACACTAGTTTACAGAGATTAAAGAGAAGGGTTTTTCTTTTTCAGTTTTCCAAGAAGCCATTTTTATTTTTTTGACAGTGGCTCCTTCTTCAAGGCAAGGATAAGGTTCATATCTATTTAGAAGCTTAGAAACAGAAAGATAAAGATGAAAAACTGTTTATCTTTCTGTTGACATATTATAGGTTAAGGCTACTTCTTCTATTCTACAAGGTTTGCATCATATATTTAATTCTCTTTCTTTTTTCTCTTCTTTATACATGATCAGAGTAAACTGCACAATTGAATACACTATACTCGTGAGTTGTTGTGCACGTTCAGACATGCACCAGTGACAAGAGCCTCATACCTATATGCTAGAAAGAAGAGCCGAACCGTTCAGTGCATCTTGGGTTATAAATCAGGTCTGGTCAACCTGGCCAAGAGCATTTTCAGACCCATTTGCAGAAGATAATGCCAGCTATTCCTCTCAGCCCCAGGGACAAGGGAGCCAGCCTCATGAATCATTGCCCTTTTAAAGGAGCTGCAGCAGGGATCTCACCACACTGTGTCTATAGGGTCCTCTTGACTCTTCCTGGTAGGCAGAAACAAAGGATGGTGTTGGAAGAGAAATGTTTGAAATATGGCCAAAATATACCAAAATCAAGTTATCAAATGTAATGACTTCAAGTGGACAACAAGCTTTAGAAAACCATGGTGACCATGTTGCCGCTACAGTAAACAACTGTTCGTCTCAGATAGGAGAACAATATTGCCAAATACACTATGGATAGGTACCCAACTGATGGCAGGAATAACTAAAGACTTGCAATGTTGATAGATCCATCTCCCACTAAATTCACACAGACGTTAAAGATATAAACACATGTATGTTGGTATTAAATTGTACAAGTTTACAACTAAAATGTGTCCTCTTTGTGTCCGCCATTCCTCTTGATAGGTGTCTGATCTCACTACTGATAATGATACATCTTGCAATGCAGTGCCTTCATAACCACCTGAGCAATCAAATTGCTCTCCCTTGCATGCATTCACGCTTTAGTTGGTCAACATCACTAATGGAGCAGATAGGTAAACACAGCATGCATTTAGCTTTGGGGGATCAATGGTGCAACTGTTTTTCTGCTCTCTTGGGTCCACGCAGTGTTAGCTTAACTTTAATCTCAGCACTCCTCCCTGTCAAAAACAGCCTCCGAGTCACTTAAGGCAACCTGAGCTTACACACGTCTCAATTGACAAAAGTAATATGACCAGTGCTAATGGGCCACACCATTGTTTGTGACCACTAGTACTTTTATCACACATCAAGAGGCTGTTCACAACAAATACAAAATTAGGCTGAGTCTTAAGAATGGGTGCAGTTTGCTTGTGTTTTTAAGCAGACCGAAAGCAGACAAACTCTTGGGGACATATTTTAACAAACTACCTTTCTTCTGCTTTGAGAGTTGCTGCAGCTTCCCCATTCCTCATTACTGTGCTGGGTGCCATGAGCTCCTGCTGGTTGATTGAGTCACTGCTTCTGTACTCCATTTCAGCTTCATGTTATTTTATCTGTTGCATATATTACTGACACCACTTCACAGCAGTCATGATGACTGGACAAATTAATTCTGGTTATGGTGTTTACTTTCACTGGCCAGTTCACTGCATTATGGAGGTTGCTTCCACACCACTTCCCTTGATCTAAAGTAAGCACCACAACAACATTTCTGGAATGAATGGTCACAAAATCAGGTGGCTGTTTAAGAGAATGACAAGATGGCTATTATTTCAGGGTTTTTTTTGTGGTTCAGAGGTCATACTCAGCTAAAAGATTACAGAATTTTTATATGATATGATCCACCATTGTTTTTACATTTTTATATTTACATTATTATATTACTTATTTCAGTGTCTGTTTTTATTTATGTTGTAATTTTGTATATTACAGTTTGCATTTTGTAAAACAATATGTTGTAATAATGTATTTTAGTAACATTTATTTTTACAATATGTAATAGGTGATTTTCATCAATTCAGTAAATATGTTGTGCTTTATTATGTGTTATTAGTTTATATATATATA
>JAVKLF010000064.1:4434591-4445057 GCA_034783495.1 Millerichthys robustus | reverse complement strand
AATTTCACAGTAGTTGTACCCCATTTTGGGATGTGCTGCAATGGAAAATAACCTTCAGACCTTGTTGAAATGGAAAATAGCTCTTTATCCCATGTCCCCAGACATTAAATACATAATAAATACCATTTAGTGCAAATAGAGGCAAATGAGATTCCCTCCCACCTCCATCTTAACTATCCTGTAACCCTGTGCTGAAATATTTTATTGCTTTCTCACTACAGTTTGGAAATTTGACATGATTTTAGCTCTGCACTGCAGCATGTAACCTTGAAATGTACTTATTGTGAGTCTGATGAATGTTAGCAATGTGCATCTACCCACTGGGTCATTTGTATGATCATAGCTTATATTTATATATGAACAGGAAACGGAAAGAAACTTATCATGTTGGTCACTGTGAAGACATTCCAATTAAAGCTAGTTCAGAACTCCCGATGCTTTTCCATTCCCTGTGACTTCATTGCAGAAAAATGGAAGGTGAACAGTAAAGGAAGTCTCTGATGAAAAACTATGCTATGCAGTTTTATTTGTTTAAAACGTTTTACACTTGAAACCTGTGATAAATTTAAATATTATAATAGCTTATTTGAACAGGCAAATAAGTCCTTATTTGATCTAAAATTGCATGTTGATGTTCCAAAAACTGATTTACTGAATTTTTTAGCAAAGGTTTTACAAGTGATTTCCTTCATTCCACTGGTATCTTATTCTAATAAGCAAAATGTTTAGGAAAAATAAACACTCAAATACACATTTGTGGTTTATGTAGCTACGATTGCACAACTTACAAACCATATAATTTGGTTCATCTTTAAGTACAAATTTTAGAAATCTGACCACACAAATCATTCTTCACCTAGGTTATTTCAAAATTTCACAAGCACAGTTTGGAGGACTGAGGGGTTAAATAATTTATAGCAAGGGGTGCTACATTTTAGAATTTAAAGTTGTTGTTTTTTTGTGCAATTAAAGTCCAGCTGTGGAATCAGTCTTTTAAGCATTCCTGGGTCTGTAACTCCCTGGCTGAATTATTGCATTACATGGTTTTATTAGAGTCACTTGTCTTCACTTGTGTCACAACACTGGCTGTGGACGCTTTATGGACAGTCTATGCTCGAAGCAAAGGCCAAACTCATGGCAGGATTTGACAGCAAATGATTCACACTTAATTGCATGTTTTTTCCTTTACCAACCTCACTTTTATATGTGCTTTTATATGCATCTGAAGTGGCTTTAATGCTGTTGACTAAGCATCTTCAGCAAATTATCTGTGCCACTTACTGTAGTTTGAATAAAGAGTAGAGCAAAACAGGTTAAGAAAAATAATTAATTAATTAAGCTCCAGGCTGGCATTAGCAATTTCAAGTTTATTTCTAAGTTTGCCATTTTTATTTACTGCTCTTATTTATTCAATGCTTCAAAATGACATCCTGTCAACACTAATGGTCTCTGATGGCATCAAAGCTCTGTCAAGAGGATACAATATACCCTCAGAGCCAAGGCCCCCGGTAGCCCTCCACAGATGAAGAGCTGTCATCTCTGTCCCTCAATGCCAAAGAGCTCCGCCTTCACTTCCCAGAATCCTATCCATCTGCCAGATCAGCAGGGCAGACAGAGAGCAAGGCTTGAACTTTTTGTCATGTAAAAAAGTGTTTTATTCTAGCCAGCGAGTGGCACTGAGGGTGAATTTGTAGCTGCCACAATCAACAAAAGTCAGCTAATGAGTGTTTGTTAATAACTGCAGCTTGTCATGTTTTACCACATAAAACGGTCCTCACAAAAGTTCCCCGATGCTGATTTCTAAATATTCTGCATGATTTGTGCACCCTAACAGGGCACATAAATCTGTGTGTACTTCTGCATTCTCACCAAAACTGGAAACGGTTTAGACAGAAATTCCCTTGAGCAAAGTAGCTTTTAGAGAAAACACATTGTGAAATGCTACGATGTGCTGACATGTTCCCAGTTAAAAATAATAATAAAAAAGACCCAGCAAGATAAAATCAGCAAAGTGATGAATCCTATCGTAATTAAAATAAATTGTATTCTGGCTGTCAGATATTTTCCATCCACACTTGTGCAACAGTGCAGAGGCATTTTCATTATTAAAACTGTAAATAAAATACTCAAGAGTCAAATTATTATTATTATTTGCTTCTGAGAATATGAAGTACATCTAAACTACAATTTGTGAAAATAGTAAATTGAGGCCATGATCTGAGTGAGAAAATGACTGTAACTACAGCTAATGTTTAATCTATGTATGTGACATTTCTTCCAGCTAGATAAGCCCGCTGTCTGTTTGACCTTCATGTAATGTTCTGCATCAATTCAGGCACTGACCTATGTGTTTGTGCAAATACCTAAGTCTGCTCTAATTAGATAAGAATTTGAAAAAGATAGAAAGACAGTGACAGGTGAAACAAATGACACCAGCCAGTGAACCGCTGCTCTATTAGTCCCCATCCAGCATTTGTCTAAAATGAAAGCGTGAGCCATCTTTACACTTCTGCTGACTGGGCAGATAAACAGCCAGGGCACTGAAGTCTGACATGTGTGTCACATGTTTCTCCCATCCCTCTGGGACATTTGCTAATACACAGAATATGATGGCACAACGACTGTGTCAGGACACCGTGCATCCTCAGAATCCATACAGGATTATCGAATAAAAGACAATCATTATGTTGAAAGAGTGGAGGGCATGAAGCCATTTGGACTCTTAATGATACATGGAAATCACTGCTGGATTTGATGCAATAAAATCTCATTCTGATTCAAATAATTTGATCTCATGAGTCTTTAACACTGAAAAAAATCAAAAACTGCCTGAAAATGAGCTTCATGCTACTACTTTGTATTCTGTATGACACTTTAAGAAACCCTAAAAATCTAATATTTGAGAGCACAAAATGAAAACTTCTTTGTTTTACTTATCCTAAGTACTTTTTCAGAAGATGAAACAAAACAAAAGAACAGCGCTATGCAGCACAGAAAGCCAGAAGACAAAACCTCAGATGAAAAGTTATACTCCAGGATGGTTTAACAGACACCGAGATCAATCTTCTGTGGTTATTTGATCGATTCATGACACGGATCAGACCAATCACACACACACACTCACACACACAAACACACACATACAATACTATTTAAACCCCAAGAGTGAATGTTATATCATCTGTCTACACACTTTTGGCCACACATATCTACTAAAATTACCAACATACGAGGCTGACAAAGCTTGATTTATCCTCAATGATTCTAAAAGCAGAAAGTAATGTTTGGCAGGTGCTTGTTGTCTTGGAACAACTCCAAATTATTCAATTCACCATAAAACCAGGTTTCATGTATGACATGATCTGGGTGGCCATGCCTTTGTTGTTGTTTCCAAAATCTCCATGTTTGAGTTTCTGTAGATAGGGACTGAAGCCAACACTGATGTGTTTTTCACTTGTGATCCTTAGAATAAAACTACTTAACATGATCTCGAAAAAAAAATTAATTAATGTGAGAAGACAGAAGCAGTACTTCATTATGTTTGGAGATAAATCAGTTCTCACACTTTTATTTTCATAACCGTCTGTTAAACTAATTCCCTAATTGCTGTAATTTTTTTCAATGAATGTTTATGAACAGAACTGCAAAGTTTTAAGGGTTATATTACAGTCCTAAAAAACACTTTCCTGTATTAACTTATTTGAAAACATTTGATTCACACTGTATCAAATGAACTTATGAGTCAGCACTTAGATTACCCAGTGCAAACCAACCTGTTATTACTCTGTTTGGACAACAATAAAACAATAGTCGCACATTATTGAGATACTAATTCACCAAACACACCATTATTGATATTTGAATATTGAAGTCTTTGTAATTGCTTACAGTAAAGCAATAAAAAATGCAAACAAATTAGAAAACCAAACAGTAAACAGACGTGCATTTATCTCAATCTGTAAAACAATGATAAAGTCTAGAACAATTATAACAAGTTTAAAAAAGAGAAACCCACTTTTATGTGTTTGCCGGTTTCGAGTTTTAATTAGATGTGTGGTGAAACTGCAAAGCCATCTGGGACCATCTGAGATCACAGGGACGGCAGATGAATCGCAACACTTTCTACATTTCACTGCAGACTTTGTCATGCATACCAATTGGCAGCTCACTGCGCATTGTGTCTATGATATTCCATCTTTGTCTGTGAGTTGCAGTTTTCACACCAGAAACTCTATCAATAAAAAAGAGCAGTGATATTTCTGGAGCTGTTGCTAAAGTAATAAGCAAAAAAGCTTTAAATCCTAAAACTGACCAATATTTCTCAAATCCTAAATCTATTCTGACAAATATGAAATGGTTTTGTAGCTATAACGCCAGCTGTGGTGATTCTAGTATCTTTCTAGTCCTTTATTATTTATTTATACTGAAGTCCACTTTGCTTTGTCCCTACGCATTTACTGAATTAACCCTGTTGTAACTCAGCACATCTTACTATTTCTCTAAAATAAAGTTCCTGTCAGCCTTTTTTTCCAGCTAAGGGAACCAGCTGCATCTGTTGTTGAATTTTGATCACTAAAAAGAGGAAGACGGACACAAACTCTTCTCTTTCTTTTTCTTTGAGAAGCATTTTCTTTTTGTGTTCAGTAACACAATGACTTTTTAATGACTCGTATTTTAAAAAGAGAAAATTAAATGGAGACTGCTTGGTTCATTAAAGCAAAAGCTGTTGTCCTAAATATGTTGATACAAACAAAGAAACTGAATCACAGCTCTGACATACACTTAATGGCTAGAGGGGAAAAAGGCGATCCCACTTACAGCAACGGCTGCATAATCAAAACCAGACACACCCTCTATATCTAGGAGGTCCTTTGACCGAAATGAAAAACAGGCAGGACTTATTAACCTAACATTTAGCCTTTCTATGTCCTCCATATTCACTATTTCACTCAGCAGAACTCACGCACTTTGAAGTAAAATAACAAATCACACAAGGAGTGGGTAAAAATAAGGCTTTAGCGGTAGTACAAGCCATTTTTAGGCCATGCATCTGTTTCCACTTTGCCAAATGCAGGAGCGCCCTGTAAAACATTGGTGTAAATGGTTTATAATGTCACCAGCGGACTCTGAAATGGGAGACCTGTTTTCAATCAGCAGTCAAATTGCTCCTACATTACTCTTGTAGACAGAGTAGTAAATCACTCTTTGCCTCTGTGCAGCTGACGTTAAAGAAAAGGCATTGTTAAAAATCTTCCATGCATGCTACCAAAAGCACCCTGTCTCTGTGTGAGGATGAGATTCTAAACAGCACCATATCAGCATCCCTATAGGTGCAGGAGCAAAACATTCTGATTCTATAAGCGGAAAAAATCTGCACACACACATCTTTACCTGAATCTTGACACAAACAGAAACTGGCTTAATTTGCAATTCTGAATGGAAACTCAAGCTTCAAGAATTGATCTGAGACCCATGGCAACCAGTTAGGACCAGTTTGCTTGGTTTTAAAATAAGAGTTATACTTTTTCTGTACCAACGCCCTCAGTGTGGGCTAGTGAGGCATCTCAGAGTAGTTATAAACTCCAATAAAATCCAGAAATGCTGAACGCACCCACCACAGACCAACACACCATGGGTAAAACCTCTCATTAAAACGCCAAGGCTCTGAAATTACAAAGATTTGACCCACATGGAAAGCATGAGAAATGTCAACTGAAGTAGGGCTGTGCTGCATGGTTTTCCAATGTGTGGCCACAGACAAGCTGGAGCTCTCCAACAGTACCATTCAGTGTGGTCCCCCGCCAAGGAATACGTACAGGACATAACGATTCTGAAACAGATGCTCATACTAGACTAAGACTAGGCCTGTAGGGAAATACCCTTTGCAAGACCTAACACATTTTCCCACAGACCAAAAATGTATCCACACCCACAAATGCAACACAACCAATATCAGTATTTTTTTGTTAGGCAACATCTTTACCAAAAGCATCGCATATCAACCTTGGCCAAGCCTGTAACGCAAACTACACGGTACTATAAAACTACATCTTACATACAATGGATATATGATCTGCTTCTCAGAAGCACAGGTTTTGGATATGAGCATGTTATTTACAATTTCAGTCTCTGCCAACCAGCAATCTCCGCTTCGAGTCTCCTTTCCTGCAATATCTGAATAATATTTAGACGTTTTTACAGTCTACCACTTGGCAGACTCCAATTCCACCATTTTTGGATTGTAGCAGGTGATAGCAGTCCTTGTCCTGATCTTAAAGAGGCCTGTTGCAAGCTGAAGGGCCACTCCAAGCAGATCCAGCAGCTGGTGCGGACGTGCCGCTACATCGATCTCCCACAGTAACAGAGCAGAACAATGACGTAACCAAAAATTGCCTGTGGCAAAATAGCAGACTACAATTGTTAGCTGCAGTGGAGTCTGAGAATGCTTGCAGAACAAGCGATAGTCTGGAGAGGCTGAATGATATAATGATCAGCCACCACAGCAACTGAATAATTTGTAAAGAGAAGATAGCATAGTTGGCAAAGAACAGCTGCCAAGTGCCGAAATTTTAAGAAAAATGTGTAAAAATTGCTGAAACATTAATCATTACTTCCATTCAGACATTTCAGAGCAGAAATAGAGTAAGATAGGCCTTTAACCTTGAGTTTAAGAAATAAAAAAACAATTCTTCAAATGACTAACTTGAAGTTTATGATAAAAAATGTGATTTAAATCAATTTTAAAATTCACAGCACTAAATTTAGGCATCAAACGTCTGAAACAAAGTACTCAAAAGGACCGGATGTTCTGTAATAGATAATTAAATGCTAAATATTCAGCACTGAGTTTTTCTTTGATCGACAGTGTCTGATGCTATATGTACCAATATCTAGAACTGTAGTCAAATTCATGCATTTCTGCCCTTACAGAAAAGTATGCAACTTAACATGTGGAAATCCTACTCACAAGTCAGACACAACAACAACAAAAACAACAGCAAAAAAACACAAACCAAGAAAAGCACATATTTTCAACTGTGATAAAATTAGCATATGAAACCCATGTTTTGCTCATATTTCATGCAGGATTTGTGAACATTTTTATCATGTAACCACATGTATAAAACATACATTCAGCTGAACTTTCTAGCATGAATTGTGTTCAAAAAGGCTGAGCTTCTTCGTCCGACTCGTCAGTTCCATCTTCAGTCAATTAAATGTGCAATAAAAGAAGAGTCCACGTTATTAATTTTTCATTAATTATTATGCATATAAGTTATAATGCATGAACTACTGTACAGCATAGGATGCTATATTATAAATGAGTTATTTCCAAAATGTTCCTCACTAGGTCCACCTTTGCCTGTTTGCACTGTGCCTAAGGATGTCACCAGCTAAGGACCTTGGCTTTTACTCACACACAGGCAGCACTCCAAAAATCACAACAGAACCACCTTTATGGAAAAGGACAAAAATAAGAGAGCAATGTAGCAACCTACTGTGGATCACTCTGATCTCCCAGGATTAATGGTCATTTAAGTCACACGTTTTCCCTTGAATAACCTTTGGGTTTTGATTAAAATAAATCTAATACCTTGTGGAATTTGTTACCACTGAAATGAACACACATAGTTTAAGATATTAGCATGCCTCACAGATAGCGTTAAAAAAATATGTCGGACTAATTCTCTGACTTTCACAACACACAAATAGAATAAATAAGAAAAAGGGCTTGGTGAAGAAATCTAACAGCTCCCCTGCAGACTTCATCTAGTCAGCATGATGGAAGAAAACATTGATGCTTCAGCAGCATGACACCTATCACAGCTGTCAACACAGGTTTATATATCTATGTATAAGATACCAACATGTAATGCTAAATCTGTAAGTCAAAACATATCTTGACAGTGGCCTGTTTTGTGAAATAAATTAGAGTGAAACTCCATTAATCATCAACACATGATGACTCAAACTACAACCATCACCATGCAAATGCAGCCACGATGAGCTCATAACCTGTAAACTAGATTAATTAAAAAACAATACCGCAAATATAGCCCAAACATGCAGCTCGTTACTGCCTATTCAGTTGGCAGGATGTGAAGGTTAGAAACCAAACATGCAGCAAGGCCTTGGGATCTGTTTCAGAAAACCTCTGATGCAATTCCAAGAAACGAACCCACCCTGTATCATCTCAGCCCTCTTCATTGTGCATGTGACAGCTTTAATTAAATTTATGTATTAATAAAGAGTGGCAACTGTGGCTATATGAGTATGTGACTCACCATGCAGATTTTTTTTCTGTTTTGTTCTTAAAAAATAAAAACCTAAATTAAGAAATACAGGAGCAGAAGGCTTGATGTAAAGCTGGCCATCTTTCTGTGTCCTCCTGCACATCCAGCCACTGAACCCCACCACCTCCCTCAAAGCTTGGAGGTAGTTATGTAAAGTGGCACACCTGTAAATGATGCTCCGTGATTTTTGCCTTTTTTAATTTAACTCTGGTGTAAGCAGCAAATCTTTGGTGTGAAAGCTGTCTCTGCAGCCGGCGGTGCAGTAGCAGGGAACAGTTGCAAAAGCATAACAACACATAGAGGATGACAGGTGTTTTTGCATCTGTGCCTGAAGATGATGGATGGATGGATGGATGGATGGATGGATGGATGGATGGATGGAGTTGTGTCTCGCATGCACGCGCAGTGGTGCACGCGCAAGCACGAAGCAGTGGGGGGGGGAAGCAGGAGCAAAATCTGTTTCGTTATCATGACAGGTCAAGGAAAATGGGGTGAGCAAATCATTTCGTTGCAATGGGCTATTAAAGGACAGGGTGAAGAAGAAAAAACACCACTCTCCCTCCCCCCCACTTTATTTTTTATTATTTCATTAGTTATTCTGGACATATTTTCTGCTCGGTTGAAAATGACATCCCTGCAAAGACTGCAGCGACGTGAAGCAGTCCGCTGAGAGCACGCAGCAGGTTAGCGCGTTCATCGGGGAACAAATAATCCCTTGAGAAGTGAATGAAATTAATATTCTGCCAAGTCTTCGTCACGTTCACTTCCGTGGAACTTAAGTGAAGGAGAAAAGGCAGAGCAATTCTGCGATTCACCTTCAAGGAAAACTAATAATTATTTGCTCCAGTAGACGTAAAAGTTGCCACGGGCTTTGCGTTATAAGTTAAATAAAAACATGCATGGCTGCGTGAAATTCAGCTCGACCTCCCTCTCAGAACGAGCTAATTTCTAATATTTAACCATTTTAGCTAATGTCCTTTTAAATTCTGAACAGACAGGTTCAGGAGGTTGATGAAATTCATTGCATTGCTGAGTTCTTTAACTTGGTTGGAAGTGGCGTCTTAATTTTAATAGACTATTGAGTAAAATAACATAAAATAAAATAAAAAATACTTACTGAATCTCCTCTTTGTCGCCGCCGTTGGCATTTCTCTCCTTCTCCGAACCCACAGAGTCCAGTCCCGTCTTCACTTGCAAGAAAGCACGACAATCCACAGAGAAGTTAGAACCAGTAAAAGAAGAAGAGAGGAGGGGGGCAAAGATACGACGAGTCCACCTCCCGAGGACGAACACGAGGTCCGGTCAACCGAGCCAACCCGGGTCGTGGATACTCGGTCTATTCTTGGCAGCTTCACGAGCTGCTAACGGGTTAACGTCAGCCTCGCGCTCAAGCGTCTCAGCGTCTCGCTGCCAACAGCCGGACGAGAGGAAATGTTATTTCTTCTCTCCTCGCAAGTGAAATAGTCTTCTCCTAAGTTAATTCGTTTGCAGAAGTCGGTCCACGGTCCGCGCGGAAAGCATTAAGTTGTCTGTCCCCCTCTCACAGTCACGCTTGTTCTCTGCCTCGGTGGGGGAAACGCACGCCGGTCGGTCAGCGGGATTTTCGGATTCACTCGGCTACACTCGTATTATTGCTCCTTCTCAGGTCCCGAAGCGTCCGGAAACATGCACCAAACTCAAACGGCTCCCGAAACAGTTGTTTCTACTGTTCCACTCACACGAAGCGCCATCTTAAAAGAGACATAAGGTGAATTTGTGAGGAGATTAGCACTCAGGACAGGGACGGATTATGAAACAATGGACCCCTGGGCAGAGACGTGGAATAGCCCCCATCACCCCACCCACTCTAATCCTACCCCACTAAACATTCAAAGTCGGGTGGAAGTACAAATCAAGTCTATATTGCGTTGGTCGGCCGATGACCTTATCTAAATGTAAATGGTTCGACATCAGACTTGTTATTTTTTGGGACATCATATAGACCTCCAATTCAGGTGCAGATTATTTGTTTTATTTTCATGACATATAAAATAACATATTTCTATATAAAACTGATTGGAGTTATTTATTGTCTTTTTGTATTACACTTTGAGTGAAAAACGTTTTTTATTTTAGGTGTAATATGGCCAATAGACGAGTAAATATAGTTGTTAGTAAAATATTACTAATTTA
>JAVKLF010000064.1:4389414-4403477 GCA_034783495.1 Millerichthys robustus | reverse complement strand
TGCTTGTTATATGGTTGCTTTTGTCCTCTTGTGAGAAAGTGAGGAAGACATTGCTTGTGTGTGTGTGTGTGTGTGTGGGTGTGTGTGTGTGTGTGTGTGTGTGTGTGTGTGTGTGTGTGTGTGTGTGTGTGTGTGTGTGTGTGTTTGATCTGGTCCAAGCCTCCAGGAGCAGAGGGCATTTGGAGCACCATGAGGACAGCCACATCAGGGCGGCCTTCAGACAGCTGGCTCCCTCAGATGATGCATTGGCCTTGGCATCCTAATTGGCCCCAGTGCCTCAGCCAGCGCCTCAGTCGGGTGGGTGGTGAGGGGTGGGGGGGTTGGTTTTGTTTATGACCACCCCATGTGTGTATCTGTTTCTGCATGTGTCTGCATTTGTCCCTCACTGGTGAAGCATATAAAGCTCTGATCTTATTTTCTGTTCCCCCCACCCCCTCTTGTCTCCATATCTATATTCTGCAAACAATTTGTGTAAGTGAGGATGTTTGTGCATGTGTGGCGTGCACGTTTGTGTGTGTGTGTGCTCTTTCATTCTTTCTGAATGTGCGTCACACGCGGAGCTTTGGGCAGGGATGTACTTCCACTGACCTTTATCACCCGCATTTGCACTAAACACACATATACACCCACACAGGAAACATTTCGTTGACTAATGGTGAGCAGCTTCATTGTGTATTTGTACACATGCGTGTAGGAGATACACCACTTCACTACTTTTATTTTGCATTCAAATGAATTGAAAATGTCAGGAAACAAATCCCAAACATTTCTTAAAGGAATGCATATCACTTGCCACTTTTCATGCCCCAATTTTAACAACCACAGGCACATCCTGCACAATGTTTTAAGGCACATCCTGCACAATGTTTTAATGCTTGGAGTACATGTTGAGAATGACTCTTATCCCCAACCAACTAAACTTTACCTCATTATCAGTAATTTTGAGTAAGTTTGAACCATTTTTGTAAGGTCCGTTATCTGTGGCAACCATTGTATATTGGTTCTACTTCAAAAGATAATCAGTTGTAGATTTACATACAATGATAGCTCTTGAGTTTCATTTAATTCCATGTCCAAGGTCATAAGATAATTTGTCCTGACAATACAGACTAATGAACAAGAACATTTTTACTCTGTTTTTGAATTTGGTGATAGGCAATAATTAAAGTTGGTAAAAAAAAAACCTGAAACACTGTACACCATAAAGATCATTATATTAACGTTGGTGGCTGTGTTGTGCTGTGAGTGTTTAGATGTGCTGTCATAACTAATATCACTTCAAGTTTATAAACAAGAAAAAGACTTGAGACATTTGCATTGTCCCACACTCCCTCAAATAGAGTTAATTACTGTTGTCATTTTGTCCCTTCCAAAATTGTCTGGTGACCTTCTGAGGCAACAATAGGCCGGTGGGGGAGGAAGCAGGAAACTAAATGAAAAGGTCACAGGTCCAATTCTAACAACGATTTATGCGTGCATTGCAGAAGAGGAGGACATTTAAGTCATTCTAGCAGCAGGGGGGCCGGAGGCATCATGCATGGGCAACTATTTCTGAAGAATATGGTGAGAAATCTTCCCAATTCTCAGCAGTGCTGTGCTACACGTGGCCAGTGAAATGTGTCGGTGTGCCAAAGCAGAAACTGCATCACTCCTTCATGCATATATTCCTAATAGCTGATCAGTGTCATCACCGCTCGGGCCACATTTCAGTCCGCCCGTCCTTCTTGTTCAATTTTGGGACCCCGCAGAGAGACTGCAGGCCATAACAGCAATTTTAACATGCCCAATGTCGACTGACTGGAAAAATAGGCTGAGACTTGTTTGGAATTGGAAGTATATAGTGGACCAATTACCCCTGTGGTGATGGCAATATACTGGAGTAGCTATAGGCTGCAGCAGCAGTGGGTGTAATTGATGTTGCTCGGTGGCTGCCAGTGAGGTTGAAGGCATGTAGGCCACAGAGACATTTTGTCTAATGGGTCCTGCCAGGGGTCATGGCACACGCTACACACCCAAGCACTTACAACCTGACTGGCTCTCCAGTGTCGCCTCCAAAACATACAGCATGGCTGGAGGGACGCTGGTGTAGTTGGAGGGGTGTGTGGGGGTTAACCCTCAGCAAAGTCCTCCTCTGAACCACCTACAACAACAGATAATAAATTTAAAAAAAAAACAAGTTCATACAGAAATGTTTTGCAAACGGGAAGACAAATACACACATGCACAAACAGTCAGGCAAAAACATTATCACCTGCTTTTAGCATTTCGATGGTCGTGGGTGATACGGTGCTATGAAATTTAACTCCTAAAACTATACAACAGTATTTATGTATTTCATTTTTCATCTTTGGAGCAAGGCAAGGATTGCATTTTAATATAATTTTCATTAAAAAATAACATTTTTTCAACTTGTATATTACCTTTTGACAGATGTTTGTTTTCCAGCTCTGACAGAAATGAGGATAAACAATAATGTTTACTGGAAAGTCTAGAGACTTCTGTATAATTAAAGCTTTAGATAAAATTTGTGCTACAAACTATAAGAAACTATTCTGCAATGATAATGATGCTCTCTACATTTCAGGAGCGTATGAATCATTTGAATATGAGTCTATGATGGACTGTGCTTATGTTGAACCTAATGAGCCACAGATGATAGATATCACGTTCATTAGGAACAAGCACTTTGGAATAACTCGCTTTGGAAAATATGATTGATTTCCCTCAGAAAACCTCTCGGCTCAGGTTTTACAGTTACCATGCTGTGTAATTTGGGGAACATTTAGCTGATGTTGGTTGAGAACTCTGCTTTCTGTCCACAAATATGAGCCAACCTGAACGACCTCTGAGCATGTGACCTTCATCGGACCTCAGCAGGCAAACCTGGGGACAGCAAAGTGCTTTTATTCACAAGTATCTTAACGACAAATAAAAAGTTGGACAAATATTCATAACGTCACTGATCTGATTCTGAAGCAAAAAAACAACAAAATAGGAAAAATCTAAAAACAATAATTAATGGATTAAAAGGATATTCTGGGATTAATAAAGAAGAGCTGCTACTTTTCAGTGTGTGTGCATCAATGCATCAGCTTTGCAGGTGCTGTCTCCAACTCACTGTAACCAGGGCAACCACCTGTGGCTTTAAGTGCTGCACATGGAAGCCTTTTAGTTTGAAGTTCATCTGCCATATCAGAAATATGGTCACAGTATCAGTCGGGCTGAAAGTTTACAGAGGAATGTAGAAATGTACTTTGGTTCTCCTCTGGTCACGGTTTTTTGAAAAACAAACATGAGCAAAAAAATGTCTGTTAAAAGTAACTTATTCAGATTCTTTTATGTTACAAAATGTGCAAGAACATTCAGGTCAATCCAAAATCATTAACAAAAACCTCTTTTATGACTCAATTTAAGTAAAACTTTTCAGCTCAAATGTGACATATTTTAATGAAAGCAATATGTTATAAAAAGAAAATATTGTTATTTAAAACAGAGGGTTTTTAAACACAGAACGCTGGAGGTATTTTCATTTTGAAAATATTTCTGTTCTTTCAAATATAGTTTGGACTTAAGCCGTCTGTAAAGTGTTTTCTATTTCTGTCGACAAACTAATAAATGCTGTTTTATTACCAGTCTGCAGCAGAAATGACCAGATAAGTACTAGCTCAACAATTATTAAAACACAAACCACACATTCATGGCCTGTAAAGCGGCCTTGCCTCTTTTCCCCTATATGTGTTATTTATTCTTCTAAAGGGCTCAGAAAAATGCTTTAATGGCTCATTTTGTGAAAAACAATACTTACATAAAAGATCCTCCAAAGACCAAGAAAAGCTTTATCCATAAAGTGGCCTGTCAAAGGACAAATGGTGATAATGGTGTAAAATTAGTGCCTGTGCTTGTTCCTGCTTGTATGGGGCTCTGATCTTCCTCACAAAAGATTAAGTTGATGAGCAAAAGGAAAAAAAAGAACCACCACTACCAGACTAAAAGCCTGCTGATCCTGGTACATAGAGTCGGCTAATTCATGCAACCTAATTGTTTTTACATACACGAGTTTCCAAAAGTTTCAATTCATCTAGCTACTAATTTGATATTCTACTGACAGACAGACTAAAACAACACAAATACACACACATACACACAAACAAAAATCATTATCATCCTTATTTGCCTTTCAGTAGTTGTCAGTAAAAATACTCACTTTCCTTCGAGTCCTTTTTCTTTGGAAGTAAATTCTGAGTTTATAAAAAGTCCTTATAATAATTCCATTCTTTGATCTTATAACTGAGCAAAGTGTTGTGTATTTTTGATACTTTGACATTTTCAGTGAACCGACATGAGTGTGAAGACATTCAAACTGTGAACTGACCTCTTTAATTAACATCAAAATCCCAGTTGGTGTTTTGGGGGGGGATTTAATCCTGATTCACAAGTTTACATTGTGCCGCTGACATAGGTTCAGATGTTGTTTTGTATACAGATGAAGATATAATTGGACTGAGTGTGGTCTGAGTTTTAGAGGAAAAACTCTGGGCTAAATGAGAACTCTGACTAGACTCAGCATCAAAATCACGTCTTTCACTCGCTGGGACTTCTTAGTTAGGATTAGATGGGTTGTGGTCTGCCTTGAAATGCATTGATTTACTATAGTAACCTGGCAGGTTGCATGATAATGTGGAAATACACAGTGACCATTCCAAAAGCATTGCAAGTTGGCCCTAAAGAGGACATTCTGCGCTGAATTGTGATGTCTACATTTATTTTTCTCTTTGTAATTTGAATATTTTTGGAACAATCCGAAAGTTCAGGTAGTGTCTTCTGTTAATTCACATAAATTAAATTAAACAGAAAGTTTTGTCTCTTGCAGCACAGAAGTCTAAAAGGATTTCATTTAAAAACTCTAGTTTTAAAGATGGCAGGTGATAGGCATTCCTTCAAAAAACAAGCAACCCCCCCCCCAACAAAACAACAAAATGCAGGCTCTTAAGTAAAGCAGTAGATATGATCTCATTAGTGCACACATCATTTAAGTCCTCTCAAGTTGTTGCCTTGCGTTAGGAATTTATAAAGTTGCTTTTTTATTTGGTGCAAAATTTTAATTTCATTTAGCTCAATGTGTTGGTAACCTACATTCACTCAAAACAGCCACAAAAAGCTTTGTTTTAGAAATGTTCCCCTCAACCTGGTCAGAAAAAACACTGTTTGTGTTTTTGCAGCATTTTTTTATGACTCATGTGGATTCTATTGACTTTAATTTCCTGACAGCACAATTTACCCAGCAGCTGTCACAAGAGATAACCTCACAGCCATGGCAATTATCTCCCACATCACCATAATCAAGACAGAAAAGTTTAACTTAATAACAGTTTGGAACTGAAATGCAGTACACTTTGAATCGATAAGGTTTCCGGATCACTCCGTACAAGGACAGCATATTCGTTGCGTTTGTCTCACTCAGGTGAGCGCCACATCCACAAACTGCTGATAGCTGCAAAACCAGCAGAAAGGTCACGCGGCTCCCGCAACACGTCCGTCAAATCCAGATGAAACGACTGGCTCTGATGCTTTCCTACCTGAGCTGCAGTGTGAGCTAGACAGGACGTGACATTTTGGTAAATTTGTCCTTCAGAATCAACAGCCGTCACATGAGGGGTTTATATCACGGTGAGATGGCAAGAGCAATTTCACAAAAAAAAAATAAAAAAATACCTGAGAGATGTCTGCTTTTTACAGCAAGTTTCATGTTGGTGTTCTGGGTACACAAGATCTCTTCACTTGTGTTGCTGGAACAATCTGGTTTTGATCTTTGTCCTAGTCCACAAAGAGATGCTGATCTGTGATTTATGCCTTCAGCAACGTTGTAGGAAGTAGGGGTGCAGGGAGTGCTGCAGCAGCCCCTGATGTATGACAAAGGCAAGTATGTTAATATAGAGTTTACAAACTTTGATAATCAACTTAATAAACAAGGGCAAGACAAAATGTTAATGCCAATTTGCCAAAACGCATGTTGATAAATTTAAATTTCTGTGATTAATGAGTCAAAACTGGATCACTTTAGTTACTTGATTATTGTGGCAGGGTACCAACACATTTATTTGTGTAGGTATGTGAATTTCACTGCATATGATTGCGAATATGATTACCTTTATGTGAGTGTTTGGCTTTTGCAAATCCAATGGTGCTCACAGCAAACCCAGCCCCCAGCCCAGTTTCTTTTAATGACATTAAAAAACGCCTCCTTCAGAGAAAACAATTGCATATTCTGACCACATGACCACATGTTTTGATTGTTTCCAGCATCTATGACCAGGCAAGCAACGCGTGTCGTTTCCGAGCCTGACTCACTCCAACCCGCCTGCGTTCTGAGCAGGGGTACTGTTCCTCATTAACATTTTACTGCGCCGGGTGACCCTGCAATTCATTTACAGACAATTGCTTCCTGACAATGTTTGTCTTTCTTCCTCTCAGAGGAGAGCAACGCATTCTCATCCAGAATGTTAATGCCTTGTAAATCTAAAAGTCAGGGTGAGTTTATGGGGAGCAACTACGTCCTCTTCTTTTGGTGAGTGTTATTGAAAAAAATCAATTAAAGTGCTGAACCATAGACAAAATGGGGTGTGGGAGGCGGGGCCCAATGGAGGAGGACTAAAAAACATTCCCCTTGGTGTGTGTCTATCTACTTTTTTTTCTTCTCTTCTTTCTCCCAACATAAAGCCATTTTTCTCTTAGCTAAAAGGAGAGACATTTGCCAGGTTTGTAGTTGGCAGAAGATCCAGGCAACACAAAGAGGGATCAATACTCAGTCGTCTGGAGGGTGAATTTAGAATCGATGGCCGTTCAGGGGCAGATGCAACAATTGAAAAAGTTGTACACGTCAATAATGATGTCTGCCTGTGAATTCCTTTGAATTCAGCTATCATCAAATATTTTGGGGTTGTCTTAATGTGGGCAAGATGACTTGATATTGATTGTGATTATACACCAGCAGAGAACACATTCTTTAAACCCCACCCACTCATTTTCTGTACCTGCTCTGTCATCCTCGAGGATTGTGTCTACCACACAACCAAAAATGTGAAACAAAACAATGGCTCACGTACTCAGTCCTGAAGGTAATTATCTCTTGCCAATGGAAGGCTGTGTCTGTTAGCCAGTGTCTGTTAGCAAAATATTTCACGAAGCACTGGACAGATTGTGACAAAATTCTCTACAACTGATTTACTTTTGGAGTCAATCCAATCACTCCATAGCTAATCAAACTTAGCAAACAACAGACACATCAAGCGCCAACAGATTTTAAAAGACCTGTGTATAAAACTTTGCCTTTAAATATTAAGGTCAGTTTTGTCTGTCTATTTGGAATTTAGAATCTCTAACATGTGTGCCTGAACATGGAAGCTCCACACAGAAAGGTCCCAGCTAAGATTCAAACCTCAGACTTTTGTTCCTCTTTAACCTGTGCAGCCCAGTAGTGTCCAGTTCAAGTAAAAACACTGTATCCTCACACATCTCTGAGCTATTTGTGTTTTATTGTTTGGTTTTATTTAGTTATTCAACAGATGGAGATATTTTGTACAACTCACAACATTTAACACTGTAAGAACTGAAAGGAAGCTGTTTTGTTACAGAACAGCTAAAAGAAGTTCTAATTAGTCTGAACTCAGTACAGCTGTTATCTGCTAGCAGAGGTAACCTCATCAGGACCATCCAATTACTAAAGTAACTGTTTCGTGGCAAAACAGATTCCAAGTTAAAACAAATCGATATTTTAAGGAATTTAAAAAAACACAAGTTCTCTTTAAAGAACAGAAAAAAATATTTTAAAATGTTATAAAATTGAGGGAGATGGTGACATCAACATAAAAATAAGTACAACTGAATAAACAAACAAAAAACTCCAAGCTTCCATTCTTGCCAGTGTGGGTGTGTGGTAATGTGTTTGTCAGCAAAATATCTCAACCACTGGACACATTTGAATTAAACTCTGAAATAATTTGTAAATGTACGTCTACATCTGATTATCTTTTGGAATCAATCCATTTCTAGATGGGTTGGCGAATGGATCACAGCCAAAACAAAAATGGCTTTAGCTCAGTCTGACTCACAGATATTGAGCTTTAATTTGAGATGGTACTCAGTGCTGTTCAATCCCACTGATTTCCTTCTGGATTCTGAGTAAAAATTCAGTAAAACTCAGGCTTTTATTGGTGATACTGATACGATACTAATACCACTAATGTGTTAGATAAATCTAAAAAAAGTCTTTATTTTTAGGATTGGCTACAACTCCATCATTTCTCAGCACAAAATGATGTCATCGTGAAACTAGAAAGACAAGTGGTGGATATGTATTCTTTCAAGGAATTCTAATAGTGGAAAAGTGATTTATTGCAGCTTTTTCAAAAATTTTGGGAACAAATTGTCTGGGTAATAATATTTCACAAAACTGAAACAAGAAGCCGCTGCTGGCCAGCTCATGCAGACATATAGTTGATGGACAATAACATCTTTCTCCTCCTCGCTCAGTCTGCAGCTACAGGCCAGTCTCCTCCTGTTTCCTAAACCAAATCACCCTCCTGGAGGAGCATGTCAGGCAGCCTGTTGCTGGGTAACCAAAGAGGATTGTGGGTCAGAGAAATTATCGACAGTGACTCCTCAGCCTTTTGGTACAAATAGGATTTTAGCTGAGATTACATGAAATCACCTAAAAGCTGCTTTTTAAATTTTTCTTTGCCAAAGTCATTCCCACCATGAACTCCAAGACCTAAGTGATCACTTAGAATCTGCTCAATCAACTGTGTCTGTCTGTTAGCAAAATATCTCTTGAACAACTGTATGGATTGTCACAAAACTTTCAGAAATTAAACACTAGGATTTCATTTATGACAGATTAATTTTTGGAGTCAACCTAATCAAAAAGACTGACGCAGTCAACTGACATTATGAAACATTAAAAATGGCTTTAATTTAGACTATTTTACAGATATCTAAGATTTGGTGTGGTATCATCTCCGACATACAGTATATCTTGAACACAACACATTGTGCAACATGGTTGCTTAAAACTTTGGTTAAACTGTTGGTGTTAGCCATGTCTGTCTGTTAGCAATATGTCTTACAAACCACAGGATAGATTCTGTCATGAAAGGCAACAGGCAATCTGATTTATTTTAAGAACTGCTAGACCTTAAGTTTATGGCTGTGTTCATCAGTAACAGCTGATAGTTTGTCACAAATACCCAACAGAAAACTTGTTTCTTAATAAAAATGAATGGTAACGTCTAAAATTAGAATATTTCAAGAGATGATGTGTGGATAGTTAATTTATTGACAGCAGCGAAGCAGCAATGAACTAGTTTCCAGTCGGCTCCATCCAACTGACTGGAGGCAACCCTGGCACCGATCCATCCTCAAGCTGCTGAACACATGTTGAACTATTTCAGTACGTGGAATAAAAAGACCTGAATGGGCGTAAATAGGCTTGATTAAAAATAAAATTCTGTGTCAGTGGGTATATTAGTGCTAGTTCATGTCTAAATGCATTAATTATTGATGGATGGTCTCTTGTGCCAGGGTCAGTACCAGATGAATGAACACCAACAATTACAGGCCTGATCTGTAAACGACCGGCAAAACATGAGCAGATGTGTCATCTCCCTTCATAAAATACATTTTAAAGCTTTTGACCGAATATATTTTTGCTCATGAACTTGAAAAGTTGGACAAAGGCTACTGTTTTTTTAAAATCCTGATTAAAACGATAGCTTAGTAGAACTCGACTATTGATTCAAGGCTCAGTTTCTTGAAAACAAATGTGGTCCACACTGCTTATCCTGGATCAATACTACAGCTAACACGGCGAGTCAGTAAAACCTTCTCAGCCACTATAATTATACGGTTTCCTGTGGGAGTTTAATCTTGGCACATATCTTTACTTAAAACCAAATAATACTGGGTAAGGCGGTTTATAAAGTCAACACAACTACATTACCTTGAACCAAAAGTTACCTCCCCTTCTCTTTTAATTACGCTCCAGGTTTATTGTTTATTCCAGAAATCAATTAGGGCATTTTAAACCTGTAAAATAAAGGTTGTAAAAAACATTCAGGGCTGTTAAAACTCCCAAAGTCTCATAATGACAATGGAGGACATGGCATTAGTGTCCATAATGGTTGCTGTTTTCCTAATGAGGTCATAAAAAGTAGAATTACCTAACACATCCCTAGTTTTAAAGCAGTCGTTGATAATATGCACAGTCACCATGAGCATAATTAAAAGAAAATGTGGATTACATTTTAACTTTAAGTTGGGGCTCCATTTATAGGTTTTGGTATGGAGTTTAGGAATGACCTATAAAAATGTCAAAAAGTCCTTTTAAACTAAAACAAACAAGCAAACAAATAAATCGCATACAGCTGAGACAAGATGTTGTGATTGTTTATTACGTTAGTCATTCACGGATTGAATGTTACTGTCAAGTCAAAAATAAAACACAATGTTTTATGTCAGTTTGGTGTGTTTAATCTAAGAGGCTTAGCTCAATGAAAGTCTGAAGACAAATAATAACAATAAGAAACGTTTTAATTATTAAACAAGAGAAGTGTATCAATTCCAACATTCAGGAGGCAGAAAAAAATTATTTAAGAGATTTAAAATTATTTGCTTACCAGAATAAAACATCTATTCATCATCAATTATTCCATGAGGTAAATTTAAAAAAATCATAACTTTCAATTTATTATTACTGATATTGAATTTACCATAAAGGGAATACTGAAGAAAAAGATGTTTATCACAGTAGTGCGAAGCCCAAGACTAAAAGTTAATGACAAGACGTATCAAAGTGAGACAAAATACTGGATTTAGGGCAAATTTTCAAAATGTCAGCATAAGAAAAAAAGCTATGTCAGATATGGTGCTCAGAGATTTGAATGGCCCACAGGCACAAAAAGTTTCATGCAGAGGACAATGAGAGGATGAACCGTCCGCTGATCCACTTTAGAATCCTAATCAGGGCTCAAACACTGATGATCCAATTCAAAGAGCTGGTCACAGCCAAGTGCAAATGACCCGAGCCATGTGACTGAGACAACATGAATAGAAAACTGGTCCGGTGCCGTTGCACCAGCATTAGAACCATTTGTGCCATTTACACCACAAGATCCACTTTGCTTTCTTTCAAATGATGCTTTAGTTGGGCACGTTAGGGTCAATCATTTAAATGCTCCCACCTCAGCGAATGAGTATATTAACAAAACACTTTTGTTTGTTCAGGCTTTAAAATGGAGAAAGGAGCCATTGAAGCCTCTTCAGGTTGAGGTCCATTTAAATGTTGGGAAACGCTGCACAGTTACATTACAAGTCTAACAACAGAAGCTGCAGCTTTAAAGGCTATTTTGCAGCATTAAATGTTTGAAAAAAAAACACAAACTGTTTGAGTTCCCAGTGCAGACAATTCTGAAGGTCAAATGGAGTTTTCTAGTTTTTGTTGTTGTGTCCAAACCACCAGAATGCTGAACTTATTTCTAATAATTGCTGTTTAAATGTTTGCGCAGCCTTTTGTGTGAAAATGCCTTCCTGATTAGGTGCACGTGTGCCTGAATGCTCTCGTGCACACTGAGGTGCATGAACACACGTGCACCAGCGGCAGAGACGAGCGAGTAAGAGGGAAAATATGGTAATATTTGCCTGAGTCAATGACTTAGTCACCAGTGTTACTAAAAGCCTCACAGCTAAAGTGTGGGAGGCTAAACTTGTGTGTGTTTTGTTACAGTATGTAAAGATGAGGAAATGGTTGTGGCCTGCATATTATGTGTATTATTGGCAGTGTTTGTGTAGGCTAATGGAAGACTGGAAAAGGGGGCACTGCTTGGTGAAGCTGAAAGAGGAGAGATGACATGCTGTCAGTCTGAGTTGACGGTCACTGCTCAATGCTTTAGCGCCTCCTGACACTCTCTATTCAGACAAGGCACCGCGCGGAACGCCTCCAGCATGCCGAGGGATCCCGCCTTTTAATTGAGCCTTTACCCAAGATTCATTTCACCCAGCACCTTCGGCCTCCCTCAGAGCGGACCAAACCATGAGACTGACAAAACTGGGTCTCACATTGTTCGGGCTGAGAGGCTGCTAAATCTGAGACTCATGCAAATATGTTAACATTTATAGACACTATCTCAGTTTCCCAGGGACTCAAATGTCACTAATCTAAAGCTTCAGCAGATGAAAGTAATTCCACCAAAAAAAAACAAAAAACTCCAAAAAAACAATTCACAGGAAGATCTCTATTAGTAAATAGAGCTTATTGAATGGAGTTAAGAGTTTTTAAATAAGAGAAACCCATTTATAGCATATGATTCAGCATCTGTTTTGCTAATATTAGCTACAGCTCAGCTTTAGCTTCATTAGCAGTACATCCTAAACAAATGTCAGTCATGTCATTCAGCACTCAGAAGTCACGCTGCATTTTTGCAAAAAAATCAAACTTTTCTAGCTTCCCTTAGTTCAAAGCCACGTGAAGATAAGACTCGTTTGAAAGGATTCCCTGCAAACACGGACACCACCAATAAACTGTGAGAGCGGGCCGATGATGTGTGGTTTTGGCTCTTACGTTCTTACATAAGTTCACTTCAGAATAAGAGCTGAATCTCTATGTGACTTAATCTCTAAAGCCTGTTCTGACAGCTGAGAAGAGAAACCAGAGAGAGCACTTGCAGGCTTCATTAGCACCAGCTGGAAAGGAAGGGTTTCACCTGCTGTGACAGATCTCTTCAGACCTCTCGGAGTAAACAAAGTGCTTCATTATTCTCCTTCTATAGGAGCTGCGGTTGTCCAGTAGAATGGCAGAAAACAGAAGGTATCCAATGCCTCTTAAACTTTGAACTGTGATGTCATTCAACGTGAAGTAGAGGATCAACACAAGCGCGCCACAAAAAGATCAAATAAGTTGCTGAAGACTCTAATTATCCATTACGCACTTCAACTTGTACTTCTATTTAAATCTCACTGTAATCTTGACATCAGTGACTAAATCTAATTGAAGATATTTAAAATCAAAACAAGAAACAATAATTAACAGATGCAAGAACATTGGGACTTTTCCCTAAAAAAATAGTTAAATAAGAAAATGCGACATAAAAATAAAGAAATCCAAGGATAAATATGTGCTACTTTTGTAGAAATTGTATCATTTTGACATGAAACAGAGTTGGTATAATGAGTCTTTTTTTACAAAACAAATCAGTATCAGTTCAGCTGCACCTGAGCTAGTTTATATGGAGGACAGATGGAGCAAAAACTGAAAGTTTGTAGCCTAATAAGAAGACAAATTGGTTGTCCTTATTGGCTCTCAGGCAGTCGCTTTAATGTGCAAAAAATTGTGAGAATGCTGTAGAAAAGATAAATCAGGTACTGAAACTAATAAATTATTATTATTATTATTATTATGTAGTGCATTAACAGGAGCAATTTTTGCCGGTGACCTACTCGTCAGAAGTGATTCCTGTCTGTGTGTCTCAGTGTGTGTTTTGACTCCCTGCCTTTTAATAAGCAAACCTCACCAAAGGCACAGCTGGCTGCTCTTTCTGCCCTGTTGCCAAGGCTTGTCTTATAAATATTTAATTTGATGGAACAACCAAGATTTAAAATGCACAAAAAAGGTACACTGTGTAAACTAAACAGAAAATTCAACTATAAATGTACAACAATAAGATGCCTCTCTGCAATAAAACAGGTTTTACGTTGAATGCTGAAGTTAGCGTGCTAGCTCGTTAAAAATGTAAATGAATTGGCTTTTATGAGTTTCAATTGTCAATAAAGTTTTTGTTGGTTATTGAAAACACTTTTTTCAAAAATGGTATTTTAAAAATTTTCTTGCTTTTTCTTAATCCCGTTGAATGTTTTCACTCAGTTCCTTGAGTTCCTGTCCTTCTCCAAATCTAATTAGAATTTTCTTGTTCATGATGTATTTCCTTCCTGATCATTTTTCCACATGAGTTTTATTTTTAGCATAACACATCAGTTCTATAATTAAGACACACTAATTGCAAGCTCAGTAATATATA
>JAVKLF010000064.1:4373985-4385536 GCA_034783495.1 Millerichthys robustus | reverse complement strand
ACACACACACACACACACACACACACACACACACACACACACACACACACACACACACACACACACACACATTGTAGTGTTAATGTTTACAGTTGTGGTGTGAAGGTGAGGATGATCTTTGTTGAGCCTTCGTGTCTCCACGGTGATCTATTACGCCCTCAGATGGCACTTTGGTGAAAACTGCCACGCTGCTCGGCTACCTTGAGCCGGTGCCAATCTCTGTGGCCCTCATGCCAGTGGACATTAGTATCAGCCGCATCCCTCTGTTTGAGATTTATACCCATCAATAATTCATTCTCTGCTGCTGACTTAGGAGGGCCCGTTTTTCTTTACTGCACCACTCTGGCCCATTTATATGCTCCAAAGTGACGCACGGCGGAGTAATGTGCAGCGCTGCTTCAGTGGCCTCTGTGTTTAGAAAGGCAGGACAAAGAGAAGAAGAGATAGAATGCATTATTTGGCTTTAAATTCTCCATTCTCTCTGGCTGTCTTCAAGACATTCGTTCACTCACTCACTGACTTACTCACTCTCTCACTCACTTTCTGTACCGTTCTACTTTTGTTCACTACTTCTTCCACGACAATAACAATGAAAACTCCTGGTAAAACTTTAAACGTCACTACCAAATGGCCGACTCACTATACAGTACATGGCATTATATAGTGAATGGGTGGATAGTTCAAGCACAACCTCTCTTTTTCACTCACGGTTGCTAGGCAACATTACAACTAATCACCAAGAAAATTATAACTTTTTTAAAGCATCATCTCTAACGTATGGGAGGAAAAACGCAGCATCCTGTGTTTCACATTTAAGGCATTTTTAAAAAGAGCTGTAAAACAAGCAGGGGTGTTGTGTTTATGAATATATCTCGGTGTCCAGTGGTTACGGATGATTTAGATGATACTATGCCTAAATAAATCACCAATTCGCTGCTTATCAGTGTTCTCAAATTGAAGTTTAATATCCTCTGCTCCTAGCAATTTCCTACATCCTCGAGGCCTGTGCGCCCCCGACCAGACACCCCGGACTCGGATGGAAATCTCTCCCATCACTGTTCGCCACCTCTGAGGGGGAAGATTATGAAGATTAGATTTGGCCTTAAATAGATTTTTTTATGGCAGCCAGAAACAATGCTATCTGGGAGTCACTCTATATGCAATTCACTCTGCCGAATGGCTGACAAAGAGCACTCGCCTTTCATTGTGCGTGAAGCACGGCTTTGTGTGCTTGTGATTGAATCTTGCAGAGGAAGTAATGGCAAATGTTATGACCGGTGACGTAAGGGGGATGGAGACTAATATTGTTCCCAGCCTTCCTCAGCAAACCCAAAGTCTTAGCAATTTGTCTACAGGCTGTAAAAGTGCTACATGTGCTCTGAAGTATTGCGTGTGAGCGAGCGTATGTGTGTGAGCGTGTGTGTGTGTGCGTGTGTGTGTGTGGGTGGGGCGATGTTTGCCGCACCTGGCTTGATGCAGGTTCGTGCACATCGCTGTGACTGATGTAAACATGATCATGACAGGCGAGTCAACATTAAATTAGACAAATAAAATCTTTATGTAGATCTGTTTGAGAGTTTACTACATGATTTTAGATCATAAACTTCTCACTACTCTGAGTATTCTATATTCATTTTCCTCTACTTGACTTCATTTCAGAGTCTGTTGACTGCCATGTGTACTGGAGGGATGATTTCAAACAGGAATTAATAAAACAATTATCATCAAAATGTGCAGATAATGGGCTTAAATTAGGTCTAACAGCTGTGATGGACTTGCGACCTGTCCTGGGTGTATCCCGCTCCTCACAATGTGACTGCTGGACACCAGTGACCCCCGTGACCCTGAAAGGAAGAAGCGGGTAACAGATGATGGATGGATGGAAAGGTTTGACACTAGTTGATACTAATTCACAACACGCTCCAAGCAAAGCTACATTTTTGATGTTTCTAAAATCAGCTGAGATAATAGTAATCCAAATGATTATATTTCCATCTATCTAAATGTCAAACAGGTTTCAGCTGGTTCTTTAAAATGTTGATAAATATAAACCATTCATTAAGTTCATGGCCTAATTAGGATAATAAATATCCAAGTTTTATAGATTTAAAGGCATTGTTTGTATGTTATAATTATTAATAATGAAGAAAAAAAACAACAACCCTGTAATGTTATCTTAATAAAAAAGGAGTGGTCCAGTTTTGGTTGTGATTCCTGGGACCCATTTTGTGATTTGGAAACAATTTTTGGATACTGTGAAAAATGGAACATTTCTAGGTCAAACTAACTAAACATATATTAACCCATTATCTTGAGATATCAAGCTTTGTTATCGAGATAATGACACAATTAAACCATTATCACAACAACGCAAGCTTTGCTATCAGGATTAGGAAATAAACAAGTCATCTTCTTGAGATAACGTCATATAATGTTCAAAGCCCATCTTCTGTACACACCATGTTTTACTGCATCTCCTCAGGCTCACGTGGATTTATATCAGCGTTTGGTCAAACAAATCCAAAACCTAAAAAGATAAATGAACTCATGATTAAAATATCTGAAGTTAAGAAAAGTTAAGAACTAAAGTAGAAAGAAAAGTGTGTGTGTGAGTGTGTTTGGCAAAGCCACATGTGTAGACGTATTTCTGATGTTGCTGCTTCTTGTACCAGGACAGCATGTGCCACTATGAGTGAGGAGATAGGTGAGACACACAGCATGATGAGGGTAAAAAAGCTTGGTCAAAAACAGCCGGTACAGCTCACAGAGTGAGAGCCACAACAGCCTGCAAGGGGGAGGCCAGGCGAGGAAACAGTGATGTGGTACAGTTGATGAGGATGGCAGGAATAACTTGCATTACTTTTTTTGTTCAATCACAACTGTGTCAGCCAACAATCACACACATGGAAATCTGAGACTTAAACATTAAGGCTCCCTGGTTTTGCTTTGAATAACTTAGAAAAACCTATCAGAATGTTAATTTAGCCTGAATAGCTGAACATTTTGACAGCATATAGGCTCCAGTAATACTTGCTGCCACTGGATTATTCTGCTGACAGTCTAATAGTATACTTATTTAGTATTCCTAATACTTATTACTTCCAGGCTGACAATAATCCTGTTGTTGACAGAGATGTGAAATCAATGCATTTTAAATAATTTATTGTGCAAAGCACACAGAACAATGCAAACATTTGGAACCCCTCTAATTTCTTTACCTTTGCTTCTAAGCAGCCAGACTTACTGTAATCTTTTAAACTGATCTTGATCAATAAATTCAGGTTGAAAGTCATTTTTTTAAACTTTTTGATTTGGTCTTTGGCTGCTTTGTCACAAAGTGTGCTTAAAATGGACAAATGAAGGTCAAGAGTCAAAAACAGTTTGCTTTTCTTGTTGACACCTAATAAAAAATAAATAATCTTAAGTTATTATACAAGGACTAAAAATACCTGCTCCAAAACTTTAATGTTATTGCTCTGCTGTAAGGCTGCCTTTACTAATGCACAAATTCCCAAAGCCATTTGCACTAATGGACCCGTTTACCATCAGTGTTGCTGGCTTTTATTTTTGCTGCACTGATAACAAGCTGAATGGTCCGTGTTCTTTTTAGCCTGGAGGATGCTGTGTCGGTCATTTGAATTTCAAATTTTGATTCATCAGACTCCAGGTTTGTCCACTGTCTTTCAGGCCATCTTGAAAGAGCTCAGCCTCAGAGAAGGTGTTAGATTCTGGGTCTTGTTTACACATGTTTTTATCCTTTTCTTGTTAGTTTTAATTTGCACCTGTGCATACAAAGGGAAAACGTCTCTTATTCAATTCAAAGGCTGTATTGCACTTCTTACTTTGTAATTGTGATGAAGCAGCAGTCATGCCTGTTCAGCTTCTGCACAAAAGTGTTATTGGAACTTTGAAATATATCAGAACAATAAAAATGTGCTTTTAAAATTTACTGTCCATTGTTAGCTCACTGACATGCTAGTATCGTTTACGTTCTTACCATCGAAACTAATGACCAGAATAAAAATAAAAAACATTCTTCATCCCTGCTAGTAGCTAGTATAATAACCATTATTCATA
Organism: Millerichthys robustus; assembly: GCA_034783495.1. NCBI lineage: Eukaryota > Metazoa > Chordata > Actinopteri > Cyprinodontiformes > Rivulidae > Millerichthys > Millerichthys robustus. The sequence goes on along the minus strand of JAVKLF010000064.1, from coordinate 4,381,459 downwards.
TGCTACACTGGTCAGGGAACTGTATTTTGCTTCCCTCTGGACCTGCGTCAGTAACTGAGTTGACTGGCAACACACCAATTTTCTATCTGGGTGCTCCTGTGCTGGATGGTTCACTGGAGGCAGCTGGGTTTGTTAGTGTCCTGTGGAGGTAGAGACAGGTAGACAAGAGACAGCTAGATGTAATGACCCCCACCATCAATGACTAAGCTCTACCAGCAGCTCTGGATGGCTGAGAAAGTAAACCTGATATTAATGACAGCAAAGCTATAATAACCCCTGCTGCCTCGCTCTCATCTACGGTGCAGAAAAAGTCAGGTGGACTGGCTGCCGGTGGGAGTGCTACATCAGGTGTGAATTTGTGCAGACGTGTGCCTGCGTCCACCCACCAATACATTTCTGGCATGCAATTATTTATACAAGAATATAGTTGGTGTTAAACAATGTATTTCTTACGCTCAGATTATGAAAAACGTTTAATATTTTTCCTACAAACCAGCTGCTGTTTAACTCTTCTTTTATTTAAAGTATGTTGTCTATATTTTTAGATTAATGAAAAATTGTGTTGCTACATCTTATTTCTGAGCTCAGTGTCCTTTTTTGACTAACAAATAAACAAAACTAAAAATATTATATATCAACAGTCCAACTTTAGCATGGAGAGAAATTCTGTAAATAGAGTATATGGACCGGAGACACATTGTGTCAGACTGTATTTAAAAGATGACGCTACAGTGGCCAATCTGGGAACCAATGAATATAGAAACCAAAATGTGTCTGCTTTTCTTTTCTCATACATCAAATATATTAAAACATCTTTGTTTTTGCTGTTTTAAAAAAATGTACAATGCCAAATAAAACACAGCATGTTTCTAACAGTCTGTAGTATCTTGTGTCTCTGAGTTTGTAACTTAAAATCACGTAAAAAGTCAAGAACAGAAGAAGCCTGTATAGCCACATATAGCTTTCTGTGTTTCTTCCAGATAAAGTGAATAATGCCCAGAAGCCTATGATTAGCCTAAACCCAGAGAGTTCATTACTTCAAAGTAGAACCTCATTAGTTTAGATTTGCCTTTCAAGTTCACTTTCTCTCTGCATCCCAACTTTACTGTTAATTACTGTTCAAGTAATCAAAGAAGTTGTAACCTCAGAGGCAGGTGCTGATACCACGTATTACTGATCAAGTTCGGCTTATTTCCATAATTTTGAGTAATATCACTACGGGGACTTAGACAAATATAATAGAGCATCGAGGCCTACAGTCAAACTGATAGGGCGCAGTATGAGCAAATATTCATCCAGCATTCACGCTGTTTGATGTAAATCTTGATTAAACATCACAGTTATTAATTTCAAGGCAGAGCCTGAGTGGATAGTTAATTACACAAGCTCTGTTTCTACAAGACTAATACTCTTCCACAATTAATCAAGACAGTCATAAACCCGATGTATACAGGAATATCAGCCCACCCTGTCTTGCTTTAAAAAAAAAGGCAAGAACCGACCACACTGATGAAGTGGATTTAATTCTGAAAGAAGGGGAGTGTTGTAAGGGCCAAACCACTGATGTGGAGGCTAAAACAAAAGTCCACAGCTAAATCCCTCTGAGTCATTATGTTACATGTGTAACAGAATCCAAATGAGTTTCAGCAGATTGGCAAGATTGTGTGATATTTCTTTTTTTTTCCCTTTTTTTCTCTCCTGCCTTGGTCTCATTTGTTCCCGGTCACCTCAAGTTGGAGTATGAAGAATGAACACGTGCTGCTTTAAAAGAAAGATGTGAGCCGCACTGAGAAGGAGATGAATATATGAATGTTCATGCTTGCCTGGGTGTACAGTGCGTCCATGTGCACAAGTGAGCTGCAAGCTGTCACAATGATTTTACCTCCTCGTTTTTCACATACAGTGTTGTTAAATGTGCTGTTGCGCAGCGGGTAGAGTGATTACGTGCAGAGATTAGACGGGAGGAGAGAGAGAGAGAAGGAGAGATGTAAACCTCAGGGAAAGCTGAGCTTTTCCTCACATCTCTGCAGCATCGTGTGCATCACAGCCTCCACTGTTGATCAAAACTCTCTCAGCAATGGACTTTCTCATCAAATCTAGACTTTTCCACCTTTGCGTGATGATTTTTAGTCGGCACACAGTTTATAGTGCGTCTGTGGGGAGGCAGAATTCTGTTTGTCATCTTCAAGTTCTGTGGCGTTCCAGAGATGGGCTCAGTTCATCTGATGGAAAAATGCGCAGGGCAAATGTGCCATGCTGTATTGGTTCTGCTACAATCTTTGCACTCCAGTGATAATCACAGTGACAGGTCACAGATTTGCAGCTCCAGAGGTGAACATGAGGTGAACTAACACAGATGCAGATCCTGCCACTCTGCTTTTTCAGCCATTGGGAAGTTGTAGTATTGATATTTCCTTCAAATCTAACAATGAAATGGCAAAACAAGTCTTGTTTGTTACTTTTTTTAAGTAGATAAGAAAACACACTGCATGCTACAATTATGCAGTGTCTTAATTTCTTATGAATGAAAACAATCCCATTTACATTCAGCAGCAAGAACAATTTGAAACACAAATTTATCACTAAAGAGTTTTTTCTTTACTTTTATTCATTATTGGCTACTGCCTAAAGACAAAATCAGAACATTAATATTTTTCCCCAGCTGTGTGTGTATGTGTTTGTGTATGTGTTCATCTATAGTGTTTTTTAGCAACATATCTCACGTCATCACTGGACTGATTTTACCAAAACTTTAAAAAAGGCAATCACCAGGTTAGCATCTACAACTTCTAGAATCAGATAGATGGAGATCTTCGACACAAAAACTGGTTTTATTGTATCCACTTTTTACATTTATTGAGCTAAAATTAGTTAACTGAGCATCTCCCCCAACGCAAACACTGAGCACAACTCATTTAAGTGTTTGCTTTATGTTACATTGTGTTGGAGCGAATCTTGTTTGTTTGTTTGTTTGTTTGTTTGTTTGCAAAATATCTCAGGAAGCACTTGATGGGTTTGAATGAAACTTAAAAAGTAATTATTAACTGTTCATCTACATTTGATTAATCTTTGGAGTCTACAAAATTCAAGATGGCTGCAACAACTAATTGACATTAGTCTACACCAGGGGTCACCAACATTTTGCGACTGAAAGCTACTTCAGTTGTACCGAGTAACACAAAGGGCTACTTGTTTGATACAAACATATTTGCACGGCTCACCTTTAATGATAGTATTAATAATAATAATAATAAATTCATACATGTAAATATTTGATTGTCTGATTACATCTTAACATTAAGGATTCCTCTTGATAACTATTCATAATAATATTAGTCATTAAAATAGTAATAATAATGATAAAATTCTATCTACAACAGGTAAGATACTGATTGTTCGTAACCTTTCCATATCAACAATTCTAAACTTACGCAGGAATAAAAAATGCCTTAGTTTAGACTTCTAGGTAAATAAACATATCTGAAAAGCCCTTACAGGAGCTTTGAGCTACATAGCTCTTTGAATATTTTAAGTCAAAATCTGTTTTATCTTGACTTTGATGAATGCATCAAATGCCTGCTTCAGTTGAAGTGTTTTGACTTGGAACAAGGTTATCAATTTGACAGGTTTTCAAAAAGACGGCTTAACATTTCTTTAAGTTGTTTTGAGTCAAATAATAAAACAAATGTACAGCACAAAAAGGAGTTAAAGACAAAACATAATTTTCTGATGACGTTAAAAACTGTTTTCTAATCAATTTCATTCTGTCAGGTGAGCACTTTAGCAATGATGTGCTTTAATATCAGTTGAGCTGCTGTTAACAGTAAAATCTTTAATGACCATTACCTGTTCAGTCAAGCTACAGCTTATCATTATTCCCCTGATTCAGGTGTTAGAGTGATGACACTGCAGTGCTGTGGCGCCTTCATTTGAAACTTTGCTAATGATACTCCCAACCCCTAATGGATTTTAGGTACCCAGCTGGTGTTTTCATTCAAATCAGCTTGCAGGGAATGTTTTACAATTAAAACTTCTCAGACTTAAACAAACTTGACTGCTAAGCAATAGTGCCCATGCAAAGGGCGCGACCCCTTTATCGGCATGACCGCGATCTGCTAAAATTTGCAGTCTGATTTGAATTTACAGGTTTTAGCATTTGCTCGATTTTTGGGGAATTTAGATTGCTTATCTGTCCTCAACCCTGTGACCAGCGTCTGCATTTTGTGGACCTGGCCACCTTCAGCCGGTGACCTCATCAACGTATGGCACAAAAGAACAGGAATGACAGACTTTTCATTATTGCCCAGTCATTGTGCCGGAGGGGGAAATCAATTATAAAAACACGACTAACAGCAAAGATAACAGCAATGTCCTCTATTGTGTAGAAACGAGACGACTTTTTTTTTCTCAAGGGTCTCTTGACCAGTCCAGCATCACCTTGGTGCAATTTGCTCTCCATCTCAAATCCCATTGCCTTTTGGAATTGGATTTACCTGACTCATTCACACAGTGAATGGACTCTTTCCAGTGGAGAAAAAAACTGAGTGAGATTCTATGTGAAATTACCTGAGGAGTCATGAGGTTTTGGGTTTGTCAGGTACCTCTCTGTCTGCCATTAACCTTCCAACAGTAAGAATGTCCTCATTACGTGGAAGTACTGAGGGCTCCTGGAGGGGAGGTAGTGAGAGCTGAACACTGAGACAAAGAAACAATATGCAGGTAATGTAAAGAGACCAAATGCCTATTAAATGAGGTTTAAAACAAATCTCAGAGCAAAAGATTGGTTCCTGAAATCTATAGCAAGAAATGAAGGCATAGCAAAAGCAAATTTCTCACAGTAGAAAAAGTTTAGTTTAAAATCTCAGAATTACAAAACACAAAGTTACACTTTGAATGATCATCAAAGCTAAAAAAAAAATAAAGCACCCTGTAGGCTTTTGGCAGATTCAGGGACCTTAAGTCCCAGATGAACAGCTTCTATATAAGGAAATGACATCTACTCGCAGCGGGACGTTAGGCAAAATCAGCGTGAAATCAAACCGTCACACATGCATTTCTTTAACAACAAATCTCTTTTTTCTGCCATTGTGATGCCAGCAATGGAAAGTCAACAAGACAGGAGAACAACATAAACCTCAAACTCAGTGATGTGGCACCTCAAACTTTCAAGTTCACTTAGAGTCTCTTCTATTAAAAGTTTTTTTTTAAACCTTACACTGTGAGGCCACCACTAAGGTCTATCTTTTTTAATCAAGATGTGCACCACTGCACTCATCTATGTGATGTCAATCAGTCTTCAGATTATTCAAATACATTGTGTTGTTTTATTTTAGATTATATAACCATAACCGCTAATCATGTTGCTGTTATTACACCTCTAAACTAAATATAATGGAAAAACAAAAAAGGAAACAAGACCTTTTGACATTCTAAGATCTTATTTATTTACTAAAAGTGATCAGAGTAAAAAACTCTGGCATGAAAGATGCAAGTAACAGGCATTCCTTAATGCCCATCATGTGTTATGTTGTAATGTATTCTTGTGTTTTATTGTGCATTTGAATAGTTTTGGTTACTTTGTTAGGGTGGTCATACCACTTAATGGCTTCAATTGTCCCCGTTTCTTGCTCTTCATGCATAGTTTGTCTCCCATTAGCACACCTTTAACCAACCACCAATAACCTTTTGCATTTTGAATTTCACAACACATCCCCCTCTTGTTTGTCTGCATTTAGGTATTTCCATCTATTCTTGGGAAATTGGTCTCCATCTGAATTATTTTTTTTGAATTTGAGCTTTTTGTGCTGTTTACTATTTGTCAGAGCTGAATTTCTACGCACACAAAGGCTTTCATTATGTTTTACATGCTTGAAAACATCATGTCTAACTGCCACACACAAATTTACCAATAGCCTGGCCAAATTTGCAAACATTTTTCTGTTGAATTTTTATTTCACATTCCCTTATCCGAACAAACGTAATCCCTGTGACCCACATTCATCAACTCACCCACATGTTCTTTTTGAGATTCATTGTGGTCTTTCCTTTGAGGTCTAATTGTTTGTTGGTCACGCAAGCAGATTATCAGGCTGTTTGACAACGACGTACGCAACTTAGTTTGAATAAGGGATGATTTTCTGGCAGGCTTAATGTGGTACAAGGTACTTGCTGGTTGAAACAGATAATTCTATAATCTTCCGAGAAAATGCTCACTGTTATCCCAACAGAAAAGTCCTGTCAGATTAATCAAAATGTTCCCCATCAGCAGGGACTGTATGGGAGGCAAGCAGCCCAGAAACAATAGCTGCATGCCATTAGGTTTAACGCTAGATCCGGATTGAAGCCCATCATCAAGTGTAGGGCTGATCCAGGCTGACAAGTTGTGACTGAACAAACAAAGAAGTTCAATACCACTTTGGGGAAGGGAAACCCTTCCAGATTCATTTGTCATTGTTCTTTTAAAGGAAAATTCAAGACAACAGTGCATCAGTTTCACTTCTCGCAAAATTGAATTTTACTGCAGAACAATCAAGTCCAGCCAAAAGAAATCAATGTGATTTTCAATTTGTTCTAGTATATTTGGGTGGCAAGTGAGACAATGTTTTATGGTGTGTGGGGTTTCCAGTTCAGTTTACTCTTTCTTAGAAACAATATGTTGTATAAGAAACGTTTATTGGGGCAGTCGTTAGAGCTGTTGCCTCACAGCATGAAGGCTGCAGGTTCACCTCCCACCTACGGCTTCCTTCTGTGGAGTGTGCATACTATTCTGTGCACATGTGGGTTTTCTCAGACCAAAACCATACATGTTAGGTTAATTGATAAAAACAATCCTCTCAGAGTGTAGCTAGTGAATGTACAGTCAACCCACTTTAAGGAGTTCTCCACAGTTAACCAGCTCTAGGTACTATAAAAATGATTGTGGATTACAGTTTTACAGCCATTGATCTATTTTTGTGTGGTGCGGTAGTAGCCAGGTGTCTCTCCACACATACTTTCAATGCTAAAATATCTCGCTTCATGTGACAGTATCATGTGCATTAGGCCATTTACGAGGTTAGACCTAAACGGCAACAACTCATTTCTTTTCATAAGATCTTAGTCTAAAACTCTGACATAAAGGTCTTTGGACATTTTTAATGCGTGCTACCTTTAATTATTCAAAGCAATTACATATACTTTTACAAACCTAATTCTCTTACCAATTCCATTTATTTTCATTATATAAAGTACAATTTTAGTATGACTGTTTAAAAATCACTTCAAAGGCACTGCTTTATATCGATCAGAGGTCAGTTATTGCAATTAATGCAATTTTATGTTTCATCTTGGTGAGAATATGACAAATAAATTAGTTTTATTGTTCATGTTTGTACAGCGCTTCTGTTTTCCATCATAGCAGACAAACACACACACACACACACACACACACACACACACACACACACACACACACACACACACACACACACACACA
>JAVKLF010000064.1:4359831-4371142 GCA_034783495.1 Millerichthys robustus | reverse complement strand
AATATAACAGTCATAGTATGCTCCTGTATTGATGCAGGATCATGACTTTATTTGATTTTCTATCATAGCTTGATAGAAGATCTGTTTTTCTCAGAAGAACCCTCATTGATGGTCAGAGATACTTCCCTTGTTATTTTATCTTTATGGTGGTGATTAAGTATTAACATTTGGCTTGAATACCTGAAAGAAGCACTGCAAATTTTTAGGGCAAACTAATAAACTTGTCCTCATGTTTTTTTAAAAAATACAACTGGCTCCATTTTCATGTTGGACTCAGTAGTTAGTGTACAGATCACAGAAACTTTGATTGGGTCGATGTAGAAAGCAACAACATAAAAGGAATAAAACAATACGGAGAAGCAGTTTGTTTAATTATTTGTTTATCATATTTTTTCTAATTTTAGTGTACTTTCTACCACTTTTTTACATTATTAAAATTTAGCTGTAAGGGCCTTTCCAGCATGCTAATTTTAATTCACTATCACAGGAAAAGGCAGAAATTACTGATAAACTATCATTTAATGTAAGCTCATACTAAACATGTTGCCATTTATCTTTTATTATGCCCGTGTCAACATAGATTTGAGTTTTTACTGAAGGTAAGTTGCTGCAAGTCATAAAAATATAAAACTTGCAGGTGCTTTGACTGGTTCTTTCTTCTTTACGTTGAATGACAGGTAATGAAACGACCTTTGAATGCACATCTGCACCTAGACATATCAAGATGAATCTCCAAGATTTAACAAGGCTGGAAAAAATACAAGACTTGCAGATTAATGAAGCTATAAATTGAGGATAAAACCACAAATCTTATCAGATGTAGATGTAGCAAAGTTTATTACGCCAACAGAGCACCTTTTCTATATAATGCACTTAGGAAGATGGCGTCTAAAACACAACTTTTCGTTTATTATCAAAGAAAAATGCTCCTATTTTATGTTCAGACATAATACAGACCCAGACGTATTTTTATTGCTTTTATAGCAAATTGTCTGCAGCACTTTCGATTAGGGGCCATGACACTTCAGATGTGCATTCAGCTGTTCTGTGCTGAAAGATACAGATCAAATTTGTCTAGTTCAACAGTGGGATGCAGCTTGATATATTTTCATTAGCTTTGTTGGCTTTGTGATTTGTTATGCTGACGGGCAATTTTAAGAGCTGTGATAGAGAAAGATATTGTAATTTATTACTTTAATCAAGATGTTAAATGTGAGAGATTAGTCATAGCCAATTACGTGCTTCTTAGAACATGTGTAAAGATGGTAGATTGGTCTGTGGAGCACGTCTGTCTGTGCATCATGTGAAATAACTGACCTATTTGAAAACTACTTTCAACAGTTCTTGTTGCTATAGAAGCTACAACACAGTCTCTGCACATAAAAAAACCCAAAAAACACGATTTGCAAAAGTTAAAACAACAATAACAAAGCATCTTCTCCCATTTTACCACAGCTTTATTCTTATTCTTAGTGACTAATATACAGAAAAGTATCAGCTTTTATTAAAAAAAACAAAAACAACCACATATGTTCCAGTCACTCATTAGACTTCAAGACTAATACCCACCCCCCAAACTCATTGCAGCTGAACATCTAGCTGTCTGGAAGAAATAGAAGGTCAACACTTTGAAGGACTTGATCAAACCTCCCCTCTACCACAAAAGACGTGAAATCATGAACTCAAGACAAAGACATGTGACAATCATGTCAATTCGGAGCAAATTCCTCCTATTTTATGGTCATGACTCTTTGCATAAAGTTTAAGGTGACAGAATAGACACTGACACAAATGTCACTTTCCCCCCCACCTCCTTTCAGTATAATTAATCACATATCTCCAGGGCAATAGGGAGCGCACAAGGGAGGTGAATGGAAGCCAGGATGGTTGTAATCTGACATTGATGTACAGCAAAAATGGAAGTCCTTGTTCACCTTCTCATTGTTCCAGCAAAGAGGGAAGTGGTGTGTGAAAGGGTGTAATTAATGAACCTACAAATAGCTCCAGTTTCATTTAATGACAATCTATGTGTTAAGAGGCAGCACCCTTTGTTACTATGGCTGTGTGAGTGCTGGCAACACTGGCTCCCAATAGAGCCCTGACAGGTAATTCTGCATTTTGAAATGGTAATGAAGCAGAATGGATCCCTGGATTAGACCTAAGGGACTCACGTGTTGAGCGTCCTTTAGGGTGCAAAAAAACAGAGCGCTCTTGATCATCAACAGGGCCACTGGCAGCAGAATAGCGGTGGGTATGGAGGTCAAGAACTGTGTCTGTGTGACTTACCCCAGGGCTTAGCCCATGCAGACAGTTTCTAATTGCCACTTTAAATGGGGCAAATGAAGCTGACATGACAAATTGCATCAAAACAAGTCTGTAGGCTGGAGCTCAGTTAATATATTTGGAGTCAGGAAGAGCTCACATGTAACAGATATCATTTTCCAGGTAGCAGCACACAGAGGATGTTTTGTACTGTGCAAGATTGACAGACATCTGCTCATTTTAATGCACCATGAACAAGATTGGATTACTGTGATGTCCTAGAAAAATAGACATGTTTTTGGTTTCTGTTGTAATTAATAGAACAGTGACTTTGATGTTGTATTGGATTGTTAGTCCAATTTAAATGTTTTCTTCTTCAGAAGGACTTTGCACATTCAGTGTTTAATTAATTTTCAGTTCGCAGTTTCTAAGACCATATCTCAGTCTATTATCTGTCGCCTCAGAAATAAAGAAAGTTTCTGGCACCACAGCTGTCCATCTCTTTTCACAATATGCTTATCTGAGTCCCTGAAAGATTCCTATTGTTCTACCTCTAATCCTTTAAATCTGCAGCATGACTCAGAACTTAACCACACTCCTTCGTGCCAATACCATTCTGTTCTGTATTATCATCAAACGGGAGCTGCACATCATTTTTCCCTTTGAGACAAAGCACCCAAAATGACTCTTGTCTGCCAAACAGCTGATAAAATGTCCAGCCTTGAGTTTTAATGATCCTTGCTGGCAAACATGAGTCAAGAGAGCCCTGAGAGATATAATAACACAGTTTGTGATAATAAAGCTCATTGTTTTACTCGACAGTGGGTGACCTGAAAAAGAAATAGTTTTCTTTGCACTGGGAGCACACTTGTAATAACTAAAACCTCCATTGTACAAACTATTGCAGCTAAAATGCAAAGAAAGGAATGCTTACATTACTAGGACAATAAAACATTAACCTCAAATATTTTTAATAAACCTTTGGTGTAAAAACATTTATTGGCTGAGTCCTAGCAAAGGTGAATTGGTTGAGAACACCCCCAGTCAAATATAAACATTTATCGGGGTTTTCATCTGCCATCATACCTGAACTGCAATATCTTTAAATAACCCTATGCCCTGTGGCAATCAACCTCTTAATGATAAGTGTTTGGAAAAATACTAAAAAATACTAAACTATATTACTAAAGTATATGAAAACCTATTCAAGCCACCATAGACCCTTACCAGTTTGTATTTAGAGTCTCTTCTCTCCACTCTAACATGCATGCTTGAATAAGAACAGCCTCTGTGTCAGACTTTTTATTTAGGCTCAGAAATCAGTATGATCTCCCCAAGAAACTAGTCATGCAAAATAAAATTTTTAGGCACCAGCCTCGCAATTTTTACACATTTCAATCTCTGCTAAACACAAGCCCCAGCGTTGTGCACACAGGTCCTTTCTGTTTATACCCAGGACTACACTCAACAATAAGAGCACCATCAAAAAGTTTGTCAAAGAACTGATTATTGATCAGTCTAAAAAGGAACAAGTGGCATCTCTCTTGTAGATTTGTGAACAGAGAACTAGCTTTTACTAAACGTCAGTAAAATTTACAGGAGCTGAAGTATATTTTCACAAAAAAAGACAAAGACCTCCCTGGTGTACAACAGTGAAATGGGTGATTATGTTGTAGTTTCTTAGAAAATAAAAAAGAATCTGACTTAATCACAATTCTGTGAGAACATAGTCAAATGAACCCAGGAACTGTCAGACAGATCAAAACAAAAGAATGTTTATTCTTAAAAATGCTGGCTGAGCAGCAAAAACTCATGGAGAAAACTCAAGACTTGAGAACTCAGGAGAGAATAATCACATGGCTGCAAGACAGCACAACAAACCAACAAAGGGTTGAGGACAGGATGCAGATAACAAACGGGAGTAAGGAGCAACAGATTAGAAACACCTGGGAAGACAACATGAGGATCAGGTGCACGTGGGATGAGCAGAGGAAGAACATGAAGGCAGGCATACACAGAGAAAACACAAAACCACAAAAAAAATTCAGGAAAAATAAACACAGACCATGACAATTTCTCTGTCATGACTACAAAATCTCAGCTTGGCTTTGGAGTCCTTTCACGAGAGAGTTTGATAATAGTATAAGGCCTGTTTCTGACCTGAACCCATGCTGGGAGCTATTTTCACCAGAGAACAGCCTGATAGCTGAAGGCTCTGATACAATGAAGCTTAGGCCATTAAGAATTTCACTTGTGAGAAATGGGATTTACAATTCTATTCTGCATTTAGCAGGAAGCCAATGAAGAGAATTTAAATTGAAGAAATATCTCATTTCACCTGACTATCAGAACTCCCACTGCAGCATTTTGGACCTGCTGGAGGCTTTTTTTGGACATCAAAAGTGTATTAAAATGCAATAATCCAGCTTTGAAAAACAAATATATTTTTCTTCAACATTCAGACAGGAATTATTTTAATTTGGGGAATTTTCTTAAAATGAAAAAAAAAAAAGCATTATTTAAACCCATACAAGTTGAAAATAACTCCTGGGTTTCTTACACTAAAATTGGAGGCCAAGGTGATGTAGTCTTGAGTGAACAAATGATTACACAACATGTTGTGACCATGAAAATGTAACAACCGGACAATAATTCTAAGCCAAGAGGATATTAATGGTAAGTTTTACCTGAGATGCACCTGTGTTGTTTGGTCCTCTTAAATTTGACATCAAAATCTTCAAAAACATTTGAATTAAAACTTTTTAAAATGTTATTTGCTTCAGAAAATTGTTTTTGTAGGGCATCGACCATAAAACCCTGCAATGCATACATAACATATGTTAAGAAACCTTTCATCATATGAGATGGCCTAGTAACATAAAACGAACAAAGATAACATCCTCCACACGTGTTTTTCTTGATCCCTGACCAGACAAAGTCATTTAAAACATTTAAAGCCGATTGACAATGTAGGAATCCAGGGCATTCTATGGGTAGGGCCAACTAGTGAGAAATGTCTTTTAACTTTTAGGGTTAGAGGGTATTTTGTTATTATAGAAAATGATGCAGGCAGACATGATATAAAATCACGTCAAGCTGTGACATTCTTGCACAAGTGTAGGTGCATTTCAGTATGGCCTCTTAATCTCAAAGGTCTATTTTAGACATAACACTGGTCCCCAAGGTCCCCATGCCCCTGTGTCATGCACTGTCTCAATTAGACCAACTGCACATTGTCACATAATACACTGTCTCCCCTTAATTACTGTCTGGAAGTCTCAGGGTTTAAAGGTCAAACATTCCATGGGAAGCGTCTGCGTGCATTTGTGAGTGGAATGTAAGGGTAGACTCAAATAAAAGCATGTCCCTTCTCTGACGCTGAGAGTGTTGGGGAAAGTGCTGAATTCCACAGGACTTTTTTCCTCTTGCTCATCACGTATCCCACACCCCTGACCTGCAACAAGATCAGCTCGTGGACAAGTTTTAGGAGTGCTAATGGTTCGCTTGGAGCCACTCCTAAGCCCAGTGAATGTGACAGACTTGTGATTACAAGTTTCTAATTTAAGTTTGATGCAAAGCTCTGAATTGGAGTCAATTCAATCTAATAAAATACGCAACCCAAAAGCCCTTATCTTCTTGGAGCTCAAATTTTACATTGTCTAATAAAACAGGAGATTAGACAGCTAAATTAAAAACTCATTGTAAAAGTGGATCATTTCAGACTTTGTCAGCAAGTGGAAATTTGAAATTGTTTACTAAAATTGATGTTTGGCTTTGACATGTAAACACTTTTTCAAATGGCATATCTATAGTAAACTGTTAGGTTAATACTGAACCAAAGATGTAGAGAAAGAAAAGAGACCAATCAGAGATTTGAATAAACCTTGAACATCTAGCCCTGAAATGACACCTAATTCTGTTGATGACCTCGCTCCACTGCTGTCAGCAAGCAATCAGTGTGGCCAGGCATTAAAGCAAACATGCTTTGAACTCCAGCTGCAGTAATTGACTTTTGTCTCAGTTGTTATCGTTTCCTATCTGGCAAGTTGTGCTAATCACAGAGTTCACTGACTACACATAGCAGTGTTTTCATGATGGAAAGACAGGCAACCATCAGAAAGATTTTAAAACAAATTGACTGAGATTTAGCACTTCTGCCTATAGTACTGTGACCAACATCCTTTTTAATTGAGTTTTTATCAAATGCTAAAAGATGCCAGAGCAATTCCACACAGGTGGATGTGGATGCTGATATATGACTTCCAGTAAACACAATGTAGAAAATGGCCAAAACTAGGCTTGTCTTGGTAGAATATGTTGACCAGACTGTCTAGGATAATTAATCAAGTCTTTGAGACAGTGATAACTAGAGGGAAAAAGGCACAAAATACAAATGTGTTCAGTGACTGATTAAATGATTAAATGAAATTACATTTAATCATGGTAAACAAAGTGAGACTTAATGAGAAAGCAAAAGAAGACTTCCAATTTACAGAGAGGAGGTTATAAAATGTTATCACAAGGAAACTTAAAACAAAACATTAACCCACCCATTTTTAATACAATATGCATATATAAAAGCCACTGAATAATAAATGATGCACTTAAAGTGAAAGCATCAGGGCATCTATTGATTAAGTCTTTTACGTTTGTCATACGACCCACAGATTATCACATGATCTGCACAGATTTCCTTACTGTCTCTGGCAAAACGACAGGAGGGGGGTCTTTTACTGAAATTAATGTGTGTGTATTGATGGGGAGTTTCTTTGAGCTTATCAAATCTCTTTGACCTTGACCATTTAAAAGACAAAATACAACTGACTAGAGTAGAGCAGTAGTGCACATTTTTTCTTAAAAGAAAATAAAGTAACATTTGATTTATGAGAACAAAGAGGAGTCATGGTAATCTGGTCACATTAACAAATTGTTATACATTTACACTTAACTTTTTTGGCTGTATTTGCAGCTAACAGTTATAAAACAGCAGAAACTTTATTGAAAACAACCTACAATCAGGTAGAACAGTGAAAACATCTCACTAAGTCATTTTCAAGTATCTTTATCAATGAGAAGCCAACTCAGCCAATGGGAGCCTCAAATGAGCTATTTTGGCCGATCGCATGTCTGCTCAAGCATTTCCTTACAGCATCTATTCTCTGCCTTGAAGTAAAGGGAAGATTTATAAACATATTTAAGTTAATAATGAATTTTGGTGGCACATTTTTGTAAAACAATAAAATAGAATAATTCTCTTTAAAATAGAACCCCCACTAAATTATTATAAAATAGGCCTAGTGACGCCAATGTGTGTTAGTCCTTGTTTTCTTCTCTCTTGTCTGACATGCTAACACCACCTCATGATTTTACCAAAAAGCAGCGATGATATTATAATGAGCACTAGACATGCTCATATATAAAAGGTGAGATTATAACAAAAACTTTTTGCAGTGAAGTCTCATCTCACAGATTAAGTACACAGCAACTCTGCCATTTTTTCTTCTTATCTAACCGAGGCTTAGATGCCTTCTCTCCCACAGAGTTCCCTTATCCTCCTCAAGCATCTGTTTCTGAAGTCAGCCAGCTTAAGAGCAGATTAATGGAGACTCCTAGAGTTTTTGCCATGAGGGCATGAAACTGAAGTCTTGGCTTGAATTTTGGCACCAGGCCCACATGCAGTGGGTCCCCAATATCCGTAACATATCCAGAATGCTGAGACAGCAAGTTAACTAACTCTTTGACTTATCTCTGGGCTTTAGTTCTTCTGACAGCTATCTTTGATTGAGTATTCAGTGATTACTGGTGATTGGTGACTCAGAGTTTGGTGAGGGGTTGGTATTCAATCATATTTTTGTTATTTCAAAGCAAATATAAAAGTATGTGAATAGATTGTTACAATGTGGATATACGTTTGCAAGCCTTGCTTTGAATAAATACATTTATTGTGTTTGCACCCATTTTGTGCATGACATTTTCTGTTTGCACTGTTAGGTTTTTTTTATTATCCTATTTTAACTCTTGGTTTATTGTGTTATTATGTACAAAATCAATATATTTCTGTATAGTTTGTTTGCCAGGTTAGTTATTAGCTAGTTGTCTTTTTCATTTATTATTGTTTTCTTATATAGGTTCTGCTTTTTATGTTCCCAGCCAGTGTTTTTCTTCAGCATCCCTTTTGTTCTTGTCACACACACCAGTCCTTCATTTAATCATCCCAGCTGCTTTCACTCACTAATCAACTATCCTGGTATAAACTGCTCTCAGTTGCTTGGGCAGTGTTTGTTTCTCATATGTAGAACATTGCCTGTTTGGCTTTCATTACATATATAAATTACTGCCTACATTCTTGAGCCCTCTCATCAGCCACCATGCCGCCCTATATTGCAATTAAAGGCTTACATTCATCATTTAAACACCTCATCTATTGTTAACGTGTGCCAGCAGTGGGACTGAGGATGACAACTCTCCTCTAGAAAAAAGGAGCAGAGGTCTTTCTGAAAAATTTAGGTTTATAGCAAACAGTTATGTTGATGAATGATTTGGAATTTTAATAATAATGAATCAGCAGAAGTTGAAGATCATAAAGTTAAGTCAAATCCTGTGACATTTAGTCACTTTTCACATATTACCTCATTCTCACTTTCCTGTCATGCATGTTAACAAACACCTTTTCAAAAACATTTTTCTTTTTATAAAATGATACAGCAATTTTTAGATGTTTTTGTTCAAAGTTCAGGTGCAGCCACATGGATGTTTATTTGTCTGCCTTATTTTGTTCTGGTGTGTGTGTGTGTGATGCGATATTCTTCATAAACTGTAATGAGATAATTGTCCTTTATTTTAATCACCCTAGTCATTTTCAAAAGAGACTAAAACAACTTGTGTTTTAGCTAATGCTGTAGTACTGAAGAACTGGTATTAACTGTCCAATCAATACTCACCTAATCTAATTAAGGAGGAAGTAGGGAACTCTCACTTTATTCCTTCACCTCCCTCACTGAGCTGGCTTCTGATGAAAACGCCTCTCATTCTTTTATTTCATTTCAAGGCTTTTCATCTCACAGACAGATACAATGTTCCTGAAACCCTGCAGTGACTGTTCTCACGCTTCCTCCCTCACTGTTAAAAAAGAAAGAATAAAAAGGGGTCTTTTAGCAACTTCAGTAACCCTTTCTCTTTCTTTCTCCATTCCCGGGAAAAGTGGGCTGGAGAATGTGGAAGCAGGACTGGAGTGTTGGCAGTTTTCCAGTTACCCCCATCCCTGATGTGTAGCTGAGACTTGAGTTGTGCAATGCTCCCCAGTCTTTGCAGAATGTGTTGAATGAAATTGTCCTCAGTGAGCGAAACAGAGCCTAGTATAAAACCTTTGCTCTGACAGAATAAATGTGACACCAAGACCTTTCATCGGAGATTACATACATGCAATACATCTGTCATAGTGGAACAATGCCAGTCCCCTCAACATTCTCAGCTGTCCAGGAAAGACAAACATCGGTTTTAAATTTATGGTTACTATGTTGTTTTGTTCCTGTTACTTCTGTTACTTTTTTTAGGTGTTTGCCTGTGCTTCTAATCTTTATTCTTCAGTTTGCACAAACAATTATAAAGTCACTACTGGATCATAAACTGTGCAGTCAATAATACAAAATTGCAATTTTGTCAAAAAACATATTGCGCTAGAGTAAACCCATAAGACTTAATGTACTGGAAAAAGTCAACCATCAAACACCAATATCTCAATTTGTTGATGTGTGGATTTAACAGCTGAAAATCATTGGAGTTAGTCTGAACTGCACACTTTCAAGACTTCTCAGGATGAGTGGGTCCAGTTCCTTTGGTCCATGTTTACTGTAAAATATTTTCCCTCTGTGTGTTTGTCAGGGATGGTGCACGCAGTATGGAACAAAACTCAAAAGTAACAGAGGCCAGCCTGAACAAAATCTACCTCCCAACAATGCTTAATTTAGCTTTCAGTCACCCCCCCCCCATCACCCCCGGCACATCTCTTTATATGTGGCAATTTGCATTCAGGATGAGACCATGTGAAAGTCTCACTTGTTCTGATTTTCACTGATTTTGTTCCTAACTGCAGCTTTTTGTGGAAGCTGATTGCAGTTTAAATTACCACTACTCACCATCATAGGAGGAACAAAAATGCCCATGACCATTCTGGGACACTTTTTCTAAATTTAATTGACAGGCAATATTATGCATATGCTTGTCAGATTTCTTTTGGTTTTTGTCTTTTTTATAATCAGGCTTGGTTTGTAGTAACAGATTGTTGTGGTGGTTGGTGGGCAAGTAAAGTTGCTAAATGGGCAAATCAATAGATTCCTGACTGACAAAAAGTGCATTAAGAAATATCACTCTGTGCCATTGTTCTTAGTAAAAGACAGACAGGTCATAATTAGTGTTTTGTGAGATATAATGTTCGGATCTGATAAATGATTATTGGCCTTTTAACAAATCCAGTACAATACATTGAACATTTCATTTTGATACCAAACAGCCAATTCTCCACTTGCTTATGAAGAAAATGGCAGCCTAATCAAAATTCAAAAGACGAACACATTTTGAAACATGCAAAATTAACAATGTGTTCAAGGAAACTCTGCAAAACAACATTTTAATTACATTTTTGTGTATCCCTCTTCTGCCTGACTTCTTGCATTTCAAAAGAACTGACCATTGATTTAGTTTGACTGAAGGTACAACGCAAAAAAGCAACTAATTTCTCTCAGAAACAGATCTGTTGGGAGTGAACTTATTGATTGACAGTCAATATAAAACACAAACAGTTGGACTGATCCTTCTTCGTGTGCATTACAATGAAAAAAATGTTTCAATAACTTATGGCTATGTTGGGTACAAGTGAACGCTATTTCATTTTTCACCAAATTAAAAGACAGATTCTTTACCTAGGCAATAATAAACTAGCCCATTGGGCTTTTATTAAAATTCAACATCTGTTTCAAGAAGCTGTTTTTCCAGAAAAAGTCTGGAATATACAGTAAAATCCACCCCTAAAATGCAAAAAACGCCTGAAAAA
>JAVKLF010000064.1:4340271-4354137 GCA_034783495.1 Millerichthys robustus | reverse complement strand
GTCCTTTCCTTTTGTGTCCCCCTCAGCCTTCGCTGTCCGGTGACTTCAAACAATAAAGGCATCAACAGGAGGATTATGTCAAACCCTCCTGTTGTAGAATAAAACTGTCAAGGCATTGGAAAACTTTTCAGTTTAATCTCACTGAATACATATATGCCGGACAGGACAGGCGAAAAAACAATCTACAAAAAAGTCTTGAACACCTTATTTTATCTCGAAAAAGCAAAATAAAATGAGCTAACAGAGAAAAGAATCATTGACATGGTTTTAAAGCCATGTCTCAGTGCTGAACTATTACTGTCCTTATTGTTGGAAAGTTGATTTTTAATTGTGGAAACTTTCATTTTAATTAGATTTTTAATTAAATAAATGAGGTCTGCAAAATGTGGCATTGATGTTTGGGAGCTTGCTTAGTTCAAAGCTGTTGCAAATGACCACTGATAATAAAAGAATTTTCATTATGTGGGATGAGGACATAGAGATACTAATTAAGTGTGTTGCGGCTAAGATTATGCAAGTGGGGAAAAAAATCTTACCGACTTTCAAAACAGAGTATAAAGAGAGGGAATTTGTGAGCCGAGCTTCTAAAGCTGAAACTATTAGTCGCCAGTGATATGTTTAAAACGTTTAGTCCGTGCAGAGAGGAGTGCCAACGATTATACATCACGTGGACCTTCAGCATTGTGCAAGTTGTCTTTTAGATACAGGGTTTTAAAATGATAAAGTAAAAGCAGAAGTGTTTTGTATAAAACCTAAGGTGTAAATAATCCAAGAATCCCAGAGCAGGTTATCCTACACGCTCCTCTGAGATTAGAAGCATTAAATTTAAGTGCACAACAGGAACATGACACCCGCCTGTGCAAAATCATTTGCATTAGTGATGCCTCTCTTCTAATTCATTCAGGGCTTTCATTTAATTTGCATTCTTTAGGCAAACAGAGTCCGGAACTGTTTTGAAAAGAAAGTTATGGGTTCGATTATCAAAATGAACAATGCTCCCCACAGTCTAAGTCTCCAATTCCTCAGAACTTTGCTTAATTTACGCCGTGGCACTTGGATCATCCATTCTGAATAATGATCTTGCTGGGTTCAGAAGCTACAGCCTGAAGTTAAATTGCTGGCATCTTGTTCTCTGCTGATTGACAGCTTTAGCCTGCAAGCAGCATAAACAGAGGAAAGTCACAGACCCATTTAGAAGACATATAGCACCCTGATAATGTTCAATTTTTCAGAAGCCATTCTGAGGCCAATGAGCATTTTCCTATTTATACCCTCATACGTTTTCTGATTTGAGTGGATATGTGAAGTATTCTCCAGCAGAGGTAATGGGTTCTGTCAGTGCATTCTTACTCCACCAACAGTACTTATTACCCTTCACACACCTGCCCATCAATATCAAAAGCTTCAATGGTGAACGAAAATGTACAAGTAAACTTTCTCAAATATCCCTCAAACAGTTTCGATCAAAACAAGTCAATATGCATTACATCCTGCTCCAAGGGAACAACGATAGCCGACAATTTTATGTACAAATTGTGTGTTGTGCGTTCACAGTGCACTTATCCAGTCAGCACATATGGGCCGAACATGACGTCTGATGGATATCTGTTGAGAGATCTGCAGACGTGGTCGCTAAGGGAGAACAAGAAGGTTTTCAAGCAGGAATTTAAAAGTTTTTAAAATATATCCAACAAAGATAATTTGATTACCGTAGTTTTAAAATCTAGTAATAAAGAGAAGTTTTATTGCAGATGTAGAACATTAGTTATTGTCTGCCGCCAAAGGTGTAACAACAATAATACTTTTGCCCGTGTTTGTCTGTGTCTCTCTTTCTGTCTCTCTCTCTCTCTGTGTATTCTTGTATTTGTTACCTTTTTAGGACCATTTTTGGTACACACCTACCTTGTCAAGACCAGTAGTCCTTATCGGGACCAAAGACTGGTCCTAATAAGGTGGAACTCCATTTTTGGGTTGGGGATTAGGTTTAGGACTAAGGTGTGAATTGAGTTTAGTCCAGGTTTAGGGTCAGGTATGTCCTGGGGTGGTTAGGTTTAGGGTCAGAGGTCAGGGTTAGGCTGTAGAATTTACTGGAAATTAATAGAAGTCAATGAATGGTTCTAATAAGGATAGAAATACAAACCTATGTGTGTGTTCATTTGTCAGATAGATCTATAGAAATTGAGCTAAAATTGGTATAGTAGCAGATTAAAGTAATTCATAACACATACTCTGATTACTACACTTTAGCAAGATATACAAACTTTGGCTTAAATTGCTTGAGCTCCATCAATTCTCAACATAAGATGATTTCAGTTTAACGCTCTGACATGTAGGATGATGGGTGATATGCATTCCTTCAAAGAATGCTAGACCTTTAATTTAAAAACCTAAAAGCTAAAATCAATATAACAGTAGCAAGTGTGTTTGTTGCACTGTGATGGAGGTGGAGACACTCTTTATTTAGTCTTATTTCATATGTTTGCACACAGAATTGATTTCCTGACATGATGACCCAGAGGCTCGCAAGTGGTGTTTGGGTCATTTATGCAACTGTGATGGATCAGCTGCTCTTCATAGTTTGACGGACACCACACTAATTTAAACCACAGAGCAAGACAAAAAAAACAAAACACTGGGAAATTCTCAACAAGCAACAAAAAGAATAATGGGATAATAATGTCCAGAAAGTGCTTTTTGTTGGTTTTCTTCATGGTTCTTCAGAAAAGAGAAAACAAAGGTGCAGGTAATTTAAAAAATAATTCTAACTGCCTTTTTTTGAATCAGCATACACTTTTTCAACATCTTTGTCAAGACCACACGCTTACTCCAATAATAAATATTAATGTTAACCTTCATTTTCAACATAGCAGTTAGTGCCATAAAGAAAGAGAAATGCAGGGAGCCTGTTATATGAGCAGAGATTCTGCCAAGATGAAGCACTACGTCTCAATGAATCGTATTCTTGTGCTAAAAGAAGCATGTGGGAACCTATGCTTAATGTGGCGTAAAAGTCTCTTTTGTGGAGCCCCCAATTCATTGTTATCAGCCTGTCAGAGCCAAACTAGGGAAATAACAGTGAACAATTCAAACAGAAGGTAAAGGGCAGTCAGGGAGCTGAGCTTATTCTAGGAAACAACATGTGCTCTTTTCAAAAGATGACAATCACAGCCAAGCTGAAACAGGGTTATTTTTTTTTATTGATTTTCAGAATTATCCTTTAAAAGATAGAATCTAGAAAATGGCCCAAAGGTTCTTATTTGGGGTGTTGACTTTTATGATAAGCCTGCGTATACCAAAAAATATATGTTAACAGTAAAGGTTTGGGTGTGCCTGAAAGAAACCACAGGTCTGACCAGCATTACTACAGTGTTACGTACATAATTCATTCTTTGACAGGAGAACATATACTATACAGTTGTGAGAAGAAATTTTAAGTCTTATGTCTCTTTCTTTATTGTCACTAATTTTAGTAATTTTTCCCAAACCTTTGGGAGCTACATGTGATGTAGTCATTAGTACTCTCATCATACTTCACTTATGAGCTTCACTATTTTATTTTCCATAAACTAGAGCAATATTTTAAACCTATTTTGTGAAGTGTTTTACGTACACAACCAGAAAAGCAAATGCTTCCACGATCTGTTCATTGAATCCAAAGACATATTTTTAAGTGTTCATTTTTATTTATACTCATAATTTGTTTTACAAAAATATGCACTAGACCTTGGGATTGAAGCCTATGACAATAGGTTTTTATCTGCAGTCAGTAAAATGATAAGAGGTGAAATAGGGCAGCATGTGTGAACATGTCATTTATTTTTGTCAGGAAATATATTTCTCTTTAATGCTTTAATGCCATTGTTCACCCTCAGCGAACAATCGTTTTAATGGATTTCCGATGCATGTGGCATGAATACCACACAGGCATGAAAGGCCATTTTCTCTGCTTTGTTCTCCAATCTTTCTCTATTTAAAGAACTCTGCAGAAAACAAACATTTTGTGTCAGAAACTTGTTGATGGTATGACCACATTAGTTGGTTGAGAGTAATAAACTCCAAAACAAACAGAATCTTGTCCAACATGACCTCCATTACAATTCAAATTTATTTTCTCAACCAATGTCCAAATCAAACTGAACTTTTTTGATCAAGCAGACAGAGAAGAACCGGTAAATAAAACATTATACATTTCCCCCCTCATTAAATACTGAGAACTCATTGAAAATCAACAATGTATTGACAGAAACTTGTTTTGGGTTGGTTGCCAAAGAACAAGATTAAAATAATTAAATTCAATTGGTACTGCTGTGAAAGCCTTTTTTGTGTCAGTGACTTTATTTGGAAACATTCTTGTTGTTTTAAATAGAAGATCATGTAGAAACTATGAATTTTGTAACCTTGTAATCATGAACATGGCAGCTCCAGATAGCCCATCGTAGGAAGAAATCCCTTGGTGGTGGAATTCCTCCCTCTCCTTATTATTTGAATATAAAACCCATCAGCTTAGCTCAGCATGCAAGACATTGCTCTTTGTTGTGGGCGATTGCCGCCATGCTAGGGACTGATATGGTTGTGCGCTTTTTTTCCCCCCCGGCACTCCAGTGGGTCTGTTGTGATTCAACAGTCATTATCAATGCCTAACATATGTCAGCCTGCCTCTAACTGTCCTAGTAGCACACTGACCACAACAGGGAACCAAACGGGCTAATCCAATGCCGTCTCACAATGCATCGTGAACAACTGCTTGGCATTTGCAGCTCTCGTTCGAGTATGTTTCATTCTATTCACCAGAAAATAACACTAAGGACAAAGTGTTTATCCTGTCCTGAATCCTGGGTGGGATCGTTTGGTAATCATCCTCAATGCACAAACTGCAATCCATTGCACAAGAAAATTGAAACATGCATGTTCATTAGGACACACGCAAACCAGAATGACCAGATTCCAAGCATGAATGCGTTTGAAATAATAAACAAAGCATAAAGTTGCCCTTTAAAATTCATTTGCTCTGCTCTCCTTTTTCTGTTTACACATTAGGGTGTCAAAACTGAGCCGATTATTACACAAGGAAATCAAAGCATCTGACGTGCCGATCAATTGCTGCCTTGACTGATGGCTCTTCTATCTGGATGAACGACTCCCTGGAGGTGTACTCTGTTACAGAGATGAGGGATGCAACGGCACTGATCATCAAGGTCACTTCACGGCCACAGTAATTATGCAATGTGTCAGACCAACTTGAGGGAGATCGTGCAGAAATATCAGAGCATTGAATGGAAGCAAATAAAAGCAGGAGAAAACATTTGGTCCCTGCTCAGACAAATATCTATATTTTCATGAGAAAAAAAAACATCCAAGGATACACTGCAGCACAACATGAGTTCATCAAAGGAGGCCCATGAGAGACGAGGCAAATGTCCTTGTGGTTTCTTGAAGACCTCAAATCCCTCAGGTCACCTGACTCATTGTGATGCCCTCCAGCAAAAGCAGCCAGCTGTCCCTGTTCCTGGGGAGGAAGTAGATAAGTTGAGACTTTGACATTGAATGCAGCCTTAAGATGTTTGGATGGGACATGAATAATGCTGGTCATCTGCTGAACTGCAACAGAAATGCCAAGTTTGAAGTCTCTAAGTGAAACAAACTGACTTTTTGCTGGTTGTGTTAAACAGTTTCAATGATTATTTTTGCCATGAAGGCATCTGTAGCAGGAATGTTGATTTATTGTTAGAAGGATTGTGTTCCCAGCAGTCTCATTCATATTTTGTGTTTAATTTTAATTATCAAATGCTAACCAGCTAATAAACAAACTGAGGTGATGATCGGGGTGAACATTGCACAGTGTCGATGGGAATGTATTCTATGCCTGGATTTAACTCAAATCCTCTTGATGTATACTCTGCACACTAGTATTAGGTGACTTGAATTCCACAGCCGGTGGATGTTAAGAGGACAGTTACAACATTCAGTAAATCCCAAAGGCATTGTTAACATAATGAAATGAGGAAAAAAGGTGTCCCATTACAAGGCAACTTAATTGCAAATCATATTTACATCTATTTCTATGTGCTATCAGATTTTATGCCATGTGTTTCAAAAAGGCCAGAATGTAATTAAGTGTTACAAGGAGAGCAATCTTTATTGTTCAAGATAGCCATGAAGGAGAAACCATAATCTCAATTCTAAATGCTTTTCAAACTGGTGTGTATTTTTCTTATCACTATATGTTAGAAAGGAGCTTGTCTGGATTTATATCACGCAATAAAAGAGGTCTAGAAATTGTTTGGTTTCCTTTAAGACCCCTGCAGGTCAGACGTTATCAGACTAAACATGGGTCATGCACAAAGTCCAAAGCTTTCTTTAATGCTTAGATGTTCTCCTTGTTGAAGGAGTCTTTTTGAAATTAGCATTATAGATTCAGACAATTTATCGGCCAGGCCGCTAGTTCTGACTTTTGAATTTCTGTAAATAAACACACAAAACCTATATTCATAAATAGTTACATTTTTGTTTGTGATCAAGCTTTTCGTGTTATAACAAAAATTGTCCTCTTACTACATCTTTTTGTACTGAGACAATAAATGCAGATAACAGTGATGAGGTTACATTTTCAACTCGTTATACTGACTACAAAGACGCAGTTCTGTTAATACTATCTGAGCAAGAAAAGAAAAAAACTCGAACAGAGAGTGCATCAAACATCTTGTTTAAAGTTGCCTTTAAGAATCTACAAACAATTTTTTTCAGAGGAGGATAGAAACCTTGGAAATTGCTGAGTGCTGCTGCATTGATTTAACCGCATGACTGACAAGAGGAGAGTTAACGGGGTGGAGAAGTGAGCGCAGACTGTTTGAAGAGTTATGATTTGGGACTCCCTCTGTTCATCTTGTTACATGTGCTGCTTGGTAATTGACACAACATGAATTATAACTTACAGGATTCCTACAAGTTCAAAGCAGCCATCTTGGTAGAAAACAGGTCCCATTACAAATGCACACTGACACCCGAGTCATCTCTGCACTCCTATTTCTCGGTATTTAATGTAAGTGGCTCTTCAATCTCTTGCAGGTGCATGTCCTGGTCTACGGAGCTGCAGCCCATGTTCTTTGTTTCTCCTTTTCCTTTTCATTCTCCTGCCAGAAAAAATACAATTATCTTATAATAGGATCCCCTTTGATAAAAAGCAGTGCTCTCTCATTCTGCTGGAGGTGCCAGAGTGTTGGATGGTAAAAAACTCCAGGTTAAGTATTTTCTTTTATCGTTGCTCCTTTTTATATGCAAATCCTCCTTCCCGCCCATCTATTTACTGTTGCAGGTATACAGACAGGGCCTCAAACCATGCCAGCTACAGACCGCAGGCTGCCATCCGCCACCAGCACGGGACTTGAAATAGATTTGATTAGGACTCAAAAATACGTCTTTGATCTAACGTTTGTCGGGCAAATGCAGCCGCGTGACAATATGCTTGAGAGGATGGAATGATTCTGCTGGCGTTTACAAAATAATGGACAATCTAATTGCACTGTAATGTGGCGTGCACGCAGTTATTAATTTGTGAAGTGCATTGAGCCAGAAACTGGTTCATTTGCATTTGATTCTGACAGGTTTAGAGAGAGGCAGTGGTCTGATTTCTAACAAATAGGCTGTTGCCTATAGATAATCAGCACTCTGTTACTGTGGGGCACAAACTCACTACCTGCTGTCAGGATGAATAGATTGTCAAATATGAAATACAGGGTTGGGGATTTCAATTATTAAATTTACCATTACGCGATAGGATTTTCACCACTGACTACATTGTTGTAAATTCACTGTTCATGATCTGATTTGGCCTTTTTCCCTTTAGAAAGAATTTGCTTCTAGCTGCCATCATCTAAATTGAGGCAAGAATGCTGTCAAGGCTGAACGCAGAAAGACCAAAATACAAAAGCGTTATCATTGCAGCAATCTCCCTGCTTCCATGCTGCCATTAAAATCTGACACTTCTTCTTTTCTAGCAACTTTAGAAAATCCACACGCGATACAGTGAAATGAGTTATCATTTTTAATGTTCAGTCATTTTACAATAAAAAGACCTCAGTGAACGAAATCCAAAATCTAACTCTACATGCATTATTTAAACCACGTGGAAAATCTTAGAGGTAACTTCTTTAAAAATATGTACACAACTGTCAAATGAATCATAATGCATTGGGATATAACACTATTATAGCTGTAGGTTTTCATTTCAAACATGATTTTATATTTGCTCTGTACTCGTCTGTCATTAAATTGAAGCCTGTCCCAGTGATTAAATGAAGGAACCCACTCCGCATTCAAACCATTATTCTCTGAGACTACTGTGCTGTTTGCATGGGGACAGACTGAACAAAGCTTTTAACATTTCCCACTCCTTACTAATTGGAATTTGCAAGGAGACTCTATTAAAAGCTGTTTTCTACCCAGGTAAATACTTGGAGATTAGTACAAGATGGGCCATTTTTATAATTAAATTGTTGCAGCACAATGACAGTAAATGTTTCCTTTCCACTTTCAGCTTTGCCCAGGAGAATATTTTTGCCCTTTCGCGCTTGCACAGAGATGGACCCAAATAGGTTTCTTTTTACTTTAAGCTTTTCAAACTGTAATTGACAGCACTTGAAGCTCAGGCTTTGGAAAAGAATGTGGATTTCCCTGGATTAGAGAATGAGAGCCAAGGCTACTCCATCCTCTGCAACTGGATTAAATCACTTGATTGGCATGGAGGCTAAAGAGATGACTGTGGCAGATTGCCAAGGTATAACATATCTGCTCTGCATCCAGGATGAAAGGTTAACCGTTCTGTCCAGAAAGTCTTCAAACTGCTTGGCCTTGACCATGCAGGTCAGAGGACTGCAGTCATAAATCAAACGCCAATGAAGTGTGATCAAAGTGCAGCTCTGGACCACTTCACATCCCATTTTCTCTGACAGGTGAGGAAGATTTTTCTATCTTTATTTTCTAAGAAATAATATTTCTCATTCAGGAAAAAAAAAGAATAAAGCCTCCACTCTCACATATTTAAAGTACACACACAAAAGCAAACCTGGTATACACAAAGTGTTCTTTTTTATCGCTAAGCCTCTCATCATTTCTTAACAGTTCTCACTGAGCAGCCACAAAACGTCAACTTGTTTCTTCCACATTGGTTCAGAGTGTCAGATGTCCTCACCTGCTGTCGCCCTCTCTGTCTGCTTTGAATAGCTTGGGTGCAAAAGTGGATCTGCTTCAAATCTCATTTCAAGATTTATAATGCTGCATGTCTTTTAAAGTTGTAATCCACGATTGGTTTACAAGACCATTTCCAACAAAGGCTTAATACAGAAGCAATTGTTTCAAAAGCAACACCCATTTTCTAGTTTTCCTCAATTCTTTCAGTCAGATAATCTGTTATTCTTCATGAAACTTGCTTTTTTTGTCAGTACTGTTGTGTTATAGTCATTATTACTGCGGAGGTCCACAAAACTGTCTCCATTTGGCTCCTGTAACATCTCCAACATCCATTAAACATGACAGACATAACATATTTTGCTTTATTTTGATAAAAGCATCAAGAAATGAATTGGATAAGTTTTAATCAAAGTATATGCAGTTCAATAAGGTCACCAGAAAGATTTAATTTCTTTTCTGCTAAGCAGCATCAACTTTTTATGGAAATGCAACCTAACCTCCTCTGAATCATTTATATGTAAATACAGTCTAAATCACAGCACAGTCATGTTTCATGCTGATCTCTTAAGATGACATTAGTTCTGAAAATCTATGACAAAAGTGCAGTTGTAAAAAGCTAGCATTACAGTAATTATTATGTCGAATAACAAATGATCAAAAACAGTAGAAAAAGCAAACTGATGTTAAGGTCTGAAACTTAGTGAAAAGCTAATATAAGATACAACTGTGAATATTACATGATTTAATATTTATAGGAAGTGTCAAGATTATATATTATAAAATACCATTTAGTTATAAAACAACAACAAAGTTAAAACCACTCATCTTAGTTTGATGCGGTGAATATGCTGATATTCCAGCTTCTCCTGAACCTGCTGTTGCTGCAATGAAACATAAAATGAACATGAAAATGTTCTAAAAACGCAAAAGAAAAATGACATTTTCATTATTTTATATTTTGAAAGACTATTAAGTAAATGCAGGGTCAAAAATGTCTTTCATTTCTTCTATTTCCCATCTCCTGTGTGGAATTCAGTACTTGTGTAACATCAGTACATCAGTTGTATGTGAGCGCAGCAACCTAGTAAGACTTTAAGTCAAGTTAAAAACTTCAGTTTATTATTTTTAGCTTTGGCAGAAAGAGTGTATTCTCTGGTTGAGCCTGCTTGTTTTAGTTGTATCTCATGGGTCATTTTTTGACAGAGAATCATTATGTTTTGCTGTTGAAGAGTTTCAGAGTTGCACGACTGTCTGCTTCATTCACACATAGCATGAAATATTTCACTGCTCGGTTGTAAATAAAGCAATCGCTATTTCCTGTGCTGACCTCGTGTCTGAGCTATTATAACGTATTGTTAATTTGTCACGAGTTAAGAAGACACATGGTGGAGGGAACGGCAGTAAAAAAAAAACAAAAACTGACAGGTAACTCTCAGAATGTCTCAGAGAGCCATTTTAACATTCAAAGCTGCAACAAAGGAATGCAATCACACAGGCCTGTTTTGGCAGCTCTTATGCAATCATTGTCTCCGGGGTGAAAAACGGCCTCCATCACACCACAGCCCAAACTAATTACTGGACTGGCAGGTGCTGAATGTGTCCCTCAATCATGAAACGGTCATTACCACAAAGCTCTCAGTGTCAGGTGAAAGAGAAATGATGTAGACCGATGTTTCTGTAACCGTAGAAACATGTCACAAATTCCTGACATGTTTAATGCAGTCTCTGTCTTTTATCACCACCTAGTTTGTAGCCAAGGGAGCATTCGATTTTACAAAGGTCCAAGCTGCTGCCACCCATCATTGACTGTTTATGCACCACAAAACCAATGCAAGGTGGAAATCTTCAGCAGGTCTGACTGTGGCACCACCTTGGCTGACAATACGTTTTACCATAAAAGGATATTTCATTGACATTTAAATACCATTTCATCCGCATCGTTCTTCACAATGCAGAGGGAATCCGTTCCCTCAACAGAACACCTTCTGTTGCTTTTAGCTTTCAGCAGTATCAAAATAATATTATTAAACCACGTGAAATTTAACTGCTCCTTTCTTCTTGCTTTTCTGTATGAGTCACAGGCTCCTGAAAGTCCCATTTAACTTTATCTTCTATGGTCAATCTATTTAATACTGTAAGCATGCTGAAATGGTCGAA
Source organism: Millerichthys robustus (assembly GCA_034783495.1). Lineage (NCBI taxonomy): Eukaryota > Metazoa > Chordata > Actinopteri > Cyprinodontiformes > Rivulidae > Millerichthys > Millerichthys robustus. Next base: position 4,342,794 of record JAVKLF010000064.1, on the reverse strand, counting down.
CTGAAAGTGTCTGGGGAAATATCAGAGGCTCAGAAGACGTTCAATGATGCTGTGATTTATGGTTTCATTACTGCATCCACCAGAAATGATCCGTGTGAAGCTGTGCTCCAAACTGTAGATTAAAATTACACCACACACGCACAAAAAAAGTTGCAGAGGGATAAACTACATCCCACCTATGGGTTTCTTAACCCTGTCGTTTGGCACATTTTGTAAAATGTGAAACTAATTAAAATGCATTATTCAATTATGCAGGCGAATCCTGATGTAACAGGAGCAGTTAAACAGGAAACTATCCCTTCTGAGCCCTGATAAGTTGTCAAGGTTACACGCAGTCATTTATTGCTTTAAACTTAGAAGGGAATAAGAGAAAAATACAAACTCTAAAAGAGAAAGCCGTATCTCGTATAGCACAGTTTTCTGTCCATAAAACATCCATGCAGTGAATCACTTAACATAAAAAGAGCTGCCTGGGTAAGAAGAATAGATGTCTGTTTCATTTTTCTAAAAATGCTATTTCATATAACATATTTTATGAAACGAAAGGAGTAATAAAGTATGCCAAATGCATCCGAAATGGGTCAAACTGGGGGGACATATATATCAGAGGTACTCATGCAATGGTGTTCAATTTCTAAAAAACTGTGAGACATGGGGCCTTTTAAAGGCCATGAGGATGACATCATTCTGACCTACTGACTAATACAAACCTTGTTTTTGTCTTAAAGACGTATTTGTTTTTATGGTTTGAAAAATGTGTAGATGTTTTGGCAGTATCTGAATAGACTACATTGTTGTAAGAAACCCAGTTCTTCTATTTTAGAAGTCTTGTCGTGAAGAAGTCAAAGTAATCTTGTGTCACCAGTTGCTTTATTCTGTGATGATGTTTGTGACTTGAGTTGTGGATTTTGTTTGTCTTTGCCAAACTGCTTCGACGTAACACTGAAAATTTGAGAATGTTTTCAAGTCCCTGCAGAGCATTGCAGTTTGACTCCCAATCTTTGGGAGGATGTTGCTGCCTTCATCTCACAGACTGATGACCTGATGCTCTCCTTTAGGATTTTCTGTCATGCAGCATAATTAATGTTTTCTTTGTTTTAACCAGTTGGCTGAACCTTCCATAACCATCTCCCCATGTTTGGTCACACTCCAGGTTTAATATTCCTATGTTGAACTGCAATCACTAGAACCATTTTTTTTTAAAGTTTAACTTTTTAATTCATCGAACAATCCTGACAAGTTATAATGTTATTTAAATTTGAGGGATTTTTTTCTTGTCACACGATCCAATTTCATCCCAGGTTCTCAGACTGATGTATTTCTCTTCTGGAATTTAATGTAATATTTTTCATTGTATTTTGGTACATTCAGTAACAGGTGAGACACTTTTAGTCTCGTGTTTCTTTTGGATTCTGAAAATGATCCATTTAGTAAGCGATTCGATTTAACAAGTTTGGTGTGTGTTAAGTTACAATCTTCTCATGGTTTTCCAGACAAATGAGATTTTTTTTGGGCACATCTTGTGAATCATTTGACACTTTTCCTTTGTGGCATTGTATTGTTATAACGTGCCAGTGGCGATGGTAAAAGTGCAGGGTGTGGTGTTATTTCCTTCATGGTGTCAGTATCATAAAACAAATGTATCAAAATGACACCCAACATGGCACGGTCAAGCAAAATCCAGCCTTATTTCACGAGGAGCCCTAAAATCTTTCAATCCATGCCCAGTTTGCTATAAATAATTTTATTACTATTTACAACTAAATTCCTATTATTCTAACTTATTGTAAAGGAGTCTTAAACACTATATGGATCAGTAAACATTCTCACACAATATTCTGGATTTGAGACTCATTATCTGCAAGCACGTATTGCACAGAACATTCATCAGACAAATCTAACCATCTAAGTAGGTAAGTAAATAAAAAACGGTAGCCAACAAAATTGTCTGTGCAGACATATTGTATGCATCAGATGAAATTCAACAAATCTGCTCACAGCTTGTTGGAAATTCCTTGTTTGTTGTATCATTAGCTGACATGGACGTCCACCACACAGCCTGCTGAGCTAAAGTTACAGTCTAAACAAATTTACCATTATGGGTAACAGTTTTAGAAAATGTAAATGCTTTTATTTTTCTGTAAAAAATAACACTTGCATGACAAGATTTATGGTCATTTATGTAAATTCAATGTAGATTAATAGGACAACCACAGTTTATCGTAAGGTTGTGGTGCAGGTCGACCCAGCATGCAGACAAGCACAAGGATCTTGGATAAATAAGCATCTATCTAAACCAAACAAAAGCCGACAAGGTGGCAAAAACTGCCACAAAAAAAAACTGTACAAAAAATAGAATAATACTTTTTTTAAACATAAGAACACTCGAGGAAGACAACAGGCTGAAGCCATACATTGAAGCAGTGAAAAGGGACAGGGTAAATACACTGAAGGCGCTTTTCCACCGACCCGGTTCCACCCCACACCACACCACACCACACCAGTTTTCAGCGTTTCCACTGC
>JAVKLF010000064.1:4320932-4340171 GCA_034783495.1 Millerichthys robustus | reverse complement strand
GAGAGAGAGAGAGAGAGAGAGAGAGAGAGAGAGAGAGAGAGAGAGAGAGAGAACACAGAAATGGCTGAGGGAGAGTAAACAGAGAGAGAAGCAAACATGAGGACAGCAAACCATACACAGACAGACTAAGACATTTATGATGTATTTACTTGGCAAAGAGTTTATTTTTAATTTAGTATTAGTATTTTTAAATTAGCGCATGTGACCACATATGATAAAGACCTAAAAATCATCTGATATTGTTCTGGTATCTTTTTTTTTTTTATATCAAATTACTATTTTAAAAGGACGATTAGAGTTCTAGTGTGGAGTCTTTATTTACCTGTTTGCTCTTGATAGCATAGCTGTGATTTAGTTTATTTTCAATAATACAAACTGTTAATAAAACTGTGTTTTGGTACTGTTTATGATCATCCGTGCCCTCACTAAAAGGTTCCTGCACAACCCTGTGTTAAAAAAGTGCTACGCCTTTTAGAAAAAAGAAAATAATGAGGAAAAACAAACATAGCTTAACAATCAAAAATTGTATTTGACATTGTAGTAACCAAATCTCATGTTGCCTTATGACTTTTAGTAAAGGACATCATGAAATATAAAGCTTGTGCTATCTATTAGTCACGCAGTTATTAGATTACAGATAAGATTAAAAAAAAAGACTTTGAGCAGATGTTTGATCCCAGCCCACGAGCCAGATGAGTCTCACACTGTGATCAGCTTGTCTGGCTTGGGAAGCCATTAATATACAGCCAACAGCAACAGAGATGTTCCACAGATAAGAAACAGCTCATGACTGTGGCTGTATGCAAACATACTGTTTGCCTAAAACTCTTGAAGGTCACTGTTTGCTGTAAAAAGTCATTTGTTTCTTCAGTGTGAGAAAATCCTTCAGCACAAGGTTATGTTGGTTTTCCTTGCCTCCCTATTTAGCCCAGAGCAACGGATCCCACAGACACTGAGGACATGTGTAGGCATGCTTCACAGTGACAGGTCCATCTGGACTCACCACACAGATCCTCTAATGATCACAGAGCAGGATTCCCTCTCAAGGACCTAGCACTCCTTTACTGAACATTGACCAGTGTCTACTTGCATGACTTTAATCATGATTTCTCTTTTCTTCTTCGTCTTTGACACGCAACTTGAAAGTCTTCAGCCGTGAGGTGGGTGGGGGATGTTAAACCCAGACATCTGTGGTGGTCTAACATTTGATCTTCATATCTTTCAAATGTGCACGACAGGATATTTTCTTCCCAGCCAATCTGTGTGTAGGCAGCGGTTCTGTGGTTTGATTGAGATATGTGACAGTAGCACAGGCAACGGTGGACCATTAGATGAGTGTCCTTGGGCTCTGTGGGTTCCTTTTATCACTCCTGGGTGGCTGGCCGTCCCTGGGTGGTGTGAAACCGGTTTGATTTAATTATTTATGACTCTGTCAATCCGACATCAGGTCTACCTGTGCTATTTGGGTCCAGTGCATTGTATGTCAGTCATATGTGCAGCAAATGATAACAACAATCGTTGACAGGTAAACTTGAGGTTTTCTCACTTTACTCCAACTTGGAGGACATGGCAGACATAAATTATGGCAAACGCTGTTATATCTTTCCAAAAATAAAATGTGAACGTATAGTTTAGGACAGTGATCTAACAACAGCTGAGTTGTTTGGGTTTTACCAAACTTTACGAGGGGCAAAATGGATTAAATAGTTGATACAAACAGACTTGGGTCAAAAGGATATTGTTACAAATGGATAGTGCTCTGGCAGGTCCAAGGCCTTTGGCAGCCAGTGTGAGTGATTGTTTTGACATGAACATCCATCAGGAGTTCCTTCCACACAGAAACAGGGATTAGTATCTTCCTTTTTTCATTGGCTTTTAGGACATTCATGTCTCTGCATCACTGAGAACAGGAAACTAGAAACATAAAAATAATTATTTGAGCTGGGCTCCTAATTTTTCACAGAGGAGCTGTGGCCGAACAATGCTCCCATAACTAAGATCACGGTTTTTGAGTAAAGGGTGTGGCAGAGTGCTAATTTGACAAAAACAACACAAACAAAAGTGACATTGTGTGCTTTGGTAATATATTCATGTTCTAAATGCCTTCTCAAAAAAACAACTTTGTAATGCTGAGGCATTTATTTCCATGATGAATCATGGCACTATCGGCTCAAAGGATCCAGTAAAATTACATTTGCAAAAGTCAAGACACAGTAGTCTGCATGCAGATGAAACACGGAATATTAATCAATACCGCGTTTCCGCCCCCCTACTAAGTGTAGCGTTAACCATTGCACTATTTCAGGAACATGGCATTTGAATAAATATTTGATTATGCTGGAACAGAATACATGCATGTTTGACAAGAAAAATCCATCACTTTTTTATTTTGTTAATGCAGATGGCATTTACTGTGCTATTAATGGGTGAGGGGTGTGTGTGTTTTTATGGTGCCCACAGAGAAACCTTATGTCATCTGAAAATTCAGAATATAGTGAGTCCAAGCATGAATTTCAATCTTCATCTTTGTTAGAAACAATGAGACCTTGACATGTCAATCCGTCCTGATGTCTAATTAATTTCCGAAAGTTAAATGAGTTTGCCAAAGTCTGGCAGGAACCCTTGGGTGTATTTATAAATCAACAGATAACATGCATAAACTGGACTCAAGGTTTGAGCAGCAGGAGAAGTATATTATTGTATACATACAACATATAGTCAATGCAGCTACTTCAAGTGATTTTGACTTTAATCCTGTTATACATCAAGATTTCCAGCTGTGTAAATAACCTTTATTGGACAAAATGACATAAAAGTGAATTTTATGTTTAAGCACATTGGAAACTAATACCTTTACAGCATCATTTCACGGTCGACACAAGCTCACAAAGTCAGTTTAATGCATGATGAAATGAAAAATACCTTAGTTAAATGCCTGTCAGGGATTTGTTATTTATGTTAGGTTCCATTCATAATGTATAACATGATAAAATGAAAATGTCAGTCTGAGATGCAAGTCCCTGCGTAAAAAAGAAGGTAATGCAGCTTTCAGGGAAACATGTAGTCATTACAAATAAGATGGTGCTTATGTCTCTGCATGTGTGCACATGTCACAACAAGATACAAATCCTTATCTGAAAGGCAGCTCCACAGTTGTTAGGTACAGCTCTTGTTATGTAAAACGTGTAAGTAAATTAAGTCAAAGCCTTAAAAGAGTGTACTCATGTTCTTATAATATGATTCCACGGCTCATCGTAAAGGATGAATGCACTGTCAAACTTGTAAAAAAAGAGACAATATATAAGGAACATTTACCTCACCAAGAAGGTTGTGTGCCGGGTTCATTTCCTTCAAATGTTGAAAGGCAGGGATGACATCAAGTTAGACTAAAATAAAGGGTTTAGTCAAGTGTAGAAGTGATTAACATTTTGATGCCAAATTACTGTAGTTAAAGGTCAATGAAACACCTCACTCTGCAAACACTACAAAGGCCTTCTGTGAGCAACACAAATATAGTAACTGTTGATAAAAGAATTGTCTGAATAGATTTGTACTCATAATTTTTTTCTCTTTATACTTTATGTAAAGTTTTAAATAAAAAAATAACTTTCAAAAAACTTTAAAGATCATAATGTGAAAAAATCATATTTCTCTACAAAAAAACACTTTTCTTTATGTTTACTGAGCAACACATGATGACCAAGAGCATGAAGAGCCAATGTTATTTAAACTGAAAAGGTCTTCAGCTCAATGGTCTGGCGAGTAAAATAAAGCATTAGGAATGTCGTGCTTAATGTTTGGGAAATCCTCTCCCAATAATAAAACTGAAGAAGACTGACTGAAGATGCTCAAGAAAGATGTTCTTTATGAAAAAATACACCAGGAGGAAAAAGACTCTATTGTGACTTCATTTTAGATTGAACGTCATGATTTTTTTGTCTCAAGTTTGAATTTTCCATCATTTTATGCAGAAAATGTGGCGATGCTATTTTATAAAAGTTTAGACAGCTTTTCATGTATCACAACATTGTGGAACTCAGCATTTAGTGACAATATTCATGAAAAATGTAAGCTTTGTGTCAAAACTTCATTTCCTGCAAGCATTCAATTTGTTTACGTAATATGGGTATTTGAGAAGCACAGTATGGCTCTCACAGGAACATTAAAGTTGCTTCAGTTCCAATCCATGAAGGAATAGAACTCAAAGTAACTCTTACGTAACTCAGCTTCAGCACTCAACCATATTCTTCCAACAACAAGTGCAGCGCTGCAGTTAACTTAATCTGGATTGATGGTACAGCACATTGGGTCTAAATTTAGTCTCCCCAAGAATGTTCCTGTTCTTTGCTGTTGCTGTGGGGCGAAGCTGAGGTTTTCAGATTCTCCACGGTCACACGCACAGGATGAGAGGCAGCGGGGCTGAAACGCACTACGATGTCACACTCTGCTGCTGGCCCACACCCCGACCCCCCACTCTAAGATCCTGTTTTTATACTCTCTTTTTCCCTGTCTCTCTGTGCTCTGGAATTTTGTGGATCACTTGCTCAGAGAAAACTCGCACAAGGGAAGAAGATTTGGAGTTTAGAGGCCCAATTTCAAAAATCCACTCAGATTTGAATCAACTTAAAGTCAAAGCACGGATACAAAAAGAAAAAAAAAAGTCTCATTTTCAAATGTGTACAGATCATAGTCTGAAAGTCAACAATTTATCGACATTGTTTGTTACATTTGTTTAAATTCCATCAAACTAAAAACTGAAATAAATACAAGATCTGAAACATTGAAGGAGGCATCAGCAAAATAAAAATCTGAAAACATCTCATCATGTTTTACATGCACCAGCAGCACTTATAGCCAAGTTGTCAGCAAAGCTTTAAATTGAAAACACAAATCAATTAGAACAAACAAAGCTTTTATTGCTGAGCTTGCCAGGAACAAATGAATGCAAAAATACATTTGATTGTGAAAAGCCATTTCACATATCACCCATAAGGAATGCTTTTGGTTTCTATCCATTTCCTGCTGAATAATTTACTCTCTGCCAAAACAATAACTTATTCTATGGGTTTGTATATATAAAAGACAAAACAAATGTATGACCTTTACTTTTTTTACTATAAGAGAAATCTTTTTTTCATTTCAAAACTTGAGAGATTTATGCGTCAAGTTCCTTTAAATATTTGACCATAAAAGTTATAAAAGAACTGGCTTAAGGTTGACAAGCTGTTATGATCTTTTGTGTTTCAAAAGGCTTGCCCTTCATGGGCAGAAATAAACTGTATATCCTTTTCTTTGTTTAATATCATAGACTTCTTCATATTCAGGTATCTTTTTTTCTTACATAAAAAATGAGATTCTTTATGGTGCATTACACCTCAAAACAAATGCAAGCTTGTGCACTCACCTCAGCAACTTGTGTACATATCTACAGTATCTCTCATTTATCATGTCAAACCAGCCACAACTGTGGCACACGATCTATGTGAACAGAAATATTTTGAGTGTTTCATGAGTTTATTATACAATAAAAAGGGTCTAACTGTGTGTCGTCTAATTTAACTACATTTATTACAGGTCAATTTTATCAACTTAAAACCTTAGTCATTAGAGCCAGGCGCAAATTTAACTCCACTTCTACATTCTTCAGTTTAGTGTGTTACATAAAGCAGTTTAATGTTAATTAATACTGAGGGAAAACAGTCGTGCAGCTATGGAAATTGAGAGTTTAAGTTTTCACATCAGTTAAGTTTTCTATCCTGAACAGTGGTGTGCATCAATGGAGAGACTTTTGTTTTTTAACCTCAAACTTAACACAAACTCAAAATGTACAGAAACAGACTGAGTAGTTACAATTTAACTCACTGTATATTTAAACTGGTGATTAAAGAGCTACTTATGTTAATATATTGTGTTGTTCCTTTTGACATTTCATCACGAGTCAAAAGACAAAGACCAACATGTAGTTAATGCCTTTGGCAGAAATCAATTATATGTTATGTATGTTTAAAAGGCTTTTAGAATTATACTCTTTTCACCCATAATGGAAATGCAAAACAGGCATTCTAGTGTGAGGTACTGAATGTAAATAAAACCATCTTTGTTTGTAAAAAGACCACCATGGGGTGCTTCATGAGAACAAACCCCTGGGTCTCAGTAAAGAATCTGACAGTTCAAACAAAATGGTTACAAATAAATCCATGCTGCTGTATTGTGTTCTTAAGCAAGGGAAATAAAAGCCATATTTAGTTTTTGCTTCATAAATTACAAAGAACTTTTTTCAAAACCTTTAAGTGAACAGTTTTTTTTTTGATGAAAACAGGATATTCACTCTTGGTGAGCTCTTTTAGATGAAGGTTTTTTCCTTAACAAAAAAAGCACAGATAGTTCGGGAAATTAAAACAATCCTTTAATTACACCTGTGCGAAAATTTTTATCTCGCAACTAATTAGGTTTGGCTACTTATGCTGAATTCAGATTTAGAACAACTTCTCATTAACTAGTAATGATAATTTCCAGAGGGTTATGAGGTCAACCTGCCTGATCTTACAATGAATACAAATACCATCCGAGAGGCTAATCATTAATGAATGAATGCAAAAACCACTTGATTGCCTTGTTTTCAATGTGTGAGTCCATTTTTAGCAAACTGTTCTGCCTGTAAAACAATAAAACAGAAACATTCATGCTTTTACCTGCTCCTTAAGGATTATTGATCAGAAATAATCTCGAAAATTGTATTGGCTTCTATTTAATTTCCTGTTGAGCCCCTTATTAATTACCTTATTTTTCATCTGAGCATAGCAATTAATCTCTTGGGCTTTGATTGGTGTGTATCGTTTACAGTTGACTGAACACATTCAGAAATTCATTTATGTGTTGATTAAAGCTGACAGGACAACAGGACATAACACGAGGATCAAGAAAGGAAAACAGTTTGGTGTGTTCGATTAAACTGAAAGATCTATGATTGCAAGAACTTTGGAAACATTTATCTAAAAGTTCACATTTATTAAACCCAGACACAGGACTGCAGAATTCTTCTAAAAGTGAAAACATCAGTTAGATGTTTCACACTTCACAGAGGGAGAAAGGACAAAAATGAGTCTGGTCTCTGTCCAACTTTTCGATGCCAAATCTGAAAGCATCTACACATCATTTTGAAAACTAATCTTGAGCGCCGTGCCCAATGTGAAAACTAACTTTCAGACTCAATCTCTACAGTAATCAATCTTCCGCTGTCAGGGTAAGTCTGTTGAAACCAGGAGCTGTGGCTCCGAAGAGAAAAAACAAGTAACACTTCAATTCCTCTCTTCAACTCTTACTGGCACCCAGCATATGTTAGCTTTGGCTCCGGATGAAACCAATATGAATGGGTGACAGGGGGGGTTCTTGTAGAGGAAAATGGAGGCGTAAAATAATTCATCTGAGTTCCCTTCAAACAGGTAGATGAGAGAAAAGATCAGTGGGAGTTCTATAACACAAGAGATTTGTGATTGAAGTTGCCACTCAGTGTTCCTTCAAATTGTTGAGCGATGAAAAAACATTGTCACCAGTTTGCAGCTGGATAGGTTGTATTGTATTTTTTTTATCTTGCTGCTCACCATCATTCAGTTGTGACTAATGATGCTGCTGAAAAAAGAACATTAGAATGTGGGAAAAATTGATATAAATGTCATTCTGACCTGAGATCTGTCAGCCTTTGTGACAAGTTACACAAATGTGGTTTCTTTTTTGTCTTTTTACTCTTTTTTTGGCAACAGGAGGGATAAATTTTCCTCATATGTAGCGCACAGATATAAAAAAAGACACTTTATGCACTTTTTCTGTGCCTTTTTCAAATGTCATTATTGAGGTCTTTATTGCACAGCCTACAATGAAAACTGAATGAGGGTAAAAAAAAATTTAAATACTTACTTTTACTTGCCAGCTGAACAATGGAAAACAAGAGATTAGGACAAGTAAGCAGTAGGGTATCGTGGATTAGGTTTGCTTCCCAGAATTCCATCAGATCCCATAGGAGGCTGTCTGAACATCTCAAGCTCTGTCGTGCTCCCCGAGTCCTTTCTGAGTAGGATTAGTGGGGTCCACTTCCATCATGATTGAAAGCTGAGTTGCGTCTGTATGTCAGGGTGTACTATGCTGAGAATCTGACTGGCCAGAAGAAATGTTTAAATGGATGGAACAATTCAAAGCAACACCAAAGTAGGTTTTTACAGGAAATCATTGCTCTGCAGAAAACTGAACAAAGTCATTTCGTTATATAAGGGATTAAAATGCTGTGGCTGAGCAGTACATACTGTTGTTAAGCTTGATTATCAGCTAATTCATTTAGGAATGGTTTGGAAAAAGCACTGTTAACTCACAGGAAAGGTTTCTAAGTTCGACTGGATCGTGACTCAACTTAGAACTCGGGAAGTCAGAGGTAGAGGAGGAGGTCTGAGGCAGGCAGGTGAAAGGAAACCCAGTTTTTCTTAAATAAAGAAAGAAACAGAGAAATACTGCAATGGCATTTAATCCAAAGGTCAGGTACACAAGAAGCAAAGCAAAAAACAAAAACTGACTAAGCTAACACAACTCGGGCAAACAAGCAGAGGATCTGGCAGTGAACAGAAGAATCCTGGCTGCAAACATTCTGAGGGAGCAAAAGATTAAATACAAGGCAGGTGTACTGATTAACAAATTAGGACCAGATATGTGGTGCAACTATTGACAGACAAGCAGCAGAGGATAATATAACCAGAAAAAGCAAGAAAAAAACAGAAATAATCAAAACACATAACAGGAGAAACTAATAAATGAAACAGGACAAAGTCAAACTGTGACAGATGGGAGTGTTTCTGTGTAAACTTTGCATGTGCCTGCGTGGGTTTTCTTGATATATTTCAAAATCCTCCCCCACAACAAATACATGTATACTAAAGAAAGTCTAACTTGACTACATGTGTGAATACGTATGGCTGGCTGCTTCGTTTGTGTCTCTGTTGGACCGGTGACAAATTGGTGCCCTTTTCCACTTTTTCTGCCTCTCGGTCTGTGACAGCTGGGATAAGTTCCAGCCCCCAACCTTAACAGGATAAAGAGAGTGTGAAAAATGAATGACTTGTTTAAAGGGGACACATTATCCTTGTTACTTATAAGTTCACACAATTTTGTTGTGGTCTTAAGAAAATACTAGTGGTATGTTTTGGTCAAAATACAACAGGTTTACAGCAAACATGTTTTTGTAGATGTTTTTTTCTTTTTCAGCTGATTTTTAATGGTGTAACGAGGGGCTGAATGTTTAAAAATGATTACAATGACTTATGTTTTATCAATCTGTTGTTCAGTTGTAAATTTAGATGTACCCTGCTATGAATCTAGCATGAAACTGAACATTTAAATATTTTGTATTATTTCAAACCGTGTAGTTTATTTATTTATTTATTTATTTATTTATTTATTTATTTATTTATTTTTTTTGGGGGGGGGGGTGTCACTTTAGCAAATTTGTTTTAATGAATAAATTCTTACTCAAAGGTCAAAGGGTAAATAGTTCTGAGAGTAATCACGTGTTTGATCATAAATGCATATATAAACACCACAAAGCTACATTATATTTCTAGTTCAATTCAGATACATAAAATATTTACATATAGTGCCTACAGTCTTTTTGAAGGGAGTTGCTATTTACGCCTGAAATGTCAGCTCACATTGACTCACACTGGTGATTGGACAAATGTCAAGAGAAAAGCTGAAGAAAACCCTATCCAGTATATCCATCTCAACGGAGTGACAAAAATCAATGGGTGAGATGCTTATCAGGAGCATGTTAATAATTCATTCCAAGCCTATGGCAGGTGTATAATTGATCAAGGGCCGATAAGTTGTGGTGATAAATATTTCAGGCAGTGGCTGAGAGTGAAAGGAGCTCAGGCTTGTCAACAGATTCACAGTAGAGCATTCTCTACAGGAGACAGGGTTTATTAAGTCTCCACTGTTGCAAAGTAATTTTCTCTGAATGCCTGGGCATTGCAGTGATGGCTCTCCCACAGATGATGGTCCCAATTCCCATGGTGAGGATCAAAGTGCTCGTTCATGTTAAGGCTGGCTAACAGTATGCTGTATGGATCAGCTCCAACACTCCAACTACCAAACCCCCTGCAACTGATTGGGCTGCAGGGGATGGTTTACTTCTAGAGTCACTGGTAAAAAAACCCAAAATGAAACAAAACAAAATAGATCAATACATATCAAGACTGAACAATATTTAACTGGGAAATATCTCAAAATACAAAAAGTACACAGTTTCTCAACTGTAGCAGCAACATGATGAAGATCTCTTCTTTTTACTTACAGTTCTGACATTGGACACAAGATCAATAAGCTCTGCTGCAGCTCCAATTAAAAACTATAACTTTATTTGATTGTAATTTGGTCACTAATTTGCAGAATTTCAATTTTGCCAAGCAGAGGCAGTGATGAGTGATGAATGTGACACAAATAATAAAAAAGCTCATGTCAAGTGTCAGGAAAATGCAGAGCTGTTTCCAATCCTGGTCCTCAAAGTCGACTATCCTGCAGGTTGAGATATTTATATACTGTTTGAACACACACTCAGATGCAGGCAAAAACATTATCACTCTGCCTGAGCATGTGGGTCATAATAGCATTCATATGATTTATATTTCATGATTTAAAGCTAAAATGGGATTAAGCTCTTGCTGCTTCTACGGGTTTAGGAAGACCATGTATGTATGTAACAACATGAAGAAAACAAGACATTACTTCATGCTTTACATCAACATTTACAGCATGTTAAGTATTTTTAAATATTGCTTACAAGAATATTGTAACAATACAATAGGTTTTAAATAAATAAATGATACACGTCAAACTTTTTTAACACCTTGTCTGAATTCTAATATCTTATAACACATCGATCCTGAAACACATCACACAAAAGACAAAATAAATGAAAGCTGACACAAAAATGACATGTCTCCTATGAGCTGGTTTCCACTCATCCTAATTGTTGCCAGTAAGAAACGCGACACATCTCATATTAGATGATTAATTGCCATCAGACGTGAACTGTGGTGTGAAAGTGAGAGACAAATGAGGAAATAATCTTCCCAACACCTGTGGAAGCTTTTGTTTTATGTAGGTGTGCATTAACACCTGTTTTTATTCAATGGGATAAAACTCTGCAGTACATTTCTAGTTTTCATCTACAGGAAAACAACAAACAAACAAACAAACAAAATGATGAATATTCATGACAGGAGATTAAGAAACTGTTCATTCTTAGCTTCTGAAATTTACATCCTGATTATCAAACTAAAGAGGAATAAACAGAAACAATGTAATCATACAATCATCATATCAATGCATATTATCATCACTAATGTCCTGAAGTGCCTCTTTGGTAAGTGGTAAGAAAAAAAAAAAGAAAAATATTACATTTTATTCACATTTTATAATGTAATATTACATTAATATCACTTTTTTTTTTTTTTTACAGATTTTCAACAGATAATTATTTTAAAGAAGTAAACAGTACAGAAATACTTAACAAAAATTAATGCAAATAATGGCTTTACAAATTAAATTGTTCACATTTCATGTTCTGATATTAAATACTTTATTTATTACCTGCTATTATCAGCTTAAATATTTCTAAGAATTTCACATGTATTTTTGTCAATCACTTTTCTGGTAAACAAAACTTTAAAAAGCAACTCATATGTCATACAAGACACTTGTGAATTTTTTTTCTACCTTCTAAGAAATACAGTTTGAATGGTAAATTGAGCACAAGATGAGGAAATGTCACAAAACAAAATCTATATCCGTGGCAAAGGCTTTGGTAAATGATGCGGTGGCCCTGACGTCGTCTTCATAGGGGCATATCTTCAGAAAGCTTTTGAATATTCTGAGGAACACTCAAGGTCACCTAGATATAATAACAAACACAATCGAGCTTCGAATTGTGAGAAGAAAGTCTCACTGACATCTTGCCATCTTTTATACTCAGACAATAGCTCGTAAAATCTGTATTATCAAGTGCAGTCCCGCCGCCTCCTCATCAGCAGCCTTTAAGCTGAGTGCACCGCATTGATAGCAAAAATGATACAAGAATAAGGTCAACCACAGGACTAACACAGAGGTAAACAACAACAGCATGTTCACATTGACTGGCAAGTAAGAATCCCTGGTTGAACTAATGTCTTTGTTTTGGACGATGTTAAAGATTCCACATAAAAAGAACAATGCATGTTTTGCACTACTAATTTAAACTACTGTTTAAATGATAATAATAATAATAATTTAACCTAACTACTAATTTAAACTACTGTTTTAATTAGTATTAAAGTATCATGTTGTGGGATTTAGAGTGATGGAATAGATGGAAATACATGCATAAATGTTTGGAAATGAAGGCACAGTGTCAAAATTATAGCTGCAGGTGATCCAACACAATGTCAAATTGTCCTGGCTGTGCAGGTCTTTTTCCACTGAATCAACTTTTTACACCATTGTATTACTGCACCAGCAAGTTATTTCCTACTGTGTGGGGACAGTTTTTGGCATACACACTCACTTGTGGGGACCAGCTGCTGCTTATAGGGACCTAAGCCTAGTGCCTAGTGAAGCCTAGCCTAGTGAAATTCTGTTGGTTTCAATTAAGGTTAGGTTAGCTTTAGAGTCAGGTATGTAGCTGTGAGTTGTGGTTTAGGGCCAGGGATTAGGGTTAGGCTGTCGAAATTAATGGAAGTCCCCATAAAGATATCTGTACTAGACCGTGTGTGTGTGTGTTTGTGTTTGAAACCCAGACAGCTTTAAGATGGCTGAAGATCAATTCCATATCTGGACAATTAACCAGGTGGGGAATCTGTGGTTGTCCCGAACTCTCTGACCACATCTGATCGACTCCCTGCCATGTGAAAGAGGATTAAACCATCATACGAAAAACCTTTTAATCCTTTATTTTCACTTACATCAATTCAACTCAATGCATTAACCCAAGTCAAAAAGATATTGCAATTTACAAAAGTGTTAATTCAGCTGGAAAACACAGGTTTGGATACTGATGCTTGTGACCTTCCCTGTAACCTGTATTTTTTTCTTTTTACTAAAATATAGCATTGACATTTTTGAATCCCATTTTCCAATGCTATGAGCCATATATTAATGCATTACTATAATTAAATATGTCCAAGTTTAAACTTGACTAGACTTGAAATGAATTCTACAGCTACAGGCAGAGTAATATTGTTCAGTGCTGCTGGTGTGATATCTGAACGCCTGGCATTCTTCTGGGCAGGAAAATCAATTTCTATCTAATGGGGGCATGTAATACAATAATACTGGTCAATTATCGGTGCAAGGGTATGATTAGCATCATCACTGTTAACCTCTCAGCTTTCAGCTGGAAAAAAATCTGGCATCGCTTTGAATATTTCAATAGTGAAGTCATAGCAAAGCGAGAGAAAAAAAAACTCATTTAACTTGTTACAAAAAGCCATATCACACTTTCTCTGACACTGGATTTGATGCTCTAATTAAATATTGAGAGCACATTACACAGCTCACATATTACTGTGAAGCCACCTGAATACTGTCATTATTGGCATGCTGATAATACACATATTAGCAGCTTTTAACTTTCAGACGATACAGAAATCATTATTTAGTATATTAGTAAGTAAATAAAACCCTGGAAATAAAAAAAATGGTCTTGATGCAATTTTAAATCTAATTGTACAGACTCATAAATGTAGAAAAGATGGTTCAAACATTACAATTTTTACAATTATACATCAAGTAGTAATGCAAAAAAATAAGATACATTAATTTTACAGCAATCAGCATGGTAACATTACATTTATGAGTAATAGCTAACAAAACTATACAAATTAAAATTAAAACAAAATTAAAAACAATTTCTAAAGAAAATCAGGCTAAATATAAAAATTAAATCAGTGACATTTCCATTTATTAGAGAAAAAATATATTTTCATTATCAGTCTTTTGAGGAGCTAAAAAAAAGGCAGGATAAGCTTGTTTGTAATGCTGTGAAAAATTGTTAATTTATTTTATATTTGGAAGAGAAAAGAACAATCATTTAGTAAGTTGAAAAATAGTCTTGCTATTAAAATAAAAGTTATGTCCTCTGGACGAGTTCTTTGTTGAAATATTCCTTCTCTTTTCCAAAAGACTGTTAGTGGTTTGCAGTTAGTTATCACCCACCACTGAAAGACAAAAGCAGACAGATTATGTTTTGCTCTAGTCTGTTTAATTATAACTTTTAAAAAGTAATAATTAAGTATACATTTACAACTGATTAACCATTAAAGACAACTCAGTTCAAGATGGCCGCCGCAGCCCACTGACCTTCAAACTCGAATTGGCTACAACTCAGTCAATCACACAAATATGTATCTGATGTGATGTAGGTGAGATCGATTCACAACACATACTCTAAACGTGAGATCTTGTTAAATTGCACAAGGTCTCACACAATGTTTTCAAGCTTTGACCAAAACGCTACAACCCTGTTATTTCTGAACAAAAGATGATTTTAATTTAACCCTTTGGCGTGAACGGTAACGGCGTTCCTTCAAGGAATCATAGGTTTTAGATTGTCAGCTTCTGTGCGCTGTCCATGGTTCTGAAATCTGAAACGCAACAAAATAACATGAAGGCATTAACTTTAAAAAGAGTTTAACAGCTTATGTGTATAAGTTGTTTTTTTTTAGATACATTTTTTGAAAGCTAATAGGTATTATCAGCAAATAATTAGAAGTATTCATGAATGATTTGGTTTGTCATAAGACATCACTTCCGTGTTATTTATCCCCAGCCTACATGAGTTTGTAGTTTGGCCCAAAAATCCTCAACCATCACTAAGCTCTTAACCGCCTCTACCCGCCTCCCCAAGGACAGTGTGGTGATGTGTGCCACAGCAATTAGATCGACTCCTCTGGAAGTGCTCCTCTGGTTTGATCCAGGACGTGGAAATGGCTTTTTAACACATTTAATGAATGCCACTACAGTAAGTGGTTTGTTTGTTTGTTTTGGGAAGTACTTTCCCTCCCTCAGTAAATCTTTTCATTGTTTGTTTGAAGATTAAGATAATTGTTTGTTCTGTACATTGATAAGACACTGTGCATTTAAAATCTCATTTAAGAATTTTGTGACCAGATAGTTGATCAAACAGCTGTGACAATAATCACATAATGTATCCACATTAGAATCATACAGTAAACAGAAAAAGACAGAAAAACAAAAAAATATGATAAAAATATATTGCCTGAGGCATGCAGTAACACTTGGAACTTGGCTTGACTTTAAATGTTAATTAGCTTTATATGTAAGTCCAGTAATTTAACCCTGAAAGACTTTTTTTAAGCCTGTCAATGGTTCATGTGATGTGTTGGAAATGGAAAATCACACACAACATTTGTGCAAAACATAATTGCTCACCTTTAACTTTTGGCGCTGGGCGATAATTATTGAGTCATTTTTTATTATTTTAAAGTGATAAGCAGCAACAAGTTTAATTGGGTTTCTCACATTTTTTCCTTGAATTGCCTATTATTAGAAAAGTGATGAATAAATCAGATCAATGGTCTCCTTTTGTCAATGACACTCACAAAAACAAAAAAATACATGTTGGACCTTTACTCAGTGACAAACAGTAGCCATAAAAGACTCACTGAGTAATTAATCTCACAAGGGTGGTTAAACTTGAAATCGGTGTTTAAGTTTAAAAGAGATGAGATTTCTGACCTCAGCAGTTTTTTTATTTGACGAATACTTTCTTGCTGTCTGTGGTTCGGTAGCCGAGTCTGTTGCAATAAAGAAAGAAATCCGACAACACTCAACAAGAAAAATGGGGAAGTTGTTTTGCTGACCGAAAGACTTCTCCTATTTCCTAGTGGGAAAAAAAATCAGTTTTCCTCTCAACAAAAGTCATAGAACATCATGCAGAGAGTGAAGCTGTGCCAGGCTCCTAACATTTTCACCGTTGCTTTTCATTCATTATTCACCACGGTTATAAAAGTGTAAAAAAACCTGCTCCTCAACAGTTTTCACGCAGTCATACTCATTCTCTTACCTCTCCCTGACCCCACTTCAGCCATCGACTCAGAAAGAGTTGTGGCACAAGCTGTGTTAGAGGTGCTAAATTTTCAGTATGGCATATCACTGGAAGTGTCTGGTGCCACTTAAACGGTCACACCTTTTCTCAAAGTCATGATGTTCTCCATTCACTTCCCACCTAGGGGACAAGACAAGAGGTCACGGGTAAACATTGTTCTGTTTACAGAGGAGTTATGCTGCCGCTGTGCAGTCCGCACATTGTTGAGCCGCAGCATAAAGTCAATACAAAGTCATTCACCTGAAGAGTTATTGTTCTGTCAACTTCAGTGAGAGTTTCTCAACCGACTATCATTTTACTGCCTGAGAAAGTAATATCCCTCTGTCAGCCCTACATTTTACTATTAAAGTATCCGATTCGATTGACCCTATACCGTCTCAGAAAAAGCCACTTTGCAACTTTGTGTTTATTTCTTTTACATTATGAATGACTATTTAAGTAAACATGCCTAAAAGAGCTTGTGACTACTGAGTGCATTGCCTAAAAATAATAATGATGAGTAATGTTTAAAAACAAACTTATTATAGGCACAAAACACACAATCACCTTTTCATCATCATTACTAAACTATAAGAATAAAAAAAAATGCATATAAATAAGTCTGTGTGATCTTTCGGTTTATGTATCAAACCTAAATCAGTTCATCATATTTTTTAGGGATAATTACATTATAACTAATATAATAATTCCATTTCCAGATAATCAAAAGAACTAGTTTGACAAAATCCCAGTGAGCTTCATGCCTAATCATTGCAATCTTATGAATTCATCAAGGATTCAGAGATTAAACATTTGTGTTCTTGATGTAGTTTTCTAACCTCTTCTTCTTGTTTGACATCATGTTTTAAAGTTGCACTTTTATGAACTGCTTACAGTTCTGTGGGGTTCTTTATTATTTCATTGTCACAGATTTTGAAGTTCTTGAAGTCATGTCTTTATGTTTTATTTATGTCGTTATATTTTTCTATTTTTCTCCTTTCCTCTCAGGTCAAGTCATTCTGTTTCTATAATCACTTGTTTTACTTTACTCTGGACTTGATAATCTCTGCATGCTGGATTTTAAAACGATAGAGTCCTAACATGTTCTATTCATTTGTAAATCAGTTTTTAAAGATCCAATACTTGTACCGAACAAGACCTTTGTTGTATAAAACTCACCCTTCACATAAGACCAATTTTTTTGAACTTACGTTGCTTTACTTTGTTCTTTTAATGGATGCATTTGCTCTCACAACTCCAAAACCCCTCACCAAAATGAGAAAATCTTTTTCATTAAACAATCGATGCACAGCTGATTAAGTGACCTTCAACTCCCATTTATACATCTTTAATTAAAGTCCATCATGAGAACTTTTGATATTTACATGTGGTTCTTTCAGTTAGAATCTGGGATATTCTAATATTAACATTTGATTTGACAAATGTCATTCTTTTCTTATATATGAGCAACACCCAGGATGTATTATCCTTGTCACATTTTGTAGGTGTGTGTGTTGGTCAAGGTAGATGTTACTGACATTAGGGTAACGACAAATGAAATGAAATGGTACAGTAGAGGGGAAAACATCCTTTTCAATAGGAAAAAAATCAAGGATAAAAGAAATGGGAATTTGGATTTTGGTGCAATCATTTCACAACGGACTCTTCGTCTCCTGGTAATACAACACACAATTGAGCCAACCTTCCATGGAGAGGAATCTATCCATCTAACAGCATCAATTATTAACTTCACTCTGTTGCTCTCCAGGCAGGTTACAAGGCAGAAGCTTTCTCTTAGAATTGTGGTTGAAATCTGAGAAAAGTTTTTCCCTTGACCTGACAGCTTCCAACAAAACACATGTAGACGTCTCTGGTAGCAAACTCTGCAAGAGGGACATGGCCTGAATTCACCAGATAGGACTGAACATCTATTAATCAAGTTAATGACTTAAAAGGCAACTATGCTCAGCTTTGCAAAGTGCACCTAATGATAGTAAGTTCAATATGCACAATAACTTTACATCAACATCTAAAAGCCAGGAGCTTAAAATGTGGAGCTGAAACAGATCTCCCAGAACTGATCGATACGGCCCACAGAGGGTGAAAAACGGATTTATTATTCATGAGTGATAATGACTGCTCAGCCTTATCATGTCAAGCTTGCAAAATATAAATTTATGTTGCTCTACACTTTGCATCAATCAAACAAAAATAATGATGCACAATACTGCCGACTGCCAGATTGTCTGCTTGTGTGCAACTTAACTGCATTTCTCTTCTCCACAGCCAAAAGCCAGTGGTCATTATCTTAACATGGCCGAACTCTTCATCATGCTGATCTTGTTGTTGCTGTAGACATAATTAACACAGTCCTGCTGGATAATCCTTAATTATTTGCCAGTGAACTAGATGATATGCTTTATTGTTGTTATGGGAGGGCTGTTGAGTCCAATTTCAGGACCAAGATTGTAATGATAATTAGCCTGGGTAGGACGTAAAGTTAATTCCTAATTTAATTGGCATTTAAGACAAAGAGAAATTAATCAATTTTTACTTATTCCATACTGGGGAATTTTTTATAGGGGCTTTGCAAGGTCACTGGCTCCCAGAAATATGACATCCTTCAAGATGGCTGTAACGGGCCTGCAATTCATTAAAGCTGACAGAAGATCTGAACTGGACTGTTTACTCTGCAAATGAAATGAGTCATGTGCTTAATGAACATTAAAGAAAAAGGTCAGTAGTTGAAATATAAACTCACTGTACTGCATGTAAAGAAGGTCAATATTACTGAGTGCCTCAGGTAAGGCATCCATCCATCCATCCATCCAGCCATCCATCCAGCCATCTATCCAGCCATCCATCCATAATCACGCATAATAACGCTGATTTATTTCTTTGGAGGTCTGTCATCCTAATCTGTACCGTTAATTTCAGATAAATTAGTTATAATGAACACGTGGCATGTTGCTTACCACCTGAAATCATCTGTCTATTTATCCAACTTGGAAGCACATGGAACTGAACTAGATCCTTTCACTGGAACCAGACTCTTAGATTTAAGTTCTTCTGATACCCACTTGTTCTGTGTATCACAGAGAGCCACGTATGGAACCAGA
>JAVKLF010000064.1:4297026-4319488 GCA_034783495.1 Millerichthys robustus | reverse complement strand
TTGTATATTTTACCATTTTAAACAAACCTAGTGTATAATAAGTGCTGGAATATTCTGAGATATATTTTTCAGCATACCGATCTCTAATACAAGTTTATTGCCTAAACATAAAATTAGAAACACAAAATCATTTACTTAAATGATAATACTGGGGAAAGTCAGATGGAATGCTATCTTTGTCATTTCCTATGAATTTGATTAAAAATCTTTTCGCTACTACTGCCTTTCTGTGGATCGGTTTTCTCTATCCAGTTTCCAAGGAGGTGTATGAAGAATACGCTAGAATGAATAGTGGAGAAAAAAAACGTTTTTTCTATCTCAATGTGAAAAATCCTAGTAATGAGGAGGATTGTGCATCAGCCTTTGCACATGATAATGTCTGTGAGAATAGAAGGCTGTTAGTTCTGCACTTACATTAGTTGAGGTACATTAATCTAGATGGATTTACATGCAGCACCCATTACAAGTGGATTGCCGTTGATTTAACAGTAAACCAACCAACCCTACCCATTGCTTATTGCCCTTGATGGGACATTAGAAACATTATAAGAAATTGTTTTGTTTCAGTCTTGAAATGTGCAATTCCACTCTTTATTTGACAGGTCTTTTTTTTTTTTTTTTTACTCAAGCCTGACACTCTTGGTGAAGGCTTTCTACAAGCGCGTTTGCTCTGACACATAGACAAAAATGCCTGTTTTTAGGACTCATCAACACTTCTCTTGGATCCAGGTTACAGGATCACACTTTCTGCAGACCCCCAACCCACTTCAATTAGTGACCTCTGCAGGCTCTCTGAGTGGAGTGCTGAGATTCTCCTCAAATCCACATGATCAAAAAGTATGATTAATGCTTACTATTCATCACAGCTAGGGGTAATCATCCAAATATTCTATGCACCATAATACCTCTCAAAATACTGGCTCAAAATCATCTTCACGCAGCATTTCAACAAAACCTAACAACTCCACAGCAAACCTGCAAAGTGCTTCATTAAGTATACAGATAGCTAGACTTATTGTAATTAGTGCTATAGCGTTAACAGTTGCATAGCATCTTTAAGTTCTTTTTTAAATCAACAAAGAGGAATAGAAAAAAATATTAAAAGTAAGATATACAATTTTTATCAGATGTAGTAGATGCAATGCCACTTCCTAATGTGGATTTATTTGGCAGAGAAAATAAAGATTATGCACTGTGAGTATGAGTTCCAAAGGATCTGTGATTGCAGTCCTTATTTTTGTACTGGGAGCTTAAAGGCTCCAGCTCATTTGGTGAAAGAACAGAGTGGTCCTAAGAACACTTCAACTGATCACCCATCTGTGACCATTGTCTACAAGAATCATATGTGAATGGGATTTTTTTTTCTTCAATGTAATGAGAAGGGTGAAGAGAAGCATTTGATTACTTCCTTGCAAATAATGCAAAGTGAAGCACGAGGCATGTGTCCAGCCTCTTGTGGATGAATCTGTGCAAAGATATCATATCTTTAAAACCAAGAATCCATTGCTGCTGCCTTTGCTTTATAGTGCATGTAGCATATAAACACCAAAAGAACATAAAATCACTTTTCACCATCCAGTTTTTGCTCCTGAAGTGATTAGATTATTTGATTCCATCATCCTACTGCTTCTATTTTCTCCACCTTGGACATCCCACAGGGAGCACACAACCGAGATGTTTTTCCAGAAATTTTATTGACCGGGCCTGAAGCTAAAGATGGTGATTACTGTAATAGTACTCTTCCATAGGGTTGAAAAGCCACAACGTAACATGCTGACAGTGTATCATTTGAAAATAGCTGGACGGGTTGTTAAAACTGTCAATGATGTCAATGTCAATGATGAGTCTCTAATCTGACTACAATTGCTGTTGCTTTATGGCAAATTGTTGTCAGAAGTACTTCTGGAAATAAAAGTAAAGCCAAATTTGGACTCTATGAAATAAATTAGTCAATCATAAGAAAACCTTGAAGCCTAAATTTTTCAGTTCCGAAAAGGAAAAATCAGCTGGAACATCCTCCAAAAGTCAAAATTCCAACTCACAACGGACTAAAAAGTTTAAATATTGTGTGTGTATATATAAATATATGTATTAGTGGGATGAGCAGTGTGAGTTGTGCACATGAAAAAATTACCAAATCTTCTCTGAGCTTCTGATACCCCCAGTTGCCCAGTATAAGATTCATTGCCAAGAAGCATTGTTAAAGAAATAATCAACCAAACACAAATTTCCTTACTTTTGTGCTAAGTACATAAACTGCTTCACAATATTACTAGAGGCTCACTTGGCAGATCACAAAAAAAAAAAAACATGTTCTTCCTGAGATGATTAAAACAAAATGTCACCACTGTTGCTTTCAACCTCACAGGATACCTATTAAGGCTGTCCATTAAGGCCTGTTTTTATTTCATCTTGAAGATGCTTTTATCAGGAGAGATTTAGCAGTTAAAGCATAAAGTGAAGTCTTATATGTCAGCCCGTTTAGGGCACACAATGTGCCCAAGTGTCAGACTAAATAGTGGAAAAATGATATTTATCCTGTTTTTTTTTTTTTTTTTTTCTTCCTCCAAGTGCATTATTTATCTGGAATCACTTTGAGCTCACACCTCTTAGAATCTTATTGTTCCTCTTCATCTAAAATTGCCATTAAATTGTTTTTCATCCAACAGCTCAATAAAAAGCAGCCACAAAGGTGGGATGATGGCAGATCAGTCTTTGTTAAGGACCAGCACAGTGTGAAATTAAGTGTTGTTGTTGTAAGCTACAGCATTTATTAGTGCTCATGCCTTCTAACCTCTGTTAGCTTATCAAGGCATCATCAACATTCACATTGTCCCCACAGATGCAGAAATGATAAGGCTTCATGAATATTCAGGAACTGAAAATAACCACAGTAATTAGTGTAACACGTAACAAACCACGTGATTTCCAAGTTAGTCGTTTAGCAATGCTCTCTTAGAAAGAAAATGTCATTATGTTGGTGCTTGATTAACAATAAACCTGATTAGTATTCATAGAAAATGATTCAGTGTATTCAAAGAGTATCTTGATAATCAAGAAAAAATGTTAAGCTAAATTTTCTTTTCTGCATATAGCATGAATAAAAGCCAAGATAAAAAAAATCTGATCTCATGAGTTTAATTGAACAATCATAAAAAATGAAGTTATTGTTCTTCAACCAAGCAAATCTATTAGAGACACAGCTCTGCACATTATGATGAAAATAATGTCAGCAGTGGTCAAAGCAGCAGTCTGTGCACTTCCTTTTATGAGAAAGACCACATGTAGTTTCTGCAAAGATAAAGAGGGATTTGTAGAGATTTTTTATTACTTCTGCAGTAAGAACTAATGTGAAGAGAAGTACTTCAAATATATCTTCTGAGTTACTGCAATTGAATAAAAAAATCACTTTATTCCCTTTAAGATTCTGAGAATGTTAAAATGTTAGACCGTGCTTCAGACGCTGCCTTCAAATGGAATGAACTGAATACAATACATACATTTGTGGCGTTTTATTAAGCTTAGAAAATGTGCAGAAGGATATGGTTTTGCTCAGCAGGATGTTACAATAGAAGCTGGGAGCAGAAATGAGTTAAAGAAAAAAAAAGGCTGAGCAGGCTTATAAAGTTGGCAACTGCAGAAAAAAATAATCCTCCCACTTAAAACTGTTAGATGTAAAAAGAAATTTGTATTTTTATCCAATAAAAACATAGCTCCCGTGTTTGGCCTGTCCAGCAGAAAGCTTCGCAAACATTTCAACATTAATGAAAATACTGCAGCTGTTTATGATTAAGCAATACATCTTCCACAATGAAGTTTTCTCACAAAACTGGACTTTTATCATTGGAATTTGTTGATAAAATGGCAATATTTTATCATTTAAATCTGAACTTTTGGCACCCAAATGTTTTAAAAGTTCATGTCACCTCAGCCCATAGACCAGGAGTATCATGTGACCAAAGCAGGATCTGAAAAGCACTTCAGATAAACTCATATTAATCTCTTTTTGGCAGGAATTTGACGACCGTTTTAAGAACCAATGTAATCCAAAGAATATCAATACAAGAACTGCTGCACAACAACCCAGACAAACAGATACTACACCACCTAGTTTGAGTGAATCATACATTTAAAAACACACCATCTTAACACGATTCCTGCCATTTAGAGGGAAATCTCATCACTTCTCCCACCGTCTGACAGAGGCATTGTTTCTGTATCTGTCTAACGCGCATGTAGGAGTCACACAGAAACACACAGACTTTAAATAGACTGAAATAAAAATACAAGCTGGACATGCTCTGACAGGGTGGAGAAAATGTTTATAGCAACTTGACAAATTAACAATAAGTAAATATTTAGGATATTGTAAGTTTAAACAAAATGGAAAGATAGTGCTCAGTGTGCATCAATGATGTTTGTTAATTTTGCTTCATTGACTTTTCATAACTGGTTTGTTGTGTTTCGTTTTGTCCCTGACCAAATGACTATATGTTATTTGGTATTTATTTAAGAATTGATAATATAAGAAACAACTGTGAAGACAAACAAAGTTAATGCAGATTGTAATAAGAAACTCATCAGGTAGGTAAATATAAAAAAAATTGGAATATTTCATAGTTGGTTTAAAGTAAAGCATCTTTTCATAACTGTACATTTGCTACTAAACTGATGCCATCCATTGTTTTCTTTTACAGTTGTCATTTATTTCTTCAGCGAATGCCCATATTGGCACCAGTTGTTGCTAAAAGATTATCTTCAAACATTTTACATATCTTTGAAGACGCTTGGTATTTGTGCAGAGAAAACAAAAACAAGCCTCTCATCCCACTGTGCTGCCAGTAGGTGTCCATCCACAGTATGCAGACCACGGGAAGGGGGACTCTACTGCCGGTAGTGAAGTCTGTTCTCTGCACAGAACCAAATCTGTGTCTAGATGAAAGATGTGTTTTGATGAGGGCTGTATGAGAATTTAATGAGGCAAGATGGGACTGAGCCCCGGAGCTAGAGCCGCCTATTGATGTGAGAAGTTTTGAGGGGATTCCTCCTTCTTTGCCTTTGAGTCGGATACGTTTATGGGAGCTTCTGCAATAAAGCACGTGTATATCGAATGGTACTTTGTGTGATGTGTTTTTGAAAAAAGATGCCTGCACAGTTCCCTGTGACCCTGACGTGAACTGCTTCAAAGCCATCGTTTGACCTTAGCCACAGCACACAATAACTTAGAACCATCGCTGTTAGAAAAAAACATTGCACTCTCACAAAATCCCCTGATCCATCTTTAGTTGAAAGAAAAGCTTGATTCAAAGACTTGCCTTGGGCAACGTACATCTAAAGTAAGGGAAATTTTAGCTTCAGCTAGTCTTTGATACTGGGGCACCCCCACTGTAAGTTGTGATTTCCTAATGTATTTACTAGTTGCTACATGTGGTTTTTTAAATGTCTCGGTTCAGAGATGGAAAGCGTAAGGATCCTCCTTTGGGATGAATATGTGTTTTGAATGGCGTAATGTGTTCTTCTAATGTGCTTTCCATTCACTTCCTTGCAGTCTTTTCAACATAACCTCTTAATGTTTCTGTCTGTATACAGGCATCCTCTCCAGTCTTCCAGTAACAGGTCTGCTAGAGGTCAATTAACGATAATGAGGCAATAATGTGGTTTACTCCAAACCTAATTAGATTTCGTTTAGCCACCGGGCTCTCACATGTCCCATGTAAGAGGCCAAACTATATGCATATTGTTTTCTGGGTGTTTTGTTTCAGTTCACTTCATCTGGTCAGAAAGTGGTTCTCTGAGAGGAAACTGCAACACTCACCATCAAAGATACAATTGTTTTCCTGTTAGGACTCTATCATCATTTTCTAATTGCAATGGATGTTGAGAAATGTCCTAATGGTAAACCTTTTATGTCTGCAACAATCAGTCTTATAGTTCCTCCTGATTTCAAACATTGACAGTCAGATGCTAAGTTCCCTTCACTACCCATCAAAGTTCAAAAGACATCAAAAATCAGATGCATATTATGTCCTGTAAGGATCCAAAACTATTTTATAAGCTAGACAAAGGCAATACCCTCAACCGTTTCCTATTAACTGTTTTTGCTTCAGATATTTTAGTAATTAACTAACTTACTTTACTTAACTAAGACTTTTGCTTGTTGCCTTTTTGGGAAAAAATAAAGTAACATGGATTGAACACTTGAATGACAATATAAATAAAATTAGTTTGTGAGTTTCTTTTGTAACAAACACGTAAATAACCTACTGATCCTGTTTTTTGTTTTCTTTTTAAACAATATTGCATGATTAGCTTAAAAGGGAGAGAAATTGGTAACAGTGAGAATTTCAGTCTGTTTTCAGTTTGGAGCAGAATTCTAAGAGTGTGGCTAGAAATGTTTCTATATTTTCTTTTTGTTCCGACTGTACTACAAAATACAGACTATACAAATATATTTAAAGACATGTTTTTCAGTCATCAAAATGCTCATGTGTGATGGCACGTGTAGCAACATGTTTAAATGGGATTTAAGTATAACAAAATATGTCATCTTTTCTGTCAAGATTGTAAATAAATTGTTAATATTGGAACCATTTGTCAGCCACTGACCCAAAATCACAGTTTCATAAATCCATATTACTGTACTTCTAAGCTGGAATACTCACATTTATGATTCATTGCGAAGAATGTACAAAGCCCAAAGCAAGCATTCTGGTGTTTAAGCTCAGGCAGTTTCATTTCCCTGACCCTAACACAACCGATACAAAAAAAAAAGAGTCACACTTTGGAGTTGAACGAATGAAAATATTCATGGTTTTTACAAACAAAAATGGTAAATTTTTCAGTTAATGTTGATACATTATAGAAGTATTTATTATTTTAGCACCGATTAATTGCATTTCACATAAACAGAATTTTAGATCATGTTAATCTAGGGTGTTATTTTAACAATAGAACTGCCCTACTTTACAGTGACTGGGTCAGGTCATCTTAGACAAAGTGTGTGCGTGAGAACAGATTAATAACCTCATCATAACAACACATAGCTATCTCTTTCCACAGATAGGAACCTTCGTGTGAGCGGTCGTCTTCCCCGTCAAAGGTGGAGTCCACTGAAGACACTGTCTGTGTACATTGTGTGTGAGTCCATATTTCCTGGCCAAAAAGATTTTTACGACTTTGTGTCGGTCTGTTTTGGTCCAGCTGAAAGAGGTTGTATTAAACTTATTACATGTGCAAAAACATGTTCAATCTTTTGACATTTGCCTTTGAGCGATTGCTTTAACCATAGGTTTTTTGAGAACACGTTATTTCTAACAACATGACACAAATAAAGCAAAGTTCAAATGAAAAATGAAGAGCCATAACATTAAGAATAAAATGTCAAACTTTGTGCTGTCTCATTGTATTTTCCAGCATCTATAGGAATCTGCCTTGTGAGAAAAAAAAGATAAATGATCAATAACAAAGAGTACTCAATGTTATTACTCAAAATTTGCTCTAGCTGGTGTAAAAGACAAAGTAATAAGTCCCATTCTAGCCATTTAATTTAAATAAATGAAGACTTAGCCAGGAAAGGGCTGCTTTAATGTAAATTCAATCAGATGAAATATTACACACTCAAATCTTTAAGTGGCCTTTGAGGTCAATTGACTGGCTGCTGTGTCGAAACGCTGCTAGGGTGGTATCCATATTTCACCCACCTTTCCGCCACACTGAGCCTGTAAGTTATCGCACCCGAGGCAAACGTCTGAGCCGTGACCCAGGACCTCAGCTGCAGTTTCACACACGTATCAGAGCAGGATTGAAGTCTTTCCTTAGCAATTTGTACCACATTGTTGCAGTGAACTATGGGGGGACTTCCACTTTCACTGTGAAAAATAAAACAACAAAGGAGCAGGCCACTGTAGATATTAAACAAATTCAGTGTCATCCATTTAGAGTTAATATCACAGGCAGGAAATTACACGGTTTGGGTTCACAGAGTGCAGAGTGAAAATGTCTCCTGAAGTCCAATGCTGCAGCTTCACTATCTTCTTTGTTGATTAGTTGCTTCTTTCTTTCCTCGGAGTGATTCCCTCCTGAAAGATGAAAGGACAATTTCCATGTTAAGTGGACCGCTTCCCTTAGTCGTGTTGACAGAGTGTGAGCATCTCTATGTGCTCATGTGCGAGAGAGGGGCTTTCCAACTGCGCAGATTTGATAAGGTTTTGCAACCACTTTCATCTATTGGATTTCTCCCACTCCTAATGTAAAACTGTACTCTCTTTGTACAGCCCCTAAAATTATCTTACCCTCACCACATCAGGAGATAAAGATAATACAATAATCCGTGTACACTGTTTAGAGAGATACATGTATGTTTTGATTTGTTCAGAATATTCTAAGTAAGCAAACAGATTGCTTGGTGCATCTGTGTATAATTTGATACTAGTCATAACAAAACCTTTCAGATCGGGGCTGCATTTGCTGCTTCCTCTCTATGATGGGAAAAATGTTATTTCTATTTTTTACTTTATTTTGGTAGGGTTGTCTATCTGCTTTAGTAAAATCATAAATGCATTACCATTCCTGGATGTGACAGGTAAGAGAATTGCAAGACATTATTGGCAGAAGTTCAACTAAGATGAATGGAAAGGGAAAACAATGTGAAAATGCATTTTTTGTTATTTTCCTACTCAAAATAACGTCTGCTTTAGGACCAGAGAGAAACTTTTTTTTTTTTGCTTTTCTACTTATTACAGAAGCAACAGCAGCTTGAGCTCTTCATAAGTGGGCTGCGAAGAACAAGCCAGTAACCCCTTCCCCTGCACCTCCGAAGGAAAACAGTTTTCTTTATCTCCCACTTTCAATCTGTTGAGGAAAGCTGTAATCCCAGCCATTTCAACTATTGTTCATATAACTTTTCCCAGAGCTGTAATAACTGTGGAACTGGCTTCCCAAATCCCATAACAAATTAATCACTTGTATTGACAAGCTTATATATTTTCCCTGCAACCTGTCAAAAAGCTACAAATTCAGGTTTTCAGTGTGAGTTAGTGTCCTACTGCTTCTCCTGTTAAAGAATGGACAACTGCTCGCAGCAAGAAAAACTTACAACAAATTGCATCAAGGAGGTGAGTAAGCAGCTTAAACTGACAGGTTTAATAACTACAAAGAAAACCCTTAATGAACGCTGGATGCTGTGTTAAAAATGATCAAAAGTTACAACATTGGCGGCTTTATATAATTATATTTTCACCCCTGACGTTACTTAAAATGATCCTCGTGTTCAGGGTTAAAGGAATATAGCAACAAAAGGAAAGTTTCTTTGCAAACATTGGTTTACCTTTTGACCTCTGAACTTTGTCTCACTGAGAGAGTCATTAATCACCAACAAGAGCTGCTGACACAAAGAGCATAATTCATACAGCAGAGGCCTAGAGCAAACTAATCAGTTTTCAAAGCGAGTGCAGCGCTGGCTTGCGCACGTCGGTCGTTTGCCAGAACAACAATTCTCTCAGGACAATATTAGCACTTTGAACGTCAGTTACTGTCCAGCTTTACCATCATTTTAACATGTTTGAAGTGGAAACAGATGAATCGTTTCTGTTTGTCAACATAAATTTAACCTCTGAGAGTTAGAAAGATCAGGGTGATCTTTTTATTTTTTTATTAGTTTTTTTTTTTGCATGTGGCAATCATCAAAAATTCCAAATTTTCTGGTGCTTTTTTTCTTAGCATTTTTCATCTAATTACAAAAAAAAAAAACACCCAGTTGTCACTCAATATATGCTGCTCAACTCATCCAGAGTTATAACAAGCAATGTGTTGAGCATAAAACATGAATATTGTGGCTCGTCATGAATGTGCAACTCCTGTTCATTTTGTGCACCCAATTAACTTTAGCACTTCAAGCATGAGCATTTTGCAAATTATATTCGTTTTAGATATTTTTCATGAATTAACATGAATGTACACTGTTTGACAGGATTGACAGGTGATGTGGATTTCTGGTTCTGAATTAACTTTAAGACTTTACATTTCAAGAATACCTTATTGCGTGAGATCTATGTTTGAAACTTTTGCAGCATCTGTTAAAAACTACCTTTATTAACTTGTATAGTTCTTTTTTTGTGTTTTTTTTTTCAGCAACAGAACATTTGAGCTGATGCTACAAATGTGCTAAACTCTACAAGAAACCGTCATAGAACAGGGACAAAGCAAATGCACCTGAGGTTGAAACAAAGTCAAAGGGTGGGTACAGAGCCTTTTATTCAGGTCGTTTTTCACATGTTTGAATTTGGTTTTCTATATAAATGGAAATGCAGCTGCCCTGCATTGTGAGTTGTTTGTGGCAACAGTGAATAAATCTGAGCAAAATGCAAAGAGAAGATACTGTATTTGAAAGTGTAGCAATATTTTAATTTTGAATCTTAACTTTAAAGTTTTATTAATAATCGGCTAAGATGTGACCCTTTTTTATCATTTGTTGTCATGTGTTATAATTTTGAATACTTTTCTTAACTTCTGGCTATTTTATGGAAATAAAGTGTTGATAGCTAGAAACTTCATGTCAAATTCAGTGTCTCGTGAGATGTGTTTTTATTATTTTGTATATTTTGCTCATTTATATCTGTGTGATCCCTGCATTTCTCTCCTTTCTGTGTCCCTCCTAGCTTTCTGTTCACCTGTCCCTCATTTTTGCCTTCACAGCTGCTTCTACTTCTCACCTGATTAGTTTCCTTTATATTCAGTGTCTGGTCTCTTCCTCCTTGTCTTTGCATTGTTTTGTCACCTCTCATCCCTCTCAAATGCTCTGCGTACTTATGTTTTACCTTCAAGAAAGTTGTTTTTCTTTTAACGTTCTGGATGCCACCATTTCTTAATTTTTTTTTCATCACTAAGCCTAAACTCTTCTGGACTTGAAGGAAATGGTTTGACTGAAGAAGAAAATAAAGGTTAAGGCATAGTTTCTTGACTCCGTAGACAATATTCTCATCGCAGCTAGGCGGACCTCTAAAGATGGAGGCCCACCTGGTCATCATATACCATTTTGTGGATGAAAGCAACCATGAAATGGCCAATGTTCTCCATGGTGTGGGTCAGTTCCCAGAGGCTCATACAGTTTAAAACAGATCTGGTGTAAAAGAATTCTTTATGGCAGGATAAAGCATCTGAATTAAAGTTATATGTGTGTATGCTGGTGCAAAGATGAAAGCATATGCGAAGAGACTGTATGTTGGTTGTGGTGTTTGTCTGATTTGATCTAGAAATAGGGAACAAAAAGGCGCTGGACCAAATCTTTATTCAAAATGAGAACTGCTGAGGGAAGTTTCTTAAAGACAGAGCTCTGTATCCTAACACAAAACTTCAGTTAGACCAGTAAATGAAGTTCAAGACATTTACTGTTTCTGGGACTAATGATAAATTGTCCTGTTTATCAACATTATCATTCATTTTAATGTTGGGAAATCCAACTATTATCCAAATATGGTCATCAAAAAATTGCACATTGTATAAAGTCAATTGTTGTTCTGCTCAAGAGAGCATAAACATTTTCTACTAGGAAGCAACAAAAACAGGGTCTTTAATTGAGTTTTACTCGGAACTGCAACAAACTCAAGTGCACTATTTAAGCATAGAAACTATTTTACCAAACAATGGGATATTCTAGGAGTATAATAGGATTGCAGCACACACAGGAAACAACTGGGAACAAAATCGTGGCAGACAGAACATAAATAAAAAATAATACCCCTAAGCACCATGGCTCTGTTTAAAAGAATACAATAAAATAATTTTCCTAACTGTGTTCTGATGTATCAGATAGCTCTTACAGGGTCAGAACAGTCTCAGTGGGGCTAAATAGATAGTTCAAACTGGATTTCTCCCATATCATCATATAGCCAGGGGTTCATAGAAACATCCAGCTGAAGAACAATTACAGATGGTGAGTTGTGTTTGCTTAAGCATAGGAAAAGCAACCACTGTGCAGAACAAATAATATATACACATTTCTATATTTTAAACCCTATCATTACAGGGTTCTTCTAAGTGCTGCACAAAAACTGCCACATTTGCTGCAGCCAATTTCAAAAACATAACGTAGCCGAACAAAACAGAAACAAAAAGGCCACTTTAAATATGACATTTAAATGAGGCACAAATCTTTCCTAAAATAATCAGACATTTCAACTTCGATATCTATTTACTCTAATGTGTTGTTCGCATTAAAACAATTTTTTATGTCTGCTGTAAAATGAAAATGTCAAATTTTGTATTATCTCTTTTGAAAAGAGAGCATCATTGTTTATAAATATTTCCAAATCTGTATTGCTTTTGTTCGATGTGAGAGGAAAGAACATAAATAATTGTTTTTCTGGTTATTTTGCAGTATTGTGTTGTTAAGTTTTGTGTTGATGAAAAAGCGTTACTTATTGGTATTTACAAATCAACTTTTAGAAACTCAAGGTTTGTTTCATGATTTTCATAAAAATTTAAAAAATAAGTTTTAATTATAAATTTCTATCTCAAAATTATGACTTAGTAAGTAGTATGACTACTTGGTAATTATGACAGCCAAAGCTAAAAATAATCTTTTTATTCTGACTTTAATCAGAAATAATTCAGTTTGTAAAAGGAGAAATTGGTAAAAAGAGCTCTTTCTTGTCTCCATTGCTGCACTGTGTTTTTGTTGCTCATAAAGGAGGTCTTATGAAACCTAGAAACCCATAGGAGCATCACTTTATTTTAACCACAGCTTACAAAAGAAGAATTTTCAGAATTACTTTATAATCATGAAGCCGACATTAACTCAGACTAAATTAGCATGTTTGTTGTTAGGAGCGCTTCCAAAATTACCTTGTTTATCTCCTTTTGCATCATGCTTTGTTGAGCTTTTGTCTTATTACTTCCAATTAGACAATCTTATACATCACTGCATACACATTCCTGTAAAAGTCTGTTAAATCAAACAATCTGTTTGGTTTTTCATTTTCATATGGCTGACCTCTCTTTCCACAAAAGAGCCCAAATTGGAAAGTGTCTCACTTTGGCTTCAAACTTTCTTTCTGCTTTATAGTAAACAGACAGGAATTAATTTGCTGTGAGTGAATGGGTTCTGACAGGAGGGCTATTTCACCAGTCAGCATGCTGTATAATAATACACAAAAAGGAAAAGAATCAAATGGTTAGCTGCAAAATGGATCCTGTTTTTATACAGGAGTGGATCGTACAGAGGGCTCGCCCTAGTCTTTGTTTTCTGCTGGTTTCTTGAAATAAGTTAGAGTGAAGCGCAGCACCAGAAGCATGGTTATTTTCATGCAGCTTTAGTTCTGCAACAACAGGCAGAATGTCTTCAACATGTAGAGACAGTCTCACACAAAACAGCACATAGGTGAAAAACATGATCAAAATGGGTTTTTTTGGTAACCTTTGTGCTTCTCCATATCTATTTTTGATTAAATGAGTCTTGGTGATAATTTAATAAATCTTCCTTAACTGACAGCACAAATATTTTACTGTGTGTACAGAAAATTACTGGCAACCTTCTTGTCAAAGAAAAACATTTACCAGACTAGAAACTCAAATACAAATTAAATTTCCAAAAATTGGAGGCACTGCAGAAATAGTAGGCCTAAAAGTGGATTATGTTCATCGTTGCAACAGCCCCTCTCTGTCCTCATCATTTCCTGTCCTAATCCAATCATGTCCCAATTACAAAAGCCCAAGATGAAGTCAGGCAAACACAGAAGGGGACATTCCAACTGTAACTAGTTTCACGGGGGGTATATTTGACAGATGAGTTTGTGACTTGTTTTCTGTTTTCTGTCAAATCTCAGCAATACTAAGCAGTATTTGACCACATGTAGACCAATAGGACCAGAGTTGAGTCCCTCTAATCAAACTCTAAGAATGCTAATGTTGCACTTTAATTAGGTTTAAAAAACATCATGATTTGGATTCAATCAAGTCAATAAAAATCAACTTTTGTTTTGTAATTGGTGGTTTGTTGCAAAACTGATCATGTTGATTAATTAAGTGGCTCGTTTATCTCAAGATAAATAAAATGCAGATAAACCTATACAGCTATTGTACTTAAAAAGATTTATGATGATGCTAAATATTCAACAAGGGACCCCTATATTTTTTTCTTCAAAGTGTTTGTGCACGATGGTCTCAGTGAACATCAAAGCCATTATTCTTCACAAATTAGGTTGTGAGAGAAAGGAAGTGTTTGTGCCTGAGGCCTCTTGTTGACCTGAATCATAAAATCATTGTGCTGCAGCAACAATGATGCAGTGCGCATACCTGCGTGTGTCGGAATGAACGTCAGCGCCTCCGGTAGCATGAAACTCACGTCAGTAATTACATTTATCTCAGCCAAGCAAAGCCGTTATTCTACATGTCACTATTAATCTGTTACCGTCAATATATGGATGTTGCTTCTTCGCGCCTTAAGGCTTAACGATTACTCCTTTAACTTTAAAATTGGGCCGTTGAACATGAATGTCTACAGATTCAAGCTTTTCATGTAAATGTCAGAGGTGTGGTCATATCCTGCACCCAACCAAAGTAACTTTGAAAACAGGCTCACAGAGATACAGTACCTCTTTGCCCAGCTTTAGCTGCAGCATCACTAACAAGACTAATTGTATGACTTTATTAATGTGTGACTGTATCTTTTCAAAGCGGCGCCGGATAATCAGATTTAGAGCTCACATCTCTGACAGGTCTGTTCTTTCACCTCATCCTGCCTCCCTCTTTGTCTTTGACATCCCCCATTTAAAGATTCATAAGCCAGGGCTATTTACATAAAAGTTAAAGCGCCTGATTAGTCGTATTACAACCCACTCTGACCGGCATGAGCCCTGCAGGGACTGGAGGATTGGCCAAGGTTACAGCTGAGGCATGTGTTCAATGGCACTCGATGGGACCCACCATGACGCCAGGCATGGGGGAGATTCAGAATTTCTTTCAGAGACGACCTATTCTATTGCTTTTTTACAGTCTCTGACGCTTGCAGTCATTGCTGGAACTCTATGTGGGGACAATTTATTAACGTTTATACTGACAATTATTACTCAAAATTTAATTTACAATCAACTCACAAAAGGACTATTTGTATTTATGTCAGATGTTTTTCCATGAATAATAAAGTGTGGCCATGATTGCTACAAGACACACAAAAGCTATTTTCCCAGACTTTTTTGTGCACTGAAATGGCTGGCTGTGATGCAACGGGGGAACAACTTGGTCACAAAAAATGCATAAACATTGAAATTGAAACTATTCATTGCAATTCAATTGGGGTCATTGAGTCAAAATTTGCATTTAAATAGCAACAATAAAATGTTACATAGCATTGTCGAATAATGTGCTCATTCATATTAAGGGATCATAATTAATGAGTGTTTCCAAGGAAACCTAAGGAACCTAATTGCTCACGGGGTGGTCTCATTACAACAGCATACTGCTCTGTGGAAGTGTAGCTGACCAGAACACAGACTCTGAAAAAGATTTTATTGCTCTGGAAGTTAGGAATACAATTAAAAACATTTAAACAACATTTCACATTCCATCTCTTTTATGTTTTTTTTGTGTGTGTTTCTTTAAATTTCATGTCACTTTGCACACATTCATTTCTCTTGAAGCATCTCTGTGCTTTTAAACATAATGTGTGTGTTGGTGAATTCTGCAGTGAACCCTCAAGCCAATTTCTGTCTAGGCAAAATCCCCAAGGCTGAGCAGAAATGCCTTAGGACTTATAATAACTGCCTCTGCTTGTTTTCCAGACATGCCAGCAGCATGTTTTACAGGGTTTAAGATAAAGTCTCTGCAGGCCAGTACAGAGCTCTTTTATAGGATGTGAGGCTTTGGGGCATTTTTTGTGCCATTGCATTGATACATATAACAGCTGCACCCTGACAAAACAGTTCATATAAACATTGCACAAAAAGTAAGGAAATTATTGTTTGGTCAGTTATGTTATTGTTCTAACAATGGTTCATAGCAATACATTTTATGCTATCAAAAAATGGGGCATCAGGTGTAAACTAAGACGTTAAAAAATGTCACTAACACTTTTTCATTTTTTTACTCACTTTCTGAGTATAAAATAGTTGAAAAAAAAATGTCAGTAATATTTTATTGCTCACACTTCAGCAGGGTTTATCAAAAACTGCTTCCGGAGTTCCAAATGCTAGGCTGTTGCAGCTGTATATGGTTCTTCCACGTGCAACTGAAGCCCTCGTTTGCTAAGGAATAAACTGCTAAACTGCCGGTATGCCTTGTATCCTCAGACTTCAATCATCCAATCCAATAAACAGCACCAAACAAGAGTCAACAGTCGCTGTTAGCTGTTTGACTTTGGCAGATGAGATTTGGCAAGTCTTTCATGAGCATAATCCACAAATTCAACTCTCCTGTTTAACTCACAAGTGGATTTTTCTAACAAATGTGGCACAATTTAGGGGGAAAATAAGCATGCTTTACAGCTATATAAGATTTATTGCCGAGAAACAATGTTGCAACTAAAAAATAATCAGCCAAACACAATTTTCCTTACATTTTGTGCTAGGTTTAAAAGATAATAGAAGTGTCAATTCAAGAGACTGCTTGATAAAAGTTTTTATTTTCTGGAGTCTGGTTGGAAAACAAGATAAAGCACACCCATAATATTCATTTTCAACTCAAAGTACTTTAGCAAGGGCAACAGTGCACCAATTTGTCCGTCATCTCCTCCATTAGCTGCAGTAATGCAGGCTATTATGGGAGGGTGAGGGGTTGCAGGTTGGGGGGATTGGAAGGGATATTGTGCTTATGGGAGGATGGGTTGGCATCGTTGCTGTTGCATTGACATTTAGTTGTTTGTTTTGCAGAATGGAGCAAGAGGTGAGGACGGTAGCCATATGGTGGGTATTTATCAGGCAAAGGCTGCCAGAGTGATTGAATGTGAGCTGAAGGTGAAGCTGGAGACAGCTGAGAGGGAGAGCTGGGCCTGATGCCTGGGGTCTGATGCCGGGTTGTTCATCATTTCCCTTAAAGGAAGGTCAACAGTCCAATGAATCACACTCAGCAGCAAACTTACAGCTTGTTCTCTGTCAGCTTTACTGCATTTTGCTGCAGTTCTTGGCGCTTTAGCCAGAGCCTAATCCACTCCTCAGCGTGCCTGAATGAGCATCTTTACAAAAAGCATGGGAGCAACGTGGACACTAATGCCTTTTAATTCTGATAATCTTTAATGGTGTCTTTTAAAACTCCTTCCCAAAACTGTTGGGAAAGTGTAATATGCTAAAACTCTAGCATATGTGAGTCATTTTCAAATAATGTAAACCATTAATTTATTTGAAAAATAGTAAAAGATCAGTCTGAACTGCAGGCAGAACTGTTAAACACCTGATCTCTTTCAGTTCGATGGTTCCTTTTTTAGTTTAAAGTAAGCAAAGTGTTGGTTATTCTACTTCACATCAGTACATTTTAAAAGAACTCAGGCCCAAAGAAGTAGGAAATGTTTCTTGAGCTTCTTTAGCAACGTCTCCTATGAAGCGACTGCCACAGCCAACTTCACCTTAGAAAATCCCAAAATGTCTATACTCAGTTGTTTCTTTAGATTTTGTGCAAATTTTTGTTGTAGCTGACAGTAATTCAGAGCACTAACTCTGGACATGATGTTGCATGAGATTGTGCTCAGTTTTATTTGCAAAGTTTAACCGAGATGTCAACAACTTTCAGTATCAGATGATCTTAGTATAAAACTCTGGCTAGAAGTGGGTGGGCAACATGCATTCATCTAAAGTCTTTAATGTAGTTTTTCCTTGGGATTTAATTTGTAATTTCAGCCATACTCACTAAATTTTTAGTCTATTGTTATGTATTGAACAAAAGTCTCATCTTTTTATGGAGAGATGAATCAGCAAAGAGCCTCAGACATCTACAGAAGGAATTTATAACAGACACAAAATGGAAACAACATAATAGTCAGAATCACCAAGCTTGTTTGTAAATGCTAATGAGACAGCATGGATGTTCAAGAACAGGGTTCTGGTTTTTATGAACTTTACCATGGTAGCAAATTAGAGCTAAACAATTCCATGTGAGGGTTAAAAATGCTTTATAGAGCCCTTTTCACAGCAAACTGATCACAGAGGAGGAACACACAAGTGGCAGGGAGGGCAGGGATTTGGGCCAGAATGTTGCACACTGTGCTAAATTTGACAAGGGCACTCGTGTTTAAAAGAAAAATAATCTGCTTCTGTGTAAAATCAGAATGTCAGTTAGGAAAGAAAATATGTTCCGCAAATTTTCTCTCCCCATGGGGTATTAGGCTCCTATAAGGTGGCTGAAATGATAAAAAGTCCCCCAAAAAAATAGAAAGAATTCATTTTTCTGTCTGACTCATCTTATTGTTGAGAGCACCCAAGGCAATTTGGAGCGCCACAGGGGGTCAGTGTGTGATGTGCATCCAGTTACGGAGGCAGAGCCGTATGTTTTAAGCTAACGATATGTCTACACAGTGCATACTAAGGAAACCTGAGTACATGCACTGGGGAAAAAAAGACGAGATGTTGTTGAAAGAGTTTGTAGTTTTTAACTTAAGTCTGGTATGTTTTACAGCAGATCTTTAACATATAAATACAAGAGAAATATTAAAGGCCAAGCATGCTGAAAAATGACTGGGTTAAAGCCGTTTTGATCAAACCTTGAATACTGCAGTATTCCGTGTGAGCTCACATGATCTGGTAGTGCTTATAGTATGTGTTGTGAATGACTTTCAGCTACTACCACACCAAATCCTAGCTCAATATTTGAACAAAAATATCGAGGTGAAGCAATATTTGTGTTTACTAATGTTGATAAGCTGTGGTGACTATTTTGAATCAAATTGATTCCAAAAGTTAATCAGTGGTAGATTGTAGATTTATTAATAACTTTTTCAGAGTTTCATTGAAGTCAGTCCTGTGATTTATGAGATATTTTGCTAACAGATAGGGTTGATGCCAACCTTCAATGTCCATGCTTTTTTTAGCAAAAATATTGCCCAATATATTGTGCTCTAAGTATGTGTTAGGGACTATATGTTCAGCTGCTACCATGCCAAACTTTAGCACATCAACTGTAAAATTGACAGAGTTATAACCACTTTTGTGTTTTCTAAAATCAGGTGAGTATGGCAGCCAGCCTGATTCTTCGGGGATAAAACAGTTCCGAGTAAACCTAAATGATAAGCCTAAACTGCCATTGCATTTCAAACCAAACTTAGTTTTAATTACATTAGTTTCTGGTATAAAGAGGAGTTTTCAGATTTGTTGACACGCAGCGATCCTTAAGTGCGGACGTTAGTTGAGTTTATTTGTCATCTGAATGAAAATATCCCAAGGAGCCAGCAAGTTGTCAGAAAGAAATAAACATGACAATTGTTGCCTGT
Organism: Millerichthys robustus; assembly: GCA_034783495.1. Classification (NCBI taxonomy): domain Eukaryota; kingdom Metazoa; phylum Chordata; class Actinopteri; order Cyprinodontiformes; family Rivulidae; genus Millerichthys; species Millerichthys robustus. The sequence continues at coordinate 4,300,083 of JAVKLF010000064.1, read as the reverse complement.
CAGCCCCACTCTGTCTCCTCTTCCTGCCTCCCCACTCCTCACTTGTAGGTAGTCTAATAAAAGTAGGAATGCCACAAAAAGATTAGTCTAAAAACAGGAGCCATTGAAATGCAGAGGCATCACTTCCATTTCACTCTGTATGACACTATCGCTGTTGCACAGAAGGCTTATTTCAAAGCAGGTGGTAAATACTGCAGCGCACCTCCCAAGCAGCTCAACCATCAACCCCTGAGGCTGCAACAAGAAGAGTCACACTTTTACAAGAAAACAGATTCGCACACACACAACCGGGAACATCTTGATGGCTACATAAAACAACATGAAAACCCTAGCAATCCTTGAAGGAATGCATATTGCCCGCCACCTTTCAAAGTATTAAACTAAAATCATCTGCTGAGAAGCAACTGCGTTGGAGTTGTTTCAGTGAAATCCTGTACCGTAAATGACATTATTTGGTACGATATTGTGTGAACCTCCGAAATGTAATAATGCTCAAAGTATATGTTGTCAACAACTCTCAGCGACTACTTCACCAAGTTTTAGCACATCTGTAGAAGTGATTGACATGTGGCTCTTATTGTGTTGGCAAATTCAAAAAGCTGTGCAGTCCTTCTTGATTTAAGAAATTAAACATTTATTCAATGATTATTCACTGAGGATGTCATTGAAATGCCTGCACTGGTGAGATATTTTGCTAACACTACGGACAAAGCCACCAAAACCATTGAGCATCAAGCAGTAAAAAAAACTGCTCTTTCAAATCTCTATGTGCCTAAAGCTTAAGCACATAAATTTCAAAAAATAAAATGTTCAGTTGGAAAGCATTGACAAATGGACCATAAGTGTGCTATAATGGTTTCCAGCAATTCAACAGCAATCAAAAGTAGCTAGAAACATCTGACTGCTGAACGTGAAAGAAGTTTTTAGTAGCGTTGCTGTGTGTTAAAATGGCTCACTGATTGAAGATGGAGGAGAGAAAAACAGAGTTAGGTTCTAGTCATACACAGGGCGAGACGGGATGTAAATATAAGCCAAAGTGAAGCAATATGGAGAAGAGCTGCGCAAACAGACTCGTCAATGCTATGAGTGGCACAGAAAGGAGATCAGTACAAAGAAAAGAAAAAGGTTACTCTGAGAGCGTGAGCATTGAGATGTTTTAAATGCAGTCTTGAAAAAGACCAGCTGACCCAGTGTTTACTGTAAATATGCAATTGTGATGAATGGAAAGGTCAGCAGTTATTGTACAGCCACCCAGTAAGTCACAGAATTTCACTTTTGAACAGAGATTTGTGGAGTTAAAGGCAAGCAAAAAGGGCTGAGAGAACAGCGCGTTCTTCATTTTTGTGGCTTTGTGTCGGCAACCTTGCTCCTCTGTCAGAAAATCAGACACAAGCTACAAGAATAAAAAAATATGGCTGTCATCAAAAAGACTGGCTAGCTCGCATGCCGTACATTAAAAATTGCTGCTCTTCCCACAGTTGGTTGTCAAGTTTTGTAAATCAGAGGCTCTTCCACAGTGCATGAATACAGGACTACACAAACATGCACCAGAGCACATGTTTCAGATACAAACACAAAGCAGCCTGCAGCAAACGTTTTCAGACCAAATGGAGGAGGCACGCAGGAACACAGCTAAAACCAACGTGTGATTGTTGTAAAAGATACACTTGTTTTGTTTGGGCCTGTCGGTAAAAAATGTTTTTAGCAGCTGGGTTGCATACAGATATCACTAAATACAGGTCTGAACGTCCTCAGTGTGCATTAACTCCCCCCTTTTGGGAAGATTGTGAAATTATGTTTGTTTGTTTTTCAGTTAAAGGTTCTAATGTACTGTTTATCAAAACTCCTTCAATAGAAATGTCAGGATTTTATTATTTAGAGTAAATTTCAGGAAATGGTAGGTAAGTTTATATTTAGTTTAATGCTTGCTTTGATTCTTTTTGGATCCACTTCATGTTATAATGTGCTTGAGTCAATCAGATGACAACAGTCTGAGCTGCATTAGGTTGCATTATTTTCACCTAACTGAACACAGAACTGATGTTAGATTCACAGTGAAGCTATATGAAGAACAGCTGAAGGCTGTTTACTTTTTACAGGTTCAAACCTTCTGTTTTTGTTCTGTGAAGTCACTAATTATTTTATGCACCCTTATTTTGCATCTGTTAGTTTAATAAAGCCTATCAATAGTTAATTCCACAAAATGCAACTCAATGTAGATCTGGATTGGTACTTTTATCGTTTGTCCTTACAATTCTTTTCCAAAGAAGAGAATCCAATCTGGAGCTGGTCAACTATCCACAATAAAGAGGCTATGTGGTGTAAAATGTTTTGTGCTTTCTGCCTAAATACTGAAACATGTTCCAGGGATCAGTGCTTTGTGCCAAAGAAAGGAAATTACTCTCTCCACTCGATTGGATATATGCAAAATCTCTGTTTTCTCAAACGCACGCACTCTCTGGTAGGTTATTGATTCCCAGCCTCCCATTGTATTCCACAGTGCAGCTGAAGCTTAACTTGCAGCACACATTATGCAGGATTCGCTGTGAACGGTAAGAGAAAAGAAAAGATAATGGAAAGAGACAACAGCAAGCTACTCTTCCTCGCACTGACCCTCCTTCTCTAAATGCTACCAAAATACAAAAGTGATTTAAAGATTTGTTCATTTACTTTTAGAAGCAGAGACTTATTTTCTATCCCTTGCAAAATGTCTGGCTCATCACAGATCTAGGTCATAGATCTAGCACCCTGAGGTGTAACACACAATACGAACCAAAACACAACAACAGCAAAATTATATCCCAACATTTCAAAAAACACATTATCATCTTGTACAATACAAAAACATTTGTAGAAAACACAACAATAAAAACACCTCATTCAAATCCTGTCTTGGTTGGCTGAATGGGTTATCATGGTTTCCATTTTTGTCAGCCTTACTTCCTGTTTTATTATTGACCACTGCTGTATGCTACAAAGCATACATACTGTGTGTGTGTGTGTGTGTGTGTGTGTGTGTGTGTGTGTGTGTGTGTGTGTGTGTGTGTGTGTGTGTGT